>WPIO01000003.1:1242500-1345000 GCA_009760855.2 Cristatella mucedo | reverse complement strand
TGATAGAATACACACAGAGAGGACCTGAACCACCACAGTGCAGTACCAGCGATGCCCAGGCAAGATGAAAGGTGCTCCAGAAGGACTTGGTGATCAATGGTATCAAAAGCTGCCGAAAGATCGAGCGAAACATGAAGAGACACTCTACCTAAGTCTGCATTCCTAAGAAGATCGCTGTACACCCGAAGCAATGCTGACTCGGTGAAGTGATTAGCTCTAAAGCCAGACTGGAACTTACTAGCAAGGCTTGAAGTTTCAATATATGAGTTCAGCAGGTCTGCCACGACTCGTTCCAGTGCCTTTGATAGGAACTGTAGAAGGGAGACTGGGCAGAAGTCATTCAAGTTATCTCTCTTTTTAGTGTCGCTTTCTTGAGTATCGGCCTGACTACAGCCTTTTTGAAAGGTGCTGGGACATGAATTGTGGCTAATGACATAGTTACGATGTTAGTTATGCATGGCAGCAGCAGATCTATGCATCGTGGCAATTCCAAGCTATTTGCTTTTCTGACATACCGATTCAGCATCAGTAGTGAATAGCCTTCATGTTATATCAGTAGATTATGAGACTCCCAGCATTTATTAGGCATTCCCTAATTATAATCTGGAATGTGTAACGTGGCAACATTTCAGTACTTCAGTTCGTTCGAATTTTTGGGGTAAATTCAATAGCATATCATTGCTTGAAACTTCACTGAGTCTGTATGCTACACGACAGTTATCAAATCAACAGAAATCAGATATGGCATCAAGAATGTAGGAAGAACATACCGATCGTAGATTCAAGCTGTGCTCGGTTGGGTCGTCATTCTATTTATCGTTCTAATCAATTCCGGATTCAGTACTTTCGTATGCGGCCAGGCAAATGAAAGCTTTCTAATTGTTATTATTAAGTATAGAAAATGTTCTTGTAACCAGTACGAGGTCCTTTCAGCATGCAGCATGTAGTCACCTTGTTCTGTTTAGGTTCAGTTACATCCACGTAAGCTGCACACCACGCTAGCTGATCATTTTATTTCGAGGAAATAAATCCTAGTAATAACGAATGAAGCTTGCTGGGTCAAAAAAGCTTGATTGAGCTACAATGACTAGGATTTAAATTATACAACTCACAGGATTTATCCCACATATCATTACTCAAGCAAAATGACCTCAGCTACAATAGGAGCAGTTGATCTGGCGAACTCGGCTGGCTTGTACAACAAAACGATTTGTGAGGTCGCAGCCATCATTTTGGGGTATGTATGAGTTCCTTGTGCTTCATAAGACTTGGCTGTTTTCTTAATTTTTGACGCCTCGGTCTTGGAGCTACAGGATTTCCGAAAGAATGTTTTCTTGCTGCACAGAGAAGCCGCGGGAGACAAACACCAAAGTGTCCTTCATTCATATATGACGGTGAGCTGGAGATTTTGATATTGGAACAGTGAGTTAACTCTGAAGTCTGGTTTGGTCCAGAGGTTAAGGTGCTCACCCCGACCGAGGTCTGGCTGAGGTCGCGGGCTCGAGCCCCGAGGCATATATGAAGCGCCTGAATAGAGATTAAGTTCTCTTGGGGAGCTATACAAATGACTTATATTTAATTATATTTAGTCAATTACAATAATCCTTATACTAATAAATAGCAATACAAGTTTATTTTGCCTCAGAAAACCTAATCTCTTTCTGTCCACTCTACCTATGTTGTAAAAGAAGCATGTCAATAGTGGTAGCATGCACAGTGTCAGCATGCATAAGAAGACAAACAAAAATTCATACGGACTCAGCAAATGGTTTGAAGAACGGGTTCCTTTTAGATTTTTTTAAGTGTTAAAGCAGGAGATGTCGTGCTGTCGGTTGGAAGTGAATTCCAGTCTTTGGCAGCATACGACCTAAAGGCACGATCTCCAAAGAATTTGAGGTACATTCGATGCACAGCTAAACAACTTGATCAGAAGAGCGAGTGGTACGCCGCCAAAGCATGTTTGGGAGTACCTATGACAGGTAGGTTCGAGAAGGGAATGAAGGGACCTAAAAGTGAGTGACAAAACTTTAAAGTCGATACGCAGCTTGACTGTGAGTCAGTGCAGATCGGCAAGAAATGTTGTAATGTGTGTGGCAACTGCAAGGCTCTCGACAACCAGGCGTGGCTGTCGAGTTTTGGACCAACTGGAAGTGCCTTATCGGTGAGCCGTGATGGCACACTAGGTAAGGTGATTGCTTTTCACGATCTCGGGACCGGAGTCATGAATTCAAATCCTGCCGTGGGTGATCCATTATCGCCACTGCAAGCGGTGGTGATAGCCGTAATGGCTCTTCTGTCGATACACAAAAGAGGCGGTTAAATCAGCTAGCATTGCAAAGCTGGAAGACATGCAAGCAGTGTCACCCTGGTTTGGTCCAAGGGTCAAGAGTCTTGCACTTAACGACCGAGGTCATGGGCTCGAGCCCTGCGCCATATTTGGAGCGCCTGGATAGAGATTGAGCTCTCTAAGGGTGCTATACACATGAGTTATATGCAGTGAGTTATAGATTTCGAGATGGAATGTTCCAAATACATTGATCAACTTGGATTTGGTATCGCTGGCTAAGCAGGCTCGTAGTTTTGCAATTTTGTGGAGCTGAAAGTAGGCAGACTTGACTGTGGAGCCGATGTAGTCGCTTAGTGAAAGGTCACTTTGGAACTGGGCACCAATATTTCGTGCATATGCGACTGGAGATAGGCAGGCAGAACCCATTTTGAGGGATGGGTGATTTCTAATTCATGACCAATTCTATATTTTCCCGCAACTATTATGTTGATTTTTCTCGTCATTCAATTTGAGAAAATGTGTTGCTATCCAAGTCCGAACGCCAGCAATGAATGCACTAAGGGAGTTTAGAGAGCTTGCCTTGCTGGAAGGGATCGAAGCTAAGGTTAGGCTGTAAATCATCGGCATAGAAATGAAAGCCTAGATTGTTCTTGGTGATTATATCGGCAAAAGGAAGAGGATAAACTGCGAAAAGAAGTGGACCCAGCACAGAGCTCTGAGATGCCACACAATAACGAGACTCCTCTGACGATTGTTGCCTGCTGACATCAAAGCTGTGGATTGCCCCACTGAGATATATCCTAAACCATGTATTGCAGTGCCAACGATGCCCATGCGAGATGAGAGGCGCCTGGGCATCACTGGCGGTCTCAACGTGTCGTTTCAACGCTGTGCCTCAGGACATGTGGCTGAAAAATACTCCAGTGCATTGCGACCACGCTGATCTGAGTGCGTTAAGAAGCCTTGCGCTGAGACCCCAACAATCATTTTATATGTAATAATTTTTTGCTAAACTTCAATTAGAACTTCCTAGCATGACAATTTGTTGGCTTGTGGAATTATTAGCCCGAGTGGGGAGGCTCCCGAATACGTGCTTAACGGAACTTTATTTAGGACATATTTTGTTCAGACATGCTTCAGCCTTTGAAGTAATTTTTATAATTAAAGTTGTTCTTGTGTGTATTTTACTGGCCAAACAAACTTCAGAACCATCAAGACCGACTTCCACAAACCATCGATGGAGTTTCTCTGCACTCAGGGCCGGCTGAGCAGCCAACAGCTCACAGCGATGCCATTTATCTCATAACAATCGGCTCCGTAACGTAGGCCAACCCGACCGAGCTCGTAGACCGGCGGTGCGTATGAGGCCGGCCGCACATTTTTTGCATCCCAAGAGATCTAGAATTCTTGTTAAATATGGGATGCGCCTGACTGTGACGCACTTATTGGATAATTTGAGCCATTAATTTGAGCTTGAACGTCTTTCGAGCTTTTGCCGCTGTACTTATCGATCTGTTTTCGACACAAATGCGCTCCCCGCGCTTGCCGCCGTTGGTAGGTTATCGATAAAATTCGAGCTACCAATATCCTGCATGGCTGTCAGAGCTTGAGGTTGCTGTACAGTGTGTCACCTGGCCGTTTGGTTACCCTGAACGTGTTGGCAAAAGCATTGCTACCCACACCAATGAATACTATTTTATCGCTGATCGTGGCTGAATGTGAATCTCTAGTGCGTTGCTACCTCTACTCCCAGAGCATCTTTAAGGCCGTTTTAGTCGGCCCTTGGTTTTAGTTGAAGGAGCAGAACTCAGGATGTATGCCTTAACCATCCAAACTCTGTGCTCATTGTTGTGCTGTCATCGACCTTGAACGTTTGATTTACTCAGTTAATTCTTTATAGTTTAGCAACTAGGTATAGCTTGATACACCAACAGAGTACAGCATTTATTTTCTTGCTACTACCATAGTGAGTGTTATTTATGAAACAGTGCCGACGAACCAAATAAAGAAGTGGCAGCTTGTAGGGTGCTGCTAAACCTTGTTGGGTTGTAATTCAGATACATTCAGCTTGTTGAGGGCGCCACATTTCTAAGCTTGCAGGATAAAATCGGCTAGGTAAGCATGATGAGAGTAATACCCTTATTCAGCAGAAAGCCTTCTGTGTCATGTCTCAGTTATAAGGGATCTTTGTGCATGAAAGCCCAGGGGATAAGGTGGTTGCTCTTCACCACCAAGGTCGTGGTTTCGAATCCTGCAGTGCACATTCCTGTATTGCTAACTGCAAGCAGTGGTGATAGCCGTTAATGCTCTTCTGCCGCCATACTAATTAGACTTAAATCTGCTAATATGTTAATGATGACGTGAGTCACTGAGAATGGATCAAGCAAAAGCAATTTCTGGCTCATACGCCCGGATGTTAGGTTCAACTGAGGCTGTTCTACCAGGTCGGAGGACTGGCAGCTCAGGAGAAGGCTGCTTATCAAGTAGGCTGGCACTTGTGGCGCAGGTATGCGACCGGACTTTTCTTATGCTCCAAGACGGTCGCAGGTCACGAGCAGGCGTGAGAAAAAACATGGTAACGTTAGGGCTGTTTTCAGACGGCAACTCTTTTCCTACCGATTCACAACGTGACCCTTGCCGGATTTAGTAGGAAAAAGTATAAAAAATTGTCGGACTCAGGGCTCCCATTGATGAGGACACCTGTCTTGACCGTGTGCAATGATGCCTCGTGCCAATTCTTGCTTCAATGACTTGTATTGTCTTTTAGCCCAGCAGCTGGGAAAATATGTTGGGGGACAGTCCAGTGCTTTGTAATCATAGGAAGTTGGCATGATGAAGGTAGGTACTCAATATCTGCTTAACAGGTCCATGATCCAGTGGCTCTAAGCTTTCTTTGTGTCTGTAACTCCCTTTTGTCATTGTGGCAGATGGCATAACTAACATCATTCGTATGTCATTAGCCTCAGCTCATGTCCCAGCACCTTTCAAAAAAGGCGTAGTCAGGTCACTTCTCAAGAACACAACACTAGACCAAGAGAACTTGAGCAACTACCACCCAGTCTCCCTTCTACCGTTCTTATCAACGACACTGGAACGGGTCGAGGCGGACCAGCTGAACTCATAAATCGAAACTTCAAACCTTGCTAGTAAGTTCCAGTCCGGCTTTAGAGATAATCACTCCACAGAGTCAGCATTGCTTAGGGTATACAACGACCTAATTAGGAATGCAGACATAGGTAGAGTGTCTCTGCTTGTTTTGCTCGATCTTTCGGCAGCTTTTGATACTATCGATCACGAAGTTCTTCTAAGAGCGCTTCTCATCTCTCCTGGGCATCACCGGCACTGCTCTGCAATGGTTCAGGTCCTATCTCTGTGGGAACTCCAGAGTATTGACGTGAATGGACCAAGATCATCCGAGGTACCTCTGAAATATGGGGTACCTCAGGGCTCCATGCTAGGTCCCGTTCTTTTCACGGTTTATACTCTCCCCCTTGCTGATGTGATTGCCAAGCACAATCTAGGCTTTCACTTCTATGCGGATGACACTCAGTTGTACCTTTGCTTTTGTCCCTCCCAGCCTTCGAGCACCTCGAATTCTCTCAACTCACTTGCTGTATGTATTGATGACATCCACACATGGGTGGCAGCAAATTTTCTAAAACAAAACGATGATAAAACTAACTTACTAGTTATGGGCAAACCCAGTGTGATTCAGAAATTGGAAAGGCTAAGGCTCAAAATTGGCTCAGCCAGCATATCTCCTGTTGAATCAGCTCGAAATCTGGGTGTCATATTTCAAAGTGACCTCTCGTTAGACGACCATATCAACTCCACAGTCAAATCTGCCTATTTTCAGCTTCATAACATTACTAAAATTCGGGCTTGTTTAGATAAGGATACCACGTCTGAGTTGGTCCATGCATTCGTGACATGCCGTCTTGACTTCTGTAACTCACTGCTTGCTGGCCTACCGGCATGTGGAATCAGGCTCTTACAGCTGGTGAAAAAGTCTGCAGCTAGGCTTGTCTGTCGTGAGAGTCGCAGTTGCCACATCACACCACGTATCGCCGACCTGCACTGGCTCCCAGTCAAGCAACACGTCGACTTCAAGGTTTTGTCGCTCACTTTTAGGTTTCTTCATTCTTTGGCTCCAGCCTATCTCTCAGATCTACTCCCCCACCGGGCCAAGCATCGTACCACCCACTTTTCGGAATCCAACAGTTTACCACTACCTCGTACAAACCTCAAATCCTTGGGAGACCGTGCATTTAATTCGTATGCTCCCAAAGCCTGGAACTCCGTCCCGACTTGCGTCAGAACATCCGCTGACTTTACCACATTTAAAAAGAACTTAGACACCTATTTAGGACAGCATTTAGTTGGTCCCTGTGATTTGCCATTTTCTGATTGTGGCCCCTGTGATTCGTCCTTAATGTGCTTATGCGTGCTGACACTGTGCATGCTGCTTCTAACCACATTTGCATGCTGACCCAGTGCATGTCACCCCTAACCATGTTATTCATGTTGTTTATCAAGCATGATATTACTCACCATTCAATTGCATTTTCCTTTGCAGCAAATATAAAGCACCTAGAAAGAGATTGAGTTCTCTGAGGGCACTTTATCAAATGCATTATTATTATTATTATTATTATGGCTGCTTAGCAAGCGTTTTGTTTTAGTAGTTGTACTAACAGTGTGCTGCCATAGTGTGTGTGCAACCCCTTGTTATTTCTCTCCTTTCTTATAATTACCCGTGATCTCTCAAATGTAGCCTGCATTATTTGTCATATGCTGACTTTGCTGCCTCATTCTTTCACTCACGAATGTACTAACACATACTCACTCACATGCACATCTGTGCGCTCGCACACTCGCGTGCACACACAGTCATTCGTTACTTTTTGCTTGACATATGTATGTATGTATATATATATATATATATATATATATAATTTGTTTGTATAGTGGCCTAAGAGAACTTAATCTCTATTCAGGCGCTTCACATATGACTTGGGGCTCGAGCCCACGATCTCAGCCAGACCTTGGTCAGGGTGAGCAGCTTAACCGCTGGACCAAACCAGCTTGACAGATGCTGTAGTTCCTTACACTAATTCTGTGTTATCTCTCGTATCTATGCTGATAATCATAAACATGTAAATATATACAGTGTTGGCTCGAAACATTTACACATCATGGGAATTAACACAAATTTGAAAGTGTGCTGAGTTTTACAAAATCACTACCAAAATACTAACACATGGTAAGCTTAATATGAGGAAGCAGTAAATGTACCAGATTGTGCATGCTGCCACCTCGGCTGAACTACTAGGTGCAGTAAAACATGGCTCAGTTAACTTGTTTGGCAGTTTCACGTGGGTGCAGAAACAGCTGCAGTTTTCGAAGGATAGTTTTTTGGCAGCACCATCATGGATGCACCACCAAGATGGCGAAGTAAGATTTTTTGGATGAGCCAGAAATACCTCTCTAGTAAAATGCATCTTAAGAACTGTTTCGGGCACTAGTCTGGGGAATTTTCAAGGTTTGAGACTTTTTGTTTTGCGCATGCACATACACAGGCCTGATCTCTTGCTTGAGAATATGCAAAAAATCGTAGTGCAGTTAGAGCAAGAAACCAGCTCACTACGTTTCCTGATGAAAAACACTGCTTTTAAGTCTTGGCAAACACATGAAATGCAATAACGATGGTTATCTGCATGGGTTATAATATGTACCCTGAAATTAAGAGTAGCTTAATTAAGTGCCTGTATTTAACAAACAGATAGTTAAAGCCTAGAACACAATTAAAGGAATCTTTAATTCAATGTTTACCACATTGCTGTTTGATTTTTTCTCATCCACCCACCAGAAAATTTAAGTATCTCTTCGAACTATATCAAACTAATGGTTGTAAATGCCCAAATAAGCATGCTTCAAACTCTCGATGATGGCTGATAAAATGCTTACCGCTGTTGGTGAGATGCATTTTTATAGAGTCGAATACTAGGTGCATCTAGTAAATCTTGCTTCGAAGTTCTCCGATGGCACTAGATAATAATAACTGTCGAGAATGACGACTATTTTGGTAGCCAGAAATTGTCGCAGTTACTACAAAAGCAGGGTCATTGCTAATATTTTTATATGCTAAGTTAACTAGGTTGGCAGCATGTCTAATTTGTTACAAATATTGTGAACTCATGCAAATCATTTGCTCTGATGAAATTTTGTTGGACCTCAGTCCATGAAAAAACTTAATTATCAGAGATTATAAGTCGATCCTTACATGGGCTGACAAAATAGCTATTTCGTTGGTCAATTTGTGCATTTTTCATCGAACACCTATGAAAACATACACGTGAGGTATTTTAATATTTCATATTATGAGATACGAGCTAAGTTATACATGCACAAGTGGATACTTACATTATTGATAACTTTCTGAATTCGCAGGTACATTGTCTCGGTTAGCTCTTGGTAAACATTCTGACTTGTATGAAGTGATTTGGGAGCTTAAAAGCTCCTTGGGAGACGATAGGACACAGTTTACAGCTCGAAGTGAGTACTCAAACCTGGCCATCGGAAACTCAATACCGTCGAGATTGGGAGGTTAGCTCGCCAAAGTAAGGACACCCCAGCCTGCAAAGAATTGCATTGCTGGCCTATATGTATGCATGCTATAATTATCCATTTGCCAAACATAGCTCTCTCCTACAAGAGCTCTGGCACAGGTCAACCCAAAATTTAGTGTCTGAGAACATGCTGTCCATAATCCCTTTAATGTGTTGAAGAGTGCTGATGCTCCAAGACAAAAAAGCACGACCAAGCATGTACACTTCTGCCACCAGACTTCGAGTAGCACTGGGACTGGGTGAGCTAGGCTAGGCTAGGCGGCGCTCTTCATCTCGCCTTCAGCTGCTCGCCTGTCCTCTGCCGTCATCTCTGTGGATCATGAATTTCCTTCCATCGGTTTCTTAGAGTAGGGCTCAAGTCGTGCGCTGTAAAGTGGGCATGTCGAAGTGGCCATTCTAGTGGGCTAGTCATTGTCGTTTGTTACTTAATGTCTTGTGGTGAACCACATCGATGCTTACGGAGAAATGGATAGAGAGAGAGAGAGAGAGAGAGAGAGAGAGAGAGAGAGAGAGAGAGAGAGAGAGAGAGAGAGAGAGAGAGAGATCCTTTGACCCAGTGCACCTAGCTCCTCTGTCTGTCGTTGCCAGCCAGAGCAAGGTGGGATGTCAATGCTACTACTCCAAGAATACTTTTTCGGGTTGTAGCTGGCTGGCCCGTGCTAATTCCAAGCTTATGTGCCACCTTCACTTTGCTTAGACCCATCTTGTGATTGGTGACAACTCGACCTTTGATGCCTCTGTTTAGTTCCTTCGACTTTTTCATGGCAAGAGAGCTCTGCATGAGCATTTTGACGCTTGTGGTTGCATCGCGTAATGTATACGCTTGTGGTTGCATCGCGTAATGCAAACGACTAATTTCAGTGCACAAGCATTGGGCCCTGGAATACCTTGAGCCGTTTGGATCGCTACTAAGATAATCCGTCATTGAAGTAAAATCTCATACCCTACCATTTTAAGGGTACAATATCGTCCTCAGCCGCCGGGGTGTTTTCGTTTCCAACAGTTATCAGCAAGCCGGCCATCGACAGATCCTGAGTCCATTTTGTAGGTATACAATCGGGTTTATGTAAAAATCGGCCAACAGCACCAGGGAATCTCCTGTGGCGACTAGTTGCTAAGCAAGTGATATCTAATGGATCCTGTAAATACATTTGTGTGTAATATATACACTTTCAATCCAAAAAACTTATTCCCGGAATTCTAAGTGTACGAGCTTTTTAGAATACGAGCCAAAGAAGCAGAGCATCTGGAAACTCTGGCCATACATCAGTTATCCTTCCAAGAACATTATCTTGGTGGGCTTTAGTAGTCCTACTTGCAGGCTTGTTACAAAAGCACCAAAAATCTGACCATCTTAGCCAGCAGATTCACCATTTTCAAATATAAGGACATCTTTCGATGATTGCCAGCATTTAAAGCATCAGTCTGCATTGTATTTCTGCTCCCACCTCTTTGTAGTACAAGGATGGTACTTATCTATAGTACGCCCAGTACCCATACTTCCGGGTCGGCAAGGTGTCTGCATTGCCATTCCGTCGGCGAGGCACATGCTAAATCGTTAAAGTAATGCTTAATTCTTGCACACCGAGCTTATATAGGGTACTTATCCAAAATTCTGTCTATGTCGATAGTGATTCGATTAATGCTGTGAGCCCCAAAATCAGTGGGATAATTCAGCCAGTAGCCATAAATTCAGATGTCGGCCATGATGTGCCAGGATGTGCCCGGTTCAAGAGAGAGGGGGATAATCTCCATCTCCTCTTGCTGAGGCTCCGGGCTCGAGACCCTTCTAGAGGTAACTAGAAGTAACTGCCACCAAAGTAGCAGCATCAGCAGTGAGTGTGCTTAGAATGAACCAGCAAGAGAATGGTCCAGTTTGGGCACCCTTTGGTCTCAGTAACACTGTCCGCTAACTGGGACCTGATGCCGTGTAATGCTGTAGCTGCTTTATTTTTAGGCTTTCAAGATGCGTGTTGAATGGCGACTGGCAGCCATGTGCATAGTTTCTTTGGTGCTGGCTGCCTTTGTGGTCGTTGAGATGTTCCCTTGGCTATGGTCATCAACGTGGACAGCTCTTCCATACTGCGGAAAAGGGTACTTGCCTGCCCGTGCGTTTCCTTGACGTGCTTTATTTGTCAGCTATATTCACCATTCGTGGTGCTAGTTAGTGCTACTTGTAGCATGACCCAAGTTACATATGGCCCCTGGTATCTGTTGTCCTTAGAACAATGCCACACCATTTGAAAACTCAGCCCTTGCAGCGAACGTGATAGCAGAATGCTTGAATAATAATAATAATAGTAATGCACTTGATAAAGCACCCTCAGAGAACTTGATCTCTTTCTAGGCGCTTTACATTTGCTGCAAAGGGACATGCAATTGAATGGTAAGTAAAATCATGCCTGAAAAACAAACAAAATGAATAATATGGTTAGGGGTGACATGCACAGGGTCAGCATGCAAATGTGGTTAGTGGCAGCATGCACAGTGTCAGCATGCACAAGCACATGAAGGACGAATCACAGGGACCCACTAAATGCTGCCCTAAATAGGTGTTTTTAGGTTCCTTTTAAATGTGGTTAGGTCAGGGGATGTTCTGATGCAGGTCGGGAGGGAGTTCCAGGCTTTGGGAGCATACGAAATGCACGGTCTCCAAAGGATTTAAGGTTTGTACAAGGTTGGTGAAGTCGAACTAGTTTATGCTCATTCAGGAGAATTTCTATAAATGAATTTTCAAACAGTTTAAATTATACACCTGGACGGAAGAACCAAAGTTCCCGTGACAATGTATAATCATTCGAATGAACACTATAGCATCAATGACACATTTACTTTCAGTCTATTCTAACAAAAAATTAAGGGCAACTTGACAGTGCACACTGTCCTTTTCTGTGATTAATGATAATAATTGTACATCTGTGTAGCGCCTTTAGAACACTAATCTCTTTCTAGGCATTTATAATTTGCAGGAAAGGAAGTGAATAAACTAATTAGGGATATATAATAACGCATGAAATTCCAGCATGCAGAAGCACAGATAATGAGAAAATCCCACAGAAGGAGAAATTGCTGTGAGGAACAAGTGAGTTTTTGGTTTCTTTTAAAGTGCCTTGAAGTTAGGGGATCCGTGATGTCAGTCGTAGCGAGTTCCACACTTTGGGAGCAAACGAACTAAAAGTAGGGTCTCCAAAGGGTTCGAGGCGGTTAATAGGTGCAGATAAACAAGAAAAGTCAGTGGATGGAACGAGGGTGCTAGGGAACGAGGCCTGAGGAATAAGCATCGGCGTACAGCTAGGAAAGCTGGATAAAAACGTGAGGGTTCTGAAAGCAAGTAACAGGGCCTTGAAGTCGATGTGCTACTTGACGGGGGAGCCAGTGCACTTCAGACAGAAGTCGGAGTGTTACGTGGCAGTTTCGAGGTTCACTGCAGACAAGTTTGGCCGCCGAGTTGTGCACTTCCTGCAAGCGTTTTATAGCGCAAACTGGAAGAAAAAAGAGTTGCACAAGTCTAGGCGACGTGAAAAATGCCCAAACCAACTTGGCTGTGGCACTCTTAGCTAATCGCTCCCGAATTTTGCAATGCTGCATTGCTATAAGTAGGCAGACGTGATTGTGGAGCTGATGTGGCCATCTAGCGAAAGTTCATTTTGGTACAGAGCACCCATATTTTATACAGAGGCTGCAGGAGACATGCTGGTCGAGACAACCTTTTGAGGGATAGTTTACCAGTTTCTGAGTGACACTTTGTTTGCCCAGAGCTATTGCTTTGGTCTGGCGGTGCTTAACTAAAGAATCAGCAGCCTTGCCTCCGAATTGACCTTGACTGTTTTTGTTTGTGTTTGATTTTTCAGGCACTTTTTTGTTGAAGCAGGCATAATTCCCTTCTCTTCTGCAGACGTAATTTTCAACTGGCAGACACGATCTGCATCCTTTTTGTTGCATCGCCTCATGTTATGCCTGACGATGGTTGGATGAGCAATTCGATTCGCAATAGGTAATCTCAACTTGGTTGCTAATGCTAACTTAACTGAAGTCTGATGGATTGTGCCTTTTGATCACAAAGTCTAGCTTGGAACGGTTACTCCATCACAGCGGTTTAAACCCATGTTCGCCAGTGTTTGTAGTGTGAATTGTGTTTTTATCTTCACAGTAAAAATGGGACAGGTGCTGTGCCCTCTCGCTTTGTATCTCCGTCTGTAACTCCACAAAGTCATAAAGACCATGTGGCTGTTACACAGGAGAGTTTTGTATAGCGCACTCACAGCCTAAGCGGCTTTCAGTATGCATTCGGTAGCCAACAGACTTCGTCTCATGCAACAAAGAGAAAGTGGGAAGCATAGCAGAGCCAGGAGAGCAGTTGAGGTAGTAAGTAGCATGGAAGTAGCAGCTCAGGACCGCTGGAAAGGATGTGCCATAGTCGGCAGTAGGAGAGTAGTTGTCGTTTCGTAAGTTCTCTCTCTCGTGACATGTAGCCTGTGTATACTGAAACAGTGGCATGCTAAATCAGCCAGTTTATGACAGATATTCAATATTTGCCGGTCCTGAATTACAACGGCTAATAATAATAATAACAATAATAAATTTTATAAAGTGCCCTCAGAGAACTCAATCTCTTTCTAGGCGCTTTGCAATTGCTGCAAAGGGAAGAAGGCTAAGAACCGATTGTATTGATAATTTATGGCCAAGGTAGCATGCAAACCGAATCGATGTAGTAAGCAGGGAGTTAGTGCTCTGGCAGTTGAGTTGAGCTGTGCTCACTGCCACTGAGCCGCATGAGTGTTGGTGTACGTCATGGCCACTGTTGAATGCCCACAACCTCAAATGGACTTCTCTACTACTTATTAACTACTTGGATACTTGTTATCTTATTGTATGGAGGCTTCTTGTTGCTGCCGTGTTCTGATGCCGTATCTGAGTGCCTCTGTGCATTGGCGCTGTGCCTGCACGTCGTTGACCGTAATTCCTGGAGGTCGGGGCTTAACGGGTATTTGTCACACGTCGGCTGGGACTGGCACCGTTACGAGCGCTGTGTGCTTGCGGTCCAGTTTTGTCCGAGCAAGATAAATCATATTATTGTTGATATATGCTGCAGATTGTATGAGTGTTGTGGCTATGTTCCAAACCTTGATCGATTGACATTGTTGCAATGATGTTTTTCTTGGAAACATTGTTATGGCTTTTGTTGATTTGCTTACGTGACTGCTGGGCTGCTGCTGATGCCACCTTTCGACAGTGCTTGAGTTTCTCCTACTTATCCACTGGTCGGCGATTGAGCAAGCTGATACTTTACATTAACACTGTAAACAACGAGCTCAAAATCAGTCGCACTTGTTTACGAAGCCGGCTGAAGTTGGAAATGTCGAAAGTCTTGCTCAAACCACTTGTGCCTTGCAAATACACTTCTCGAAGGCTCAAATGCGCTAGACTTCTTCTATGAATTTCAAGTGGACGGCAATTGTTGACTTCACGGAACTATGACCATTCTGTGCTTTTTTTTATAGGTTTCTCATGAATATCTTTAGTTCGGCATCCTCATTTGTGAGCCCTGATGTTGTTGCCTTTGTCGGCAACTTTGGTGGCACGGCAGCACAGGGCAACTCACGTGATGGAATCAGCGGCGGCAAAGAATGGGCTTTACACGATGTTTTTGTGCTCTCCCCAGAGACTCAGGTGCGCACTCGTTGTCTTATGCTTCTTCGATGGTAACATCTGTGTTGTCTGCAATCCCAAGTCGTCGTCTTTTGGATCGACTAAACTAAATGTTATTAAATGTTATAACAGTGACAGGTAATGTCCTATGGTCTTATGGCCTCTACTGCTGAATGTGATGGAGTGTTCCCCTCCTCCGAAACGAAGTTATATTTAAATGGCTGCCCTTTTCGACTGCTGTTACTCCCTGACTTGCTGGGTCAAATTGGCTGCTCGCATTCACCAAGGAAGATCATGCGAATAACGTTTTTTAGCCAGCACGAAAGCTCACGAAAGCATCGCAGTCGGCAGCACTATGTGGGTCCAAATCCGAGTGAAGGTTGGTCAATGTCAATTGGGGGGAAGCTGCATTGCAGAATGCGAAAACCTGCCCCTCCACTGACAGGCTAGCTTGAACACAATTGGTTTTAGCCTGTCCGTATAGGCAGTAGGTTTCTCTGTGCCTTTCGGCTGTCTCCATCCGTGGTAGCTGGAATTGTCATCTGCTCACTAGAACCAGTAACCTTACCAGCAGATAAATACCTAGCAAACCAATCTGCAAACCGGTTTGGTGAGCTACGTCACTAGTTTGCTGTGATCAACCTTCATTTCTCTCATCTCTTCGTGCAGCAGCTGCTCTATTGGAGAACGGTTTGCTCACATGACTCGGTTGACTTTCTTCGGGCGTCATGCGCGAGTGCAAAAGTGTTTCTACTCTAGTTGTCAATCGGCTTTTGTGTGCGTTCCTCCGTACAAGCGAGCACTTTTTTTCTAGGTCGTGTATGTGCCGGGCGACTCATCGATGGTCGCTAGTCACCATCTGACCTCTGGCTCAGTGGTCGAACATCCAAAGAAGCTCAAGTTCCTCGACCTGATGGTGGTGCGTATCGGCTCTCGGATGCAGCCGAAATGAGTGGAGCTATGCGAGTTTTGTTTCTATGCGAGTTTTGGCAAATAGTCTTTTGCTTGCTTCGAAGTACCAAAGTAAACTAAAATTATAAAATAGCATTAGAGTGTTGCATGAGAAGTTAGCTCAGCCGGCTGGCATTTATTTGCCACTCATGCCCGTGCTGATTATCCAGAATTGCTTGAATGTGTGCTCATATAATAAATAAATCCTAGCCGATTAAACAGCCTAATTTTGTATAGCGACAGAAGAGCCTTAACGGCTATCACCACCGCTTGCAGTGGTGATAAAGAATCGCCCACTGCAGGAATTGAACCCACGGCCTCGGGACCGAGGTCGTGTGCTCATGTACTTGCACAAATCGCTGCTGCTTTAGTAGAGCTCTGCTGGCCAAGCTCTTAGCCTGGATCAGCCTTCCTGTCCCGACCATAACTCTGAGGCTCGTGGACGTCATACCCTCTTGAGGCACGCCAGCAGGGCACCGCCGATCAGATTGTCTTCAAGCCGATCGTGCGAAATCTCTCTTTGCAGTGGCCCAACGACCACGACCCTGAAATAGCTCAGCGTATCTCCTCTCTAAAAGCCTATGCCTCTGATTATGATGGGTCGGTGCAGATGATGATTGGCTGCCGATCACCAGCATGGCCGGACAGCTACTCAGCGGTGAGGAGATGCACTATTTTTCTATGAAGTTTAGAGACACGACTCCAAATGTCTGCCATGATTTGTCTTATGTTCTGTGCTCTTTCCTTGGCGCCATACAGCTTGCTAGATCATAACAGTATGGCTGAATGGGCTTTAGTTTACTTTTAGACTGAGTCTGCAGCTACTAGTTTTGCTGACAGCTTGCCTGGCTGCTGATCACAGCCTGTATGCCAGAATTCTGCATGTATCTTGTCTTGTAGCCCGATTGATATGAAGCCTCCCAGATTTAGCCCACGGCTTAGGTGCTCACCTTTTACGACCAAGGTCGTGGGGTCGAGCCCTGAGGCTGTACGTTGAATGTGCTCAGTAGACTGTTGCTCTCATGCGAGTTCATACATTTTGATCTGTCAGTTATTATTGCATTCTGCCTCATCATACTCGTTGCTAGATGTTTTGCCAATAGCTGTCATAAAGAATGCTGTTGTAGTGTTCAGTCTTAGTTCACTCAAAGTAGTCTATGGAACATCATGGCGGTTCGACAGTAAAAGTGGCAACTGTAGATTATAATAATAATTTTAGGTCATCAGACAGCGGGCTGGGTGGCAGTTGGCCGTCACAGCAGAATAGCGGAGCAGTGACACGGGCCAGCCCCTATTTCTATATCCCTCCCCGACCGTCATCAGCAACGAAATTATGCCCTACTTCCACTCCATAAGCAATCGCCAAGCCTGCCTCGAATAATCACTTGTGATTCTGCACCATTATTTTCATTACTTATGGTTCTTAACCTCTACAAGAAAATCTAGTGAGTCTTGCTCCCCCTACAACAAATCTTGCAGGTTTTGCCCCCTCCCCACTAGAAGAAAATCCTGGTTCAACCTCTGTATTCGGTTGTTTGTTCAGTGTCTCGAGAGAGCTAAAGCTCTGTCCATGTGCTTCACGACTTCACTCCATTCACACTCCAACATTCCAGCTGCAATTACATGCCCATTTACTCATAATTTCTCAGCATTAGGGCCAAAGAACTCACGATTCACAAAACAGGTCTAAAACCCTCTATCGCTTGCACTTGTAAGTGTAGTTGCTGCTCTGCGGCTCTAGTCGTCGTCGCCACCGCACCTCCCCCCAAGAGGAGGCCATCCAATTGACTACCTATTGCATGGCATCGGCTTTTATGCAGCCTTGGCCATAGGTTATCACATAACCGGTTCCTAGCCATTGCAATTCATGAACCGCTAATAAGGAATACCAGTCGTTGTCTGGCTGATTTAGCCTGCCGCTGTTTCACAGTGTAGTTGGCGCCCTACCTTTTTTTACCCTTTTCTTTCAAGGGCTGATAACGGATTGTCTGCTGGAGGACTCGAACCGGCATTCTAGGTCATGAGGTGCAAGCAAGTTGCCCCTCCCCTCTCGCTAAAGACCGAGAACCGTGCCATGTAAATGCTGTGAACCCAGCTAGCTGTTGCTCAGGCATGTTGACCAATTCTCGGCACATGCGTACGCAAGTCGTAAACACTTGAGATGTCAATAGGCTCTTTGTTTTTGCTTATTTGTAGTACGATGTATAGCATTCATTCACAAATGCTAAATTGCGAGCACTATTCACATATTTTAGATTTTGCCAGATCTCAAGCCACACATAATATTCTGGGTCAACGGCGGTCAGGTTGGTGTCCTCCTTGACATTCTCACCCTTCTGATTGGCTACTGCTGTCTTCAGTGAATCTTTTATATCATTGCTGATGTCCGCGCCTGCACGTCTATGCAGACTTGCGTACATGTATGTGCATGCATACGTGCTGGTGCAGCCGAGTCTGAGACTGTCGGCACATGTGTTTAGAAGTTGCATTTAATGATCCTCTTACCATTGCTAGTACCGTTAGTGCTCAACAGCAGCCACCATTTGGAAGTGCAGATATGCTGGGGTACACATATGGCCAGCTAGTACCTTTAAACTGACTTCCCTAATATTTTTGTTGCATTGGAAATAGAAGCTTGGTACTTGTATTGCTTTTTGTTTCTCTTTTTGACTTCGGATGGCTTTTTAATTTTTCTACTTGAGTTGTTCTCCAAAGCGTTTTGTGATACTATCCAGAAAATGTAGCTGGTAAATCACTGAACATTCATGCATATTCGGAGCTCGACGACCTAGATTAATCACTGTTCAGCCACTAACCTGCCATTCAGTTAGCTCTTCAGCTCTTATTTTTTTTACCTGTCTGCAATTCATCGGCCAGCTGGGGGTGTAAGCTTTCCATTAATTTAACAGTATGGCATCAGGCTTGTGTTACACCCAGCAGCTGCATCTGCAGCCGATAAGGCATGCTTTGAGCAGACCTGTATTTCTTGCGCTAGTACTACCATAGTACTACAATATGCAGCAAGCTAATCTGTCTTCATTACGATCAGTTAGTTGTGGTTATTGGGAGATTTCTGATGCATGGCTTGGTATGCTTGGTTCAACTTAACTTGAGGGGCATGTGCTCCTCGTAGATGGTTATTGCCTTATATACGTTGTCTTCAAAGGTTGTTAATGGCTGCTTTAGATAAACAAAAATTATGGTTCTGTGTTTCCACAAGAAAAAAGTGTAATTGGTGTGCCGTGATGGCACACTAGTTAAGGTGGTCGCTTTTCAGGACCTCGATCCCAATGTCATGGGTTTGTATCCTGCGGTGGGCGATCCTGTATTGTTGCTGCAATCGGTGGTGATATCCATGAAGGCTTTTCTGTCACCATACAAAAGAGGCTGCTAAATCAGCTAGTATTTTTTTATAATTTCTTTGCATGCCATGTTGTTGTGGTGCCTTGACATTTGAGTTTGCAAATAAGCTCGATACCGTAGCCAAAGTGAATACTGCTCCATTGGACGTCAAATGCCGTATGATGAGCCTTGCATGCCAGGAAAAATCAAACTTTGAATGCAGAGGCTAAGCCAGGATTGCAGCGCCGGGGTGGCACGGGGTTCTGGAGAGCTGAGCCCCACTCTGGCACTTGAGGGGTCAATGTCTTGCAGCCTGGCCGAGTGCCAAGGGCCAGGCTGCCTCAAAACCGAGGCCGCTGGCCACCCGACCGGGTGTCAGACTCGGCTCCCACCTACCAGGCCAGGGGTGGTAGCTGCCACCCCTGCCACAGCCTGGCTTTGCCTGTGGAGTGTTTCTGGACTATTCATACTCCTGTGCTGGTGGAAAGCAGCCTTCTGTTTTGGATATTTTAAAATCCATATACATGCAGATATTTTAAATATGTTAATATTTAAATGTAGATGCATGAGACATACAGAAATAAAAATATGGGTTTAGCTTGTATGTCATATGCCAGCAAAGCTTGACAGTACTAGGGAGAGGACATAAGATGTACCAATGAGGGGGCAGCAAAGGCTTGCTCTTGCCACCCACTCAGCATCCACCCAGTGGCCATCTGCTCTTGGCAAAACCGTGGTTAGGCATCTTGTAAAAAAAAAAATATATTCTGGGTTGGTCAGTGGTCGAGGTGTAACAATCCTTTTGCTAGAAAATTATAAATTCAGTTATGAAAAATGTATGCTGATGTCATTATGATAGCTTTGGGCTCCTGACTGTCTCTAGACTCACTCTATGTAAGAGACACCCCCCCCCCACAGAGCACGGGTGCTGCTCTGAATAGTGCTGCTCCCACAGCAGTGCCGGGCTAAAGATGGCAGGCCTACTGTTGTGGCCCAGTGGAGTATCAGATCAAAGTCATTCTGGCCATGTCGGCTCTGTTAAATATAAATAAAAAATAAATATAATTCATTTGTATAGCACCCCAAGAGAACTTAATCTCTATTCAGGCGCTTCACATATGCCAAGGGCTCAAGCCCACGTGGCCTCAAGCCCACAAGCCTCAGTGGGCTCAAGCCCACGACCTCAAGTCATCAACTACATTTACCTTGACCTTGGTTCGAGGCAAGCACCGTGATTGGGCCAAACCAGTATGGCTATTGCATAAGGTGCCTCTATAAGAACCTGCAGTGCCAGTATTAGGTGACTGGCCGTTAGGGGCAGGTATTGGGAGACACTCCTGATAAGATATGGATAGGATAGCAGTGGGTCAGATAAGATATGGATATGGATCCGTGTTTGCGTATGCCTGCTTACACTGTGCCTGCTGCTTGCGGATGTTACCACCAATCATTTGGTAATGCTCTCTATACAGCATCTGTAAAGTGCCTAGAAAGAAATTCTATTTTGTGAGAGTGCTATGCAAGTGTATTATTTTTTATGAATATTGATGTGGATATGGATAGGATAAGGTATGGATTGGATGTGTGCACTCTGCCGGGTCCAGGATTAACCGAGAGTTACTAAAAGCAAGTGAAGACTGATCGAATGAGTTTTACCACTATTAAAATAAATAAATAATTCGTTTGTTCGAACAGATATAATAATAATAATAATAATAATAATAGTAATACATTTGTAGAGCAATCTCAGATAACTTAGTCTTTTTCTAGGCGCTTGTCTCTCGTCAGCCATTCTTATTCAAGATACTTGAACGAGTGTCTTATGTCCATGGTAGTCCAGCAGCTAGACAATTGGTGGCCCAGTTCATCTGATCTTGCTAGCAAGTTCCGGTGCTGCTCAGGGTATGGCCTCCCTGCTAGTTCTCTTAAATTTCTCCGAAGAGTTTGATGCAATTGATCACCAAATCCTTGTGAGGAATCTCTCGACATACCTAGTTATCAGTGGTACAGTTTTTAACTTAGTTTGAGTCTGCCCCCTTGAGAGATGTTCTGGTGTGGCTGTAAGTGGCTGTTGGTCATCTGGGGAGCCCTTAAAGTACCTTAGTGTTCGGCCATAGGCCCTCTTCTGGGCCCTATCTATACACTCTCTTTGGTCGATGTCATCGCTTAGCACGTTGGCTTTCATTTCTATGCCGACGACACTCTGTGCTGCATATCCTTTGACCCCTCTCAGCTTTGCTGTGTATCCGACCTACTAACCTCTCTTGCAGCCTGCAACGACGACGTGCTCACTTGAATGGCCATGCTTAAAAATGATCAGACCGACCTAATAGTCATGGGTAAGCCCAGTGTCATCCCAAAGCTTAATAGTGGCACCCACAAGATTGGCTCATCTAGCAGCACTCCCATAGCGTCTGCCCTTAATCTGGGCACACAGCTCCAAAATGACTTGTCATCGGATGAGCAAATTGTCTCCATTGTCAATTCGGCCTACTTGCAGCCAAGGGACACCGCCAAAATGAGGACCCTTTTAGACCAAAGCAAGACAGTCAAGTTCATGCGTTTATGGCATTGCGTCTGAGCTCTCCAACTTAACGACCCAGCTCGTTCCTTCGGGTCTGTCAGCCGGCAATCGTTCATCGCCCACTGCAAGCAGTCGTGATAGCCGGCAAGGGTCATCTGTTGCTATACCGGGGAGGCTGTTTGATCATCTAATCTTTAAATTGAATTTAAACCTTTTGGTGGTGGGGCCCTACGGTTCGTGTGAACCAAAAGTATGGAACTAACTTCCGGTTTTGGTTGCCACCTGGTGACTTGACAGCTTTTAAGTCCCACATACAGATGCATCTGTTCCACTGAGATTTCCGTGATGCCCATGTGTGGACTCTCCTTTTTTCCGTATCCGTTTTTTGTATTCTGTATGCATGTTTCACGTTTGTTGAGAGCTTTCAATAGCCCGGCAAAGAACGAATTTCCGGTTGACCGTTGTGGTTGTGATTGGTCTCTGACACTGCACTTACTGTAACTGAGATTTTCTGTTAAGATTCGTGCCTGGATTTTGTTCTAGGCCTCTCACCAGCTATGTTCGCTGGGTATCCGGCGCCAGTGTGGTAAACTTGGTCACTTTTTCGACAGTGATGTAGTGGGATATGCTCTTCGTAACAACTTATCGAGCTTCGTCGATGTACAGCTTCCTGCATACTATGAAATGCCAGGACAAGCAAGAAGTGGCTTTATGGCAGCTCACATGGGTGAACCTCTGGCTTTCCTTTGTTACTGCACGGCATTGCTCTTGTACAGCTGTGCAAATGTGGTGGGTGTGGATTGGCTGGACGTCATCGCGGGTTTCGTCCGCCTGCATGTCTTTGTGATGCAGACATTCAGTTGCATGTGCACGTGGTTACGAATTGATTAATCTTTATGCCCTAGCCACAATCAAGCGTCATCGGTCAAGCATTTTTTTAATTGGATGGCTAGGTCTAAGTCGTTTTCAAATGTGGGCCAGCCTTAGTTGCTGCTGACTTTTGCCAAATCTGTCCTTTCCATCCTTAGCCGAAGCTTGCCGTGGGCGAGGTTCGCCGTAACCGTTTGTTGCAAAAGTGCTCAGCAGCAAGTTGGCATAGCAAAGCTGTCCTGCATGGTGCACGTGCCTGTATTTGGTGACACGTGTGATTGGTTCTTAATGTCAACGATTACGGAAAAAGAAGCTGCAGGACGTGTGATGACATATACAGCCAATTGTATCAAACCGAAATCAAAAACATTAAAAAAACTAGGGTGAAACAAGCAGAGCTGAACTCACATTTCAAATTTCACTCCGATACATGAAAGATTACTTGAGTTATTTAATTTACATGGCACGAACCAACCCTGGAAATGAAGCTGTATTACAGTCACAAGTATGCACCTCAACAAGCTTCATGCATATATAGCGATCTACCAAGGTTCGACAAGTTGGAATACAAGTCGCATATGATGCAGAGATCGGTAAATCTTTTATTTGTAGATTTGTTGCTTCCGGTTTACATCCGGGTTAGACGTGGTTGGCATAACGAACTTTTCTTTCATGTGTTCATGTGGAAGTCTTCAGAACTTCCAAGCTCAGTTCCAACATATTTGTCTTTCGAAAGGTACCATAAATACATATTTTATTGTCGGACAAATTCTATAGGTATTTTCTTGACATTCCCCCTTATAAGGGAAACTTTGACAGAAATCATGCTGCCGTGCGACTAGTAATATCGTCACTTTTCGTTAAAAAATTGCAATCCACTCGGAACGTATGCAGAAGTGCTTCGTTGAAGTTCGCCTGTAGGTTAATAAAGACCAATAACCATCACGTATCGTTTCTTGGGCCACGTCGAGCCATCGAAACGGTGGTCTAAGCAATGTTGAAAGCACGAGTTACAGCAAAGCAGGTCGAACCACCGCAATGGCCGCTTAAGCCTCCACCCATGGAATCGTGAACAACTGCCTACTTTTTGAGCTCTGTTCTTCTCACACTTCATTCGTATATTGCCCTAAGAGAACTTAATCTCTATCCACGCACTCAAAATATACCTCAGGGCTTGAGCCTTCGAATTAGGTCGTTTAATGCAGTGGCCGAGCCAGGATTTTCGTCTGGGAGCAAGACCTACACAATATTTATGTAGGGGGCAAGACCTGAAAAATGTTCATGTAGGCAGGACCAGACCCGAAATTAATTAAAAATTACATCGCAAAATCGTAGTATGTATTCGACATGAACTCGGCAATTACTCGTCGGATGTAATTGAGACATAAGTGTTGGTAGGCCTCAAAATAGGGAGCTGCCCAAGTTAGTGCCCCACTGTAAGGGGTCAGGGCCCTCTGGCTCTGGTTAGGCCAAAGGTTTACCTTACTGCTGGCAAACCAAAATAAAGCCTGTTGTAGTTAGTTATCAGACTGTTGTGGCAATGTACTGGTAAAACCTCCGATGCATGCAGATCTACATTTTAAAGCTGCTTCGAAGTTTTCAGGTTTTACAGGTACATATTTAGATATTAAAATGTAATGCACTTGTAAACATGTTTATGGAGGTAATTATACTATTATACAAGCATGCCTGCTTCAGAAGTTGGTGAAATATATGAACGCTTGTCGAGTGGTTTTTAAAGGTTGGTTGTTGTGACGATGACTGCCAAATGTGACAGCATGCAAGTAGCCTTAATTTCGGCAGCTCGGCGACTGTAACACACTGCTGAGCATACTTAGAACCAAACAACGGCTCTGTCTCAATTCAAGCCGTAATGCCTCCTCCCTAGGTCAGTACCCGAAGGTCCTGCCAAGCATAGAATGGCAGTCAAGGCCACATCCTCCTGAGGTCTGAGCAGATCCTTTATTGAGTAGGCTGCCGAGAGGACTGGGTATTTCAAGATTCACAATCAGGTGTAGAATATCGTAGACAATCGAACTACTCCCATCCCCTCAACCCAGGGCTAGATTTCCATTCTGCACTTTGCAGGCTAGCCACAGACGGGTGTTTGTCAGTTGCAAACGGTTGCCTGGCTGCGGCTTATTGGGTGCCATGGTTTGCCACCTGATCCGTGTTCGATGATGCCCCTCAACCCAGGAAAATTTGCTAGCGAAGGACCTGGGGGGTGTGCGTTCGTTCGTTCGTACGTGCCGCGAGTGGAGCTCGATGAGGTCGGCAGATCGGTCGCTAGCAGAGGCGTTTGCTGACTTCCATGCATATCAAGTGTGCAGCTGAGGGCATGTGCGGCGCGCTGCTATTGCCTCATCTTGTTGGACTCTGTGACTTCGTGTGCATATCGTCACGGCTTACGACGTTACAGGCCTATTCGGCGACGCAGCGATCGAGGTCATGCAGCTGCCGACTCGAGCTGCGCTGACCCAAGCATTCGTAGCCATTGCAGCAACACCAGCCGCACTGGCGTTTATTCTGACTCGCCTGCAAGCGAGAACTCATGCGATCGCTATTGCAAAAGGCACCCACCGATGGCTGTGGAGCAGACTGGTGCATCTCAAGCGTAAGAAATAAATGACTAAAAGAAAGAAGTCGCCACTGCAGCGCGCCTGTCGGCTCCGCTGCCGCCAGCCTTCGCTGGGCAGCAAGCCTTGGCCGCAGACCTCAGCTCTAAAGCTTGCAGTCTCAGTCCAGCTCTCAGCTCTAAAGCTTGCAGTACCAAGCACAAACTCGCTCCCCACACACACACAGGCACACACACACACACACACACACACACACGCGCACACACACACACACACACACAATGCAGGCACCGCATGCTGTGCACTCCTCAAGGGAAGGAGAGATCTAGGAGCGGAATATTCTGATCACGTCCTGTATCTTTTGCCGACACATCGGACAAAAGGGCTCAGCGTGCTGCTTCATGGACGAGGCACAGGCAAAGCACATGCACACGTGACCGCACGTGTATATCACAGAGTCACACGCTTTTTCAAAGCAAACGACGCACTCGCTCGTCGCCTGGCTACCGGCATGCGTCATCGGCTGTGGCTGCTCCTCCAAGACGCTCACAGCGCTCGGCGTCGTCACAGCGGCGCAGTCGCTGCCGGCGGCGGCTACTCGGCTGCCGGCAGCGACCGCGTCATCTGCGGTCGAGCTGCTCGGGGGCGGGATGCTCTGCCCGGACGCGGCGGCGACGGCAGGTGCCGCTGAGCCGGGCGTCGTCGGCGAGGGCAGGCTGACGGCTGCGGAGGCGCTCCTCGATATGCGCGGCGGCACGACTGGCGGCGGCGCTGCCGTAGCCGCCGCCGGCGTCGGCTGCCTCGCAGACCGGACGACTGTGTCGCCGTGCTGCTGCTGGTGTCCCAGCGGGGGCAGTTCGACGCGAAGGCCGCCGCCGTCGAATGCGTGCTGCCTAAGGTGCAGGCCGTCGCCGGACGATGGCGAAGCGTCGCTCGGCCTGCCACTGCCCTCCAGCGCTCCGAGCGTCGGCACGACGGCCTGCGCTGCAGCCACAGGACCTGCTCGGCAAAATAGGTCGCTGCTAAACGGCAGCACCGAAGATCACGACGCCGGCAGGGCACTTGAGAGAAGCGGTTGTCAAAGCCAAAGCAGGAAACAAAGAGGAAGTTTTAGCGCAGAAGCACAGGCGTAGTAAGCTATTGCGCTAACATCTCTTGTTTTATGCAAGACGCTTGATGCATGCGATACAATGTAGCTCTCGAAAGTGATCACTTGATAATTGATTACTCAAAACTTGATAGTCTGAACATGCTGCGCCCAGGAACTTCCGGTAGGTCTGGCGCTCGCAGGAAGGCATTGAATTCAGGCGAATGTGGTGGCTATTGTGCATTTTCAGCATTTCGACTAAAGAGCCCAGGGCAGCAGACGTCGGAAAAAATTGTCTACAGCTTGCTGTCTGACGATCGGCCAGCTTGTTCTTTTTTCTTTTTTTTTTATTCCGGACTTCAATAGCGGGGGCTCCGTCATTCGAGGGGTAAAGAATGCGGGGAATCTCGGCCCATGCAGTTGCATGACAGCTGCAGCCGTAAAACAGGGTGCGGATGGCTTAAGGTTACTACAGTGCGGCACACTCTCGTAAGCAGCTTTCGCTCACGAGGTCTCACCCTTGCTACAGTATCAATGGCAGAATATGAAAGACATTGAAGAATAAACAAATACGATACAACGTCCCAGGCTTGCCAGCGGCAGTCGATCATCGTGGCACCTTATCACTGCAGCACGTGGCACTGCAGCAGCAGTGAGATCATAGCAGCCTGGTACAGCACCAGGACTGTCGACGCGACTAGAGGTCCGCTTGTTGCTTCACGTCGTGCATTTCCTGCACGACGTGAAACTGGACGGCCGACTACGATGATATTCGTGCGCGACGAAACCTCCCATTAATTAGTACAGTAAGTAGTAAATATAGCACATTTTTATAGCGCCCTCAGAGAACGAACTCAATCTCTTTTCAGGCAGAGCCAGGGAGTCCAATTGCTCCCCCCCTCCCAAGTCCCCTCAAATCTTGGCTCCGCCCCCTATTTTTCCAGGCACTTTACGTACGATGGAAAGTAAGCAGCGACCAGAGAGCAGCGGCACTAGAGCAGCGGCACCGGCACCAGACCTGTCGAGCTTTCGAAAAGGACGGCAGTGGGGCAGACAGCTAGAGACAAGCAAGCCATGCAGCATTGCATCTTCTCTAAATATGCGCTCACGTAAATAAAATCCTATACATGTCCATACACGTTCTACCGGTCCTGATCAGGCGCCTGGGTGAGCCACTGCATCGACGCCATGCCGGGATTCGTCAAAAAGGTACCTTACTCAAGCAGTTGTTGGTCATGCAAATTGTATTTCAAAGCCTAAACGCTCTGCTGCAGGTGGTACATTTGACAAAAAGATAAAGACTCCCAAGCATACTGTCTTAACTTGGGACATGCTCACCACTCGTCCTTTTTAGACGAATCCTTAAGTGGTGCTGATGCAGTGGCCCAGCCAGTCGCCTGATTTGAACCCTAGTGTAGAATAATTATTGAGCGATATTGACAGGCAGCTAAGGCAGGGTGTTTGGCTTGTACCATTAGCCGACCGTTTCAGTAAAACTTTAGCTCTGTGGAATGTGTTACAGCAGAGGAGAAGATGCAGGCGCTGGTAGCCTCTCCTGCCTGGCCACATAAGAGAGGTAATAAATAACCGTGGTGAGCGACGTCACACTTCACGAACACACAGCTGCAATAAATGTGTTTATTTTTGGGCTTTCAATATTTTTACATGATGGGCATAACTTTACTATGCCTGGCCTTGCATTGTAGAAAACCCTCTGTAAACCCGAATAAGTTTACAGCCACGGCAGCTGCTGCCATATTGCGAGAGTGAGTGTATGCTCAAGATCAGGGTGGTTGAACGCTTATAATTTGCAACCACAACATGCCCCGGTAGGCTAGCACCGGATCGCTTTTCGAGTTATCTCCCCGCCCATCACCCGCTTGGGTGCATAACTGAGGTCACATGCACGCTCACACCACACCACACCAGTGGCTCGTGTGCAAAATCAAACTGCACCGTCATATTGTGCAGGCCCACAGTCTATGCGACCAGATTAAAAGGTTTCTGGGTCCGAACTTACCATATAGTTGCAGCTTGCCTATTTGACCATACATGTCTAAGAACAGCCACAATGGTATAGTCATGTCAACGTGTAAAATTACATAGCTGTGCAGTCCATTCTTGCTGAAGTGAAGTTCGCCTAAAACAAACAAATGCACGATGCAGCACACGATGCAGCAACACTGACATGGAGCGTCACACTGTCGCGACGACATTTTTCGCTGAAGTTTAATTACGACGAAATGCTCAACGAAGCTAAGTTATCAGCCACTAGTAGTGCATGACTGGGGATAGTGAGAAACTGCCTTCTTCTACTGCCCAATGCTAGCCTTGACATAGCGAACTACCGGCACATAGATCCGAGCAGCGATTGCAAGCAGCTGCACCACACGTGTGCTCAGCTCAGATGAACCGTGATGTGCTCAGATGAACCGTGATGTGCTCAGATGAACCGTGATGTGCTCAGATGAACCGTGATGTGCTCAGATGAACCGTGATGTGCTCAGATGAACCGTGATGTGCTCAGATGAACCGTGATGTGCTCAGATGAACCACACGTGTGTGTGCTCAGCTCAGATGAACCAAAGACCAAGTTAGAACGAATGAAAAAAGTCCAAAGTAAACTTAAACGAAGGATTTGCTACCAGTGGGAGACAAATAACACAGCACAAAGCAGAAGACTGTAATTATCTTGCAAATGCAAGAGCTATGAAAAAATTCGCTGCATTAGTACAAGTTGCAAGCCATTACAATCTGTGAGCACCCATTTTTTCGAGACAGGGATAAGTGAAACATCAATTCTCTCCAAGCTGACAATCTGGTGACTTTGCAAACAAAAGATCGTTCATTAAGCCACGGGCCTTGGCCTAGGGGTACACGCACTTCACGACCTTCAAGGTCGCGAGTTCGACACCTGTAGGAAGCGACTCTTTATTGCCCACTGCAAGCAGGGCAATAGGCGCTGAGGTTTTTCTGCTGCTGCTGCTGCAATACAAATGAGGCTGTCGAATCAGCCTTGACCTTTACTTTACAAGCTGGAGATAAGTGAGAAGGCTGTCAAGCAAAACATTTTCAGCCTCAAAGGAGACTCAACGACTCGAAGACGTGTGACAACGACAGTCAATAAAGCTCCTCTATCGACAAAAGGCAACAAAGACAGCTTTGTGCGCATGGCAGCAAAGACACTGGGAGAGATAAAAAAAAAGAGGTTGGCTGATTCAAGAGAATCATTTTTGTAAAGGCAGGACAGCCTTAACGGCTATCACCAGCACTTACGGTGGATAACAAAGGTTCGCCCGCTGAAGGATCTGTCTGGCTCGTGATGAGCAAGCACCTTTACCCTGAGGTTAGACCCGGGACTGGATGAACAATCTCTTGTTCACTTAGTCATCAGATTGTCAACTTGGAACTAGTTCTATTCATCCAGAAGACAAAGATCCGGAAAGCTTCTCCGTCCATCTTCATGTTTCATGCGAATGTTGTCGATACGTCAAATCCGTCATTTCAACCGAGTTTGATCAGTGCAATAGGCTATGCAGCTCACACCAAGTGAGAGCTGTAAGCAGTCACGTGATATCGACATGCACATTATGGGGGACAATTCAAGCGGTTTGGCAAAATTCATCTGGGCACCAGTACTGCCAACTATGCACGTCTAAGCATACTTGAACCTAAAAAACACCGGCAGTCGACCAAGCCACATAGTGAGAGTTGCTAGTGTAAGTACTGCATCATTTGAAAGTGCTCATGCACAACACGATGGCAGCTAAATACCTCGCGTAAACTCTGATGCAGGGCTGCCATGCCCACTATGACAGGAAACGAATGGATCTCGAAGTTTTAACTGCCAGTCGACTACTGACATGTCAGTCGACTGGGAGAGACGTGCTTATGAGGGTTATGTCAAGCGATTGGCACCATTTGTAGCCTTCACCCCGGTCAAGAAACACGCGGTGAAACAGCTGCCGTCACACGACGACGAAAGGGCCAAGCCAATCATTTTATCTGCCGACCCGAACACTCGCACAGCAATGGCTAGCTTAGGCTCTGTCGGACTTTCCGGTCGTCTGCATCGATTTTCACGACCGAATAGATGCCTCATGGCACCAGACTAAAGGCAGGCTACTGGAAGGAGTGAAGCAAAGTTTCATGAGAACGAGCCAAACTCTCGAGATAAGTCGTGTGATGGCTGTTCGAAATGGCATATTTGAATGCAAAGCTGCAGCCATGCAGGGAGAGTTCTAACGGCAGTAGGCCCACAGTTCCTCCAGCCTGCTCTCCCAAACATCTTGCCAGTGACGACATCTACTCTCCTGATGCCGACTATGGCACATCTTTTTCAGCGGTCCTGAACTGCTACTTCTATGCTACTCACTACCTCAACTGCTCTCCTAACTCTGCTATGCTTCCCACTTTCTCTTTGTTGCGTGAGACGACGTCTGTTGGCTACCGAATGCGTACCGAAAGCCGCTTAGGCTGTGAGTGCGCTATACAAAACTCTCCTGCGTAACACCCACATGGTCTTTATGACTTTGTGGAGTTACAGACGGAGATACATTACATTAGTGCACATTGTAATACATCCAACTCCAGTGAGGTGCTGAAACTTTCGTTTTAGGAAGCATGCTTCGAAGGTTTGGCTGAAGTGCGAATGCACAGGTTTAGACGAACTAAGTGAATGAAGGTTAGATGGAAAAGCACTGGCTAAGTTCAAAATCTGCGTTCACCGTCTTTACTGCAAGCGCGACCAGCTAAGGCAAGGCCCTCTAACGTAATAGAATTACATGAACGTGCTTATAGAAACGTATGCATGTTCTGGTATCAAGGTAGAGATCAGCTTATTCAAAAGCCTCGTCTACAAATAGACAGAAAAAGCCGCGGCCACGTTTCACTTGCAGTAGCGACCAAAGAGTTGCTTGCTCCATGACTCAAAGCCATGGGCAGTTAGTTAGCTGCAAGCACCTAATCATCACTGGGCAAAGACCAGTAGCAGAGCATTCTGCATCAGATACACAGCTGCACTGGCTCTCGTGTTGCTTGCTGCTGCTGACTCTGCTGCTTGGACGGTGAGCCGTGATGGCACACTAAGTAAGGCGGTTGCTTTTCACGACCTCGGTCCCGAGATCGTGTGTTCGAATCCTGCAGTGGGCAATCCTTTATTGCCACTGCAAGTGGTGGTGACAGCCGCAAAGGCTCTTCCGTCGCTACAGAAAAGAGGCTACTAAATCAGCTCTAGTATTTTTATTAGGGCGGACGTTCTTGCTACCTTATATGAATTATACATTGACTGGACAAGAGAAAGTGATCGGTTGGAACTCCACATAGCTGCTGCTGCACCAGAAGTCACTGGTAAAAATTAAACAACCGAGTTTATTAAAGAACTCTTGGCAGCAGCATGCTGATGCAATACTAAATCAACCTCGCCCTTTAAAGAGAAATCTCTCTCACGACCAGCCTGCCAAGCACATGGAGCACAAAAGCTGGGGCCACGAGGCAGCAGCAGCAGCAGCAGCAGCAGCAGCAGCAGCAGGGGCTTGGTGTGTGACGTCATCAATCAGCAAGTCTATTGCTTTCCCAGCTACTGCAGAAAATATCGCTTTCCTCTAATGGATGCCCCAGAGCTGGAAGCAAGACAGCAAAGCAACATAACACACACACACACACACACACACACACACACACACACACACACACACACACGACCGGCGCCATTTTGCCTCCATCATCCACCAGAATCAAGGTCAGAAGCTGTAACGAAAAGCAGCAACTGCCCAGAAGAGAAATATCCGGCGACATTGTTCACACCGACCCTGTCGTCAGATGCATCACACCGACTTACTGTCTTCCATGGACGGCATCTTTGGAACGATCGCCCTTCGATTGGCTGTCTTGCCATACGTGCCAAGGTGGCACTGTGTACACCCAGTTACGGCATGTGCCATTTGACTGAAGAATGATGGCATAATCCGAAACGAAGACCTCCGAGTCGAGAATCGCGATACAAAAAACCAAGAGACCGCCAGAACACCCCAGCCGCCGCTACGCTCCCCCACCCAACGAAGATAATGCCTCACTAGTGGTCTATTCAGTCAGAATTTGCTGGACAATCTGCGAGCTCCCAAATGCATTCACACTAAGATTCCTGAAATACCGCGAGACCATCCTTAGGCACCAGAGAGCTAGCAGTGCAGAAAAAACCACGAAGAGAGTCAGCACATGTTTCCAGGGCGACAACATACAAATCGTCAGCAGCAAAATCAGCAGACATCGCACAAGACGGCGGGCAGCCGCAGCGAGACATTGACAAAGCACCAAGCGAGAGCCATGTTTACCTTCGGAGCCGAGCGAAAACGCCAGCTCGTCTCCGCAGTTGGCGTTGACGTGAACGTCCTTACGAACCACCCAGTACTCTCTGCGGTCGAGCAGTGCATCGGCATCGTCGGGCATTTCCTTTTTGTCGAGCAAGCTGGGGTCGCACGAGGTCATTCCGACAGTCAACCCGCCGCTATAAGATTTGTCGACGGTCAACACCTGGACGACGACTTTCTCGTTAGGCCGCAGTGCACGCGAGATGAAGACGTAGCCGTTGTCGTACTGCTCGAGCTTTCGCGACGCGATCGTCCTCTCGGGATTCAAGTCCACGTTATGCCCGCAAAACGAGTGAAAGGCGATCTGCGGCTGCCGGAAATCTCGCTCGTAGAACTTGAGCGGCGTGGCGGCTGGAATCTCGAGGGCGGCCGGCAACCTGGGCGATCGCCCTGCCCCCACGTCGTCTGCGACGAAAGAGCAATCGCTACCGTCATGGGCATGCGGAGGCATGTCTTGGCTGGGTCGGCGGGACGATGCTGCCCGAGCGCATGCAGGGGGCCACCGCGGCTGATGCCGGCGGCGGGAGCAATCGCTACCGTCGCTAGCATGCGGAGGCCACCGCCACAGCTGCTGGCGGCGGCGGGCTGCCGAGGCGGCGCGCTTCGACGGTCCACAGAAACCCATCGCCGACCCCACGACAAGCCTCTCATTGTAAAAAATAAATAAATAAATAAAAATACTAGCTGGTTTAACAGTCTCTTTTTTATAGCGACAGAAGAGCCTTGACGGCTATCACCACCACTTGCAGTGGCGATAAGGAATCGCCCACCGCAGGATTCGAACCCACGACCTCGGGACCGAGGTCGTGAAAAGCAACCGCTTTACCTAGTGAGCCGTTACGGCTCGTAGCTGAGCTCGACGGAGGGCGAGCAAGAGCCCGAGGTGCCCGGTGCAACAAACTACTCAGCAATACACGACGACTGCAGCGTGGCGCGACTGTCGCCGGGCGGTAGCTTATATATATATATATATATATATATATATATATATATATAAGCTACCGCCCGGCACGATCGCAAGTCAGCTGCAGCTAACACCTCAGCTCCCTGTCAACTGTCGTACAACTCTTTCTCAATCTGGACGATTACTGGACGAAAGCCACCAGCGGCCAAACTGCTAAACTTGCGACCTCTGCTGCAATGATTCTGTCTCTGGGCATAGCAGTGGTTAAACTAGTGCACTGAACGTTACCGTGTCCTGAGTGGTGGTAACTATCCTGGCCGGACTCGGACTTCGCCATGTTGCAATACCCAGTGGGCAGACAAGCAGTTCTGATTACCATCGAACTTTGCAAGTAAGGGACCTGGCCGGCTTTAAGAGTTCAACCTTAAGCAAATCGGTAATCGCTGTAATCCAATCCTTCAAGTCAGTTCCCAAATACTAGAAGAACAGGTTCTGAAACTTTACCTAATGTGTACACATAATACATGGTGAATGGAGGGTGGTATCTTTGGTGGCATTTTTGGACTACCTAGTCAAATTGCAATCGAATGGAAAAAGCAAAATTACTGGAGAGCAAATGTGATACCAGGCTCAGTATCACAATTCAAATTACCCAAGCACGTCATCATATATATATATATATATATATAATTCATTTATATAGCGCCCCAAGAGAAATTAATCTCTATTCAGGCGCTTCACATGTGCCTCGGGGCTCGAGCCCACGACCTCAGTCAGACATTGGCAGGGGCGAGCACCTTAACCGCTAGACCAAACCAGCTCCGCATATTGAATGCTAGCTGTCATGTTTAGTCCTTAGGTACAACGTGTGTTTTCAAAATCCTTTATGCCAGATGAATAGAAAATAGCAGTTGTTCCACAAAACATTGCTTGTATGGTCATGAGAATGATCGCCGAGCCGGTTTAGTCCAGCGGTTAAGGCGCTCGCCCGACCAAGGCCTGGCTGAGGTCGTGGGCTCGAGCCCCGAGGCATATGTAAAGCGCCTGAATAGAGATTTAGTTCTATTGGGGTGCTATACAAATGAATTAAAAAAATTAAAGTCGCCCGATTTTGCTGTGATGTATGGTTAGGCTGACAGGTACTGCTGACTGACGTCAGGTACACACATTCAGCATGCATTGTGCTGCTACTCGAATTGGTGAGGGCTATGCCGGCATGGAGCTACAGTAGTATTCACAGTAGTATTCACAGAAGTGTACCAGTACAGGTGCCTTAAATGAAATATTTAATGAATGCTATTGCAGACTAGGAGAATAGTGCATCGCCATATTTGATTGACCTGTAATGAATTGGTTGCTTGCAATCCAGTAGGTGCACTTAGCTACGTGTTCAACGTTCTACGTGTGTAAGCAATTTATCAAGAGAAGAGCAAAAAAGTACTCCACGAAAGAATACGTTAAGATGTTCGAGGTCGACAAATCATCCTTCGGCAAGCCTCCCTTTTAGGTCACTTCATTCTTTGGCTCCAGCCTATTTCTCAGATCTACTGCCCCATCAGGCCAAGCATCATACCACCTGATTTTCGCAATCCAACAGCCTACCAATACCTCGTACAAACCTTAAATCCTTTGGAGACCGTGCATTTAGTTCGTATGCTCCCAAAGCCCGGAACTCCGTCCCGACTTGCGTCAGAATATCCCCCTGACTTGACCACATTTAAAAAGAACTTAAAGACACACCTATTTAGGACAGCATTTAGTGGGTCCCTGTGATTCGTCATTTTCTTATTGAGGCCCCTGTGATTCGTCCTTCATGTGCTTATGCGTGCTGACACTGTGCATGCTGCCACTAACCACATTTGCATGCTGATCCAGTGCATGTCACCCCTAACCATGTTATTCATGTTGTTTATCAAGCATGGTGTTACTCACCATTCAATCGCGTTTCCATTTGCAGCAAATGTAAAGCGCCTAGAAAGAGATTGAGTTCTCTGAGGGTGCTTAATCAAGTGCATTATTATTATTATTAGTATAAGCCTGTCTGGGATCAAGAGATTTGCCCTTTGCACCTCATTTCACAAGCGAGCAAACACTGCATGCAAACGCTGCAAAGGTAAGGTGACCCGCTGCTGCTCGCTAGATGGAATTTCTCCTTAGCATGTGAACAACAATTAATTTCTTTTGACATAATTTTGGCATGTTAACAGATACAAGGGAGAAACGAGAGCCGTGAAGTTTACTATACCAAGACAATGGCAAGAACCGATTGACCACTCCAGCAACTGCTACTTCTGCACGGTGGATCCTTCCGAACATCGACTGGCACTGAGCACGCCTCCTCATCCATCATCTATCCACACACATTCCTTCATACATAGCGCTGGTACCACATTACCCTGAGCTGCCCCACTCCTTCACAGAAAGATCAGCCATTTTGAGAAGAGAAGAGCTAGTCAGACAGAGAGAAAGATATTGCAGATCTAGATTCCCATTTCACAGATGCGGCCAAGGAGAGAAAGCCATACTAACAAAAACCAGAAAGACTTCAGCGATCCGATCAGAGACTTTGGTCTAACAAAGCTCAATGCTGAGCTGCTGACATCCACGATTAAGGAGTGGAACTTTTGGGATGACAGCGTGAAAGCTGCAGATCAGAGACAGCTTTACCAACCAAGTTTCAAATTTCTGCAGTCCACGTGGTGAGCAATGCTTCTGCAACAATATGCTCAGTATATTTGAGGCTATGGGAGTCCGTGTAACCCGAGCGAATGGCACTTATTCATAGAAAGTTCATCCACGAGTCTCAAAGTTATCCTACTTCACAAAATAAACACATACACACACTCTCCCTGTGATGCAACTTTGCACCTCGAAGAGGGCTACAACAAGATGGATCAAGATGTTCTTGAGTGCCTTTAAGTATGGCGACAATGGCTGGGAGATCACTGAAGACTTCAAAAACGGTCACCACAGATGGGCCACCAAAGGTGGTTTCACCAATTTCCCCTGTCTTCTTTGCCAATGAGATAGTCGGGACACTGACGTGTACTGTCACAAAATGAACTGTAGCTACAGCAGACCGAGTTATCTGCTGCGAAGAACAACATCAAGTGGGAACTGCTGGTAGACCCTCGTAAGGCACTCGCGCTCCATCTACCACTGCACATCAAGTTCGACCTCATCAAGCAAATTTTCTCGGCTGTCAACAGCTTTTAAGTACCACCAATGTGATCATGCTTCCTTTACAGTAAATGTAAAGTGCCTAGAAAGAGATTTTTTAAGTTCTCTTTGGGCGCAATAAACATGTATTATTATTATTCATTATATGTCTTTCCACAGCAGATGCATCGACCAAAGCTGGTATGTTCGTCTAGACCACAGATGAATAAAATAAATAAATATAAATATAATTCTTTAAATATATAACACCCTAAGAGAACTTATCTCCATTCAGGCCCTTCATATATGCCTCTGGGCTAGAGCCCACGACCTAGATCATCAAATACATTAACCTTGACCTTGGCCGATGCAAGTGCCTTAAACACTGGGTAAGATAAATACTGGGTAAGAAGTGCGAAGAACTCGTCAAGAGGAAGCTGAACCGACGGAGGTCCAGACGGAGAAAGCGGCTTCGTTGGAGCAGCTTCGCTGCATCGGCTTTCACTTGACTCTCTGGGGGATGACAACACTGAAAACGGCATGAGCAGCAGCAACCGGTACAGGCTCTCACTGACACTACTATGCCAAAATGGGATGCAGAATGCTTCTTACAAAGTGCCTTATGCTCGCCTTAACAAATTCAAAGGGAACACGACAGCTTACTCAGACGAGCAATACTAATTAAAATACTAGCTGATTTAGCAGCCTCTTTTGCATAGCGACAGAAGAGCCTTTACGGCTATCACCGCCGCTTGCAGTGGGGATAAAGGATCGCCCACCACAGGACTCGAACCCACGACAACCTCCTTACCTAGTACCTAGCACTTTCATTAGGATTTACATGACTTTTAATGCCACTACCAAGGATAGATAACGATCAAATCATTGGGGAATGTGCCTTGGGTGCCTTCGAAAAAGCGATCTGCAGCATAGCCACAAATCTAGAACACCTACTAATTTATTAACCATTTTGAGTGTTCATTTCCATATGACTTCAGGGTGAATAAATACTTATTTTGATTCATTTGCTATTCTTTCTGACTAAATGAAAACCATAATTTACGGATTTGTCAGTTTCCTTATTAACAATACTTACATTTCTAGTTAATCACTTACCTACTAGTCACAAAAGTAAGGTTTTTGGAGAATAATGTTCATTTTCTCTGCTTCTGAGACAGAAGCGAGCAAACAGTAAATAGCACTTACGAGCCAGGGACAACAATTGGGTCATCCAATGCCATTAATGTTTTAAGGTAGTGCAGAGCCGTGATGCTATGGGCCATTAGTCAACTTCGATGGCTGCAACCTTGCCGTTGATTACTTATCATGCGAGGCAGTCTAACACAGTTTGCCTACGAGCTTGGCGTAATGTCATTAGCACATTCAGTATCGCTCACACAAGCACGTAATCAGACGATTAGCACATCTAAGTATTGTAAACAATCAAAACGCCTACATTACTAGGAATGCCTACTCACCAATAATTTCTACTCCTGTGCATTTGCCATAGATGTCCACCATAGCCCACAAGTCTTTGTTCGTGTCAACTCCATCAAAGAAGATGCCAAAGCTCTCCTGATTGAAGAGCAGGTGAACATGTCCGCCAGCTGCCACGTAGTAGCTTATTACATTGTTGACGGCAGAAAATAGCTCAGGCAGAGCCTTAGCCCAGTAGCCTGGTTGATTGACGAGGTCGGGGCAGGCATAACGAGGTAGCAGCCTCGGGTCCATTTTTCCAGGGTCGTGCGAGGTAAATCCAATTCGCAGGAAACCACTCCAATTTGTTGACAAGCTGACAATCTGTAAGCAAACCTTCTCGTTTATTCGTACAGGTCGCCTACTGAAGCATATCCCTTTACAGAAGCTTTCTTTTCGTATGGCTACTTTCCCTCCTGCTTCCAGAGCAATGTTTTCGCTGCACGTGGAATGAAATAATAGCTCCTCGTCGACGGCTTTCTCGCCGACAGTGGAGCTCTCTAGACAACGAAATAAGGAATCGGATAAGCTGCGATTACAGATAAATGGGGCAAACACATTAGGACATCGAAGAAAGCTATAATAGTATTATTATTATTATTATTATTCTTAATACACTTGATAAAGCGCCCTCGGAGAACTCAAATCTCTTTCTAGGCGCTTTACATCTGCTGCAAAGGGAAACGCGATTGAACGGTGAGTAATGGCATGCTCGATAAACAACATGAATAACATGGTTAGGGGTGACATGCACAGGGTCAGCATGCAAATGTGGTTAGTGGCAGCATGCAACAGTGTCAGCACGCATAAGCAGGGACCCACTAAATGCTGTCCTAAATAGGTGCGTTTTTAATTTCTTTTTAAATGTGGTCAAGCCAGGGGATGCTGTGATGCAAATCGGGAGTTAGTTCCAGGCTTTGGGAGCATACGAACTAAATGCACGGTCTCCAAAGGATTTGAGGTTTGTACGAGGTATTGGTAAACTGTTGGATTCCGAAAAGCCAGTGGTATAATGCTTGGCCTGGTGGGGGAGTAGATCTGAGAGATAGGCTGGAGCCAAAGAATGAAGTGATGACCTAAAAGGGAGCGAAAAAACCTTGAATTCAATCCGTTTCTTGACTCGGAGCCAGTGCAGGTCGGCGAGAAGTGGTGTGGCGTGGCAGCCCTGCTCGGAGACGCTGCGTGCTTGGAGACGCTGCGTGCTCGGTCCATGAAAAGTAGACACCTATGAGTATGATTATTCAGATATCAAGACAATCAACAGTTTCTGGTGCTAAAATACCGACATTAAACGAAGCTTTCTCCCAAAGTGGTGTCTCGAATTATAAATTGCTACATATAAACAAGGCTTTAATCGACCCCGTGCGTAAGGTGCGGCGGTAAGAGTACAAGTAAGAGGGGGCGGTGCGAGCCGTCGTACTGGCCACGGTGGATCTACATACAACTGGAAACTGCAAGCCGTCTTTAGGCAACGAAAATAGATTAAAGTCAGATATGGGCTGTGCCTACGGATAAAACATCATCAAGACTCTTGGAGGTCAGGTGCTCAAACCCTGCGACCCGTAAGTCCCGTGAGTTTGGGTCTCCTTGAATTACAAGGATGCAGCGAGTTCTATGACGCTGCCAGGCGGGACCAGAGTACTTGGCATGACCGTTCGGGGCAACTTAAACTGTACATACTAGTTCAGAGACGAAGACGGCAAAGCGAAAGACGCTAGCTGAGACCGAATTTCATCAGATATTCTTCTGAAAATGCCACACATCAACTTGGTCCACGACGAAGCGACTAACCTTCACTGCTTTTGCTATTTCCCATCCTTTAGAATTTCATTTAAATCGACAGCAATCCTCAGATAACCGCAATTTACAGGAACACCGTGCAGCCACAGCATTAGGGAAACTTCCTAACCCTCCCTAGGTCAAGGTCGCTCCATGTATCACGCGTTGGCGCAGTCGGGGCAAAAGCACAGGATGTCGTGACACTCTCTGAATATAAATTATTTGTGTATAACTTAATCGTGTAGATATTCTTTTAGCCATAGCTGAAGAATTGTTACTTTAAAAAAAATATTTAATGCCGCTGTCCCCGTAGACCCGAGGCAGAGCGTACGAGCCAGCCGCCGCAGACTGAGCGGCGGCCCTAGTAGACATGTTAGGCAGCGCAGCTCTCGGAGCGCAACATGAGCCAAACTTCAGACCAGATCTGTCAGTGTCAGCTGAGCGGCGAGCGAGAGGATGGCAGCCCAGACAGACAGACCGGGGCGCGCTTCGAGCTAATCCCTTAAGCCGTCGCGACAATAGCAAGGTCGTGTACTACTAAGATGCGGGCTAGAGAAGCAGCCTGCGACTCGATCGACTAGTGACACAACTCAAGCCTCCGTCTCGCGCTGCGTCACTAGTTGATAGCCACAGCTTTCGAGCTCAGCTGTTGAGTTGCTATTGTCCAACCCTTGCAGTTAATAAAGTACGAGTTATTTTCTGTTCCATTCGACGGCAGCGTGGAGTGAGCGCATGTGTGCGTACGTAAAAATCCTAGCTGATTAAGCAGCCTCTTTTTGTATAGCGACAGAAGAGCCTTTACGGCTATCCCCGCCGCTTGCAGTGGCGATAGAGAATCGCCCACCGCAGGAATTGAACCCACGACCTCGGGACCGAGGTCGTGAAAGCAACCGCCTTACCTAGTGTAGGGGTACACTTCCCCGAAATAGCCAGTGCGCTTGATCGAGAGGCCAAGCCTCCGTGTTAGACAGCAGGCGACAGAGATGGATTGTTGCCCATGAGGACAGGGATAATGGACCATCTGGAGACAGACGTTTATTGAGGATAAAAAAAATATTAGCTGATTAAACAGCCTCAATTGTTTAGAGCCTCAACGGCTATCATCACCGCTTGCAGTTAACAATAAAGGGTTGCCTACTGCACGATTCAAACCCACTGCCTCCGTCGTGAGGACCGCGCACCTTACTTCGGTGCCATCGTGGCCCTAAAATATGCCTCGACATCCGTTATGTGAAACAACTCTGAAAACCGGCCACGTGTGACGACTTGGGCTCGACTAATTACCACAATCCACAATCTTATTGAGCTAGAAATCAGCCGGAAAAAGGTATAGCGATGCTTCAATTTCAAGTGAATATTGTAGCACACCCCGTCAATTTAATGTACTCACCATATTTCTCACGCGTTCTCATGCAAATAAGCTGCTAAGATGTCACCGTAGCGGCAAGCTTCTGTTACAAAGACGCTAAATTGTATCTCAATTCACTTTACTCCAACTTAAAATTCACAAGAAATCGGATGGGCGAAGTTCCACATTAAATTGCATGCATACAACACAACCCTACCTTTCAAGCGATGTGCCCACAAAATTTCTTGCCATTTCGCGTGCACGTTCTCAGACAATCGATCGCAGCGGTGCGGGCAAACCCCAATCCACTATATTTTACCCCAAAGCGAGAGAATTTATTTTATTTTATATGTCAGTAAACTATTTAAGTATAATATATTTCAAGTATATTCACAAAGTTCGAGAGAATTAGCTTGGAAGTTCTCGTGCAATGCGCTGTAATTGACTGCAACGGCAAATACGGGGAAACACCGCAATTCACTTCAATCCGCCACAAAATTCCCATAAATAGTTTGCACGAAACACCAATTTGTATTGCAGATCATAGCGCACTGCATTAAGTGCGCACCCTAATAAAGTCAAGCCATCGTAGATGTGCCGTCTCTGGCAAAACCACAACACTCGCTTGAAATGGCCGGAGCAAATACCGCAATCCACTCGGATCCACTTCAAATCGTCCCGGTTTTGTTAACGCGCAGCTCCAATTTGAATTGCATATACTACTAGGCTCAGTTGAAGGATCACCCTCTCAATTACGTGCTGTTGCGCATGCACTTTGTCAGACGATGTACTGCATTCGGCTGCAACGGCCGGTCCAAAACTCCAATCAAACGCAATCTGCTGCAATCCGCCAGCAGACGACAAGAAATCGTACACTAGAAGCTCTAATTTTAATTGCATGTTACACTAGTTTTCGCTTATAGTTTACTCACACAATTTCACCACAATTACTTCCGGGCGTCCTAATGCGATGCACTGTACTCGGCCGTAATGGCCCGGAACAAAACCGCAATGCGCTGACGCAATTCACAAAAATGCCCATAAATTGGAGTCTCAGTGCTCCAATTTGAATGTAAATTACAGAGCACTGTGTTCAAAGTGCTAAACAATTACTTTAACCCATTGCTACAATTTCGGGCAATGCATGACGATGACTGCAATGGCTCGGGTCAAAGCCGAAATAATAATAATAATAATAATAATAATTCACTTGATAAAGCGCCCTCAGAGAACTTAATCTCTCTCTAGGCGCTTTACATTTGCTGTAAAGTGAAATGCAATTGAATGGTAAGTAAAATCATGCTTGAAAAAACAAACGAAATGAATAATATGGTTAGGGGTGACATGCACAGGGTCAGCATGCAAATGTGGTTAGTGGCAGCATGCACAGTGTCAGCACGCATAAGCACATCAACGACGAATCACAGGGACCCACTAAATGCTGTCCTAAATAGGTGTGTTTTTAGGTTCCTTTTAAATGTGGTCAGGTCAGGGGATGTTCTGACGCAGGTCGGTAGGGGGTTCCAGGCTTTGGGAGCATATGAACTAAATGCACGGTCTCCAAAGGATTTAAGGTTTGTACGAAGTATTTGTAGACTGTTGGATTCCGAAAAGCAGGTGGTACGATGCTTGGCCTGATGGGGTAGTATATCTGAGAGATAGGCTGGAGCCATAGACTGAAGGGACCTAAAAGTGAGCGACAAAACCTTGAAATCAATCCGTTGCTTGACTGGTAGCCAGTGCAGGTCGGCGAGAAGTGGAGTAATGTGGCAACTGCGACGCTCACGACAGACAAGCCTAGCTGCAGAGTTTTGCACCAGCTGCATTCGCCTGATCGAACATGCTGGTAGGCCAGTAAGCAGTGAGTTGCAGAAGCAGTGAGTTGCAGAAGTCGAGACGGGATTTCACGAATGCATGGACCAACTTGGACGTGATATCCTTATCCAAACAAGCCCGAATTTTAGCAATGTTATGAAGCTGAAAATAGGCGGATTTGACTGTGGAGCTGATATGGTCGTCTAACGAGAGGTCGCTTTGGAATATGACACGTAGATTTCGAGCTGATTCAACTGGAGATATGCTGGCAGAGCCAATTTTGAGAGTCAGCCTTTCCAATCTCTGGATCACACTGGGTTTGCCCATAACTAGTAAGTTAGTTTTATCATCGTTAAGTTTTAGAAAATTTGCTGCCATCTATGTGCGGATGTCATCAATGCATGCAGCTAGTGAGTTTAGAGAATTTGAGGTGCTCGAAGGCTGGGAGGGATCATAGCAAAGGTACAATCCACTACAGTCATGCTGTGCAAATAGACAAGAAGTTAGCTGGGCTAAGCCCGAATTCTCATCGCACAAAACCGCTTGCTGTTTTTTTAATTGAATGCAAAAATTTTCACACCACAGTCAACAGCAAATACTCAGCCAAGTATAAAAATCCAGTATGACCCGTTGCAAATTGACAAAAAAGTGGCTGGGCGAAGCTCCAATTTAGATTAGTTGCTGCTGTATATTCAGTTTAAGCTGAACCCGAGAAATTCTACCGTGAACGTTCATTCTCAGACCCTGCCTTGCAATTGACTGCAATGGCCCGGACGAAGTCCACAATGCTCAACAAGCCACAGCTAATCGACTAGAAATCGGCTGCGAAAAGCTCCAGTTCTCATTGCAGAAATCTTTTTCAATCGTTATTAAATTGAAATTATAAGTTATCAACCCATTGTGTGCATTGACTGTCGAGCAATGCACTGCGATCGACAGAAATTGCCAAGAATATTACTGTAATCCGTCACAAATTGACCAGAAATTTACTAAAAGAAGCTCCAATTCTGACTGGTTACAAACATTTTACGGTGTTTAAAGAACACCCGTATAAGTGTGAACCATTGTTTGCGTACAATATCGGGCAATGCAGGACGATTGACAGTAGTGGCTAGAGCCAATGCCCGAATCCGATACAATGCAACTCTAATCGACCAGACATTGGCTGTGCGAAGCAGCGATTTTCTAATTTGAAGGCTTCGGGGATTCTCTTTGTCTGTTAAATGAGCTGCACTGATACGGGCCATTACTTAAAAGCAAATCACATTTAATCAGCACGAAACCATCAAAAGATTCTCAGTAACCGGACTAGCGATTGCAAAATTGTGAATGCACTTTGCTCTGGACTCATTTTAAAGTTTACCGAAAAATATTTCAAGAAATTTAGCTTGAGCATTCTAATGCAATGTACTGCAGTAGACTAAAATAATTTATGGGGGTGAAACCACAACACACCCTACTCCATCAAAAACCGACCAGAATCTCTCTTCGTGACGTTGGGTTGTCCATAAGACTGGGCTGTGTTTACAGTTATGCCGAAAAAAATTGACAGTAATTAGCGACTGCATTATCATGGAAGTATGCAGCAAAGCCTCTGATCTGCTTCTGGCTTACCTAAGCTCAAGTTAAATTGATCAAACGAGGCCGACTTCGGATGAGCGTGACGAAAATAGATCGTACAACCGCCAAAGTGCGCCCTTACAGCTGATTGAGGAGGTACGTTATAAAAGTGCTCACATTGTCAACAGATCTCGAAATATTCCATCACGGTAGATTACATCGTGGTCTACGGAGGTACTGCCACACAGTAAAAGGCCTTATAGCTTGAGCAAATCCGCGTTGGCAGAACAGAAAACTACTTGGTCTCACAATACTCACCCGGCGTTTTTTAGGCAAGCAATGAGAAAAAATGTTAAGTGATTTAACAGTCTCATTTGAATAGCGGCAGAAGAGCATTAGTAGCTATCACGACCGCTTGCAATTGCAAATAAAGGATCGCCCACTACATTGTTCGAACCTACGAACTCGGTCATGAAGAGTGAGCACCTTAGCTCCTGAATTATCTAGCCAAAGCCACAGCACGCTATAAAATATCCTGCCTACCAATCTACCACTGCTGGCGAAAACTATAGTGTCGTTAATAATTCACTGGCTGTTTTAGTATTATATTAACGCGATATCTTTCCAGGCAATGAAAGTCGCGTCCACCGAAATGCAAGCATGTCAATCGCTTATGACCTCCAAAATCAGAGCGCACGCAGCAAAAGCACACCAGGGAATGCTCATCTGACTGAGAAAATTGTGTGGGAAGTGATACGATTATTTCTATCACATATTATCTCTTAAATAGCAAGATAAATAGTCGTATGACCCTTTACTTTGTGAGTTTCAATTAACCTGTTGTCCGCGTCTACTATCCTCTTAGGCATGGCTCTGCATAATTTTCCAGCTGGAATACCTCTATTCGCTGCCACAATTAACTTCGAGACGTTCATGGAATATGGATATTACTTTATGCTGTAAGACGTCTTTAGAACTCAATATGTCCTGGTTAGTTGCCGCCCCAACCGGCACATTTAGCTACAATTTTCCTCAAGACATGTAACGACATGGAAAACTCGTTGTAGATATGGAAATATATATTAAAAATATAATTCATTTATATAGCGCCTCAAGAGAACTTGATCACTATTCAGGCGCTTCACATATGCCTCGGGGCTCGAGCCCACGACCTCAGTCAGACCTTGGTCGAGGCGAGCACGTTAACCGCTAGACCAAACCACCATATGGATACGTAAGAGCCGGCCATAATGACGCTTGCAGCATACGTGTACACTTGAACGCGAGAGCCTAGGACAGCAAAGCTTAGTGAGCACACTCGATCCAAAATTGCGTTGTGACTGCACGTTCTCGTAGCATACTCCCAGGTAATTTCTGAAAAATGGCTGCGTATTTTTGCACCGGTCCGTGATTGTTGTCTTGTATGTACAGAACCTATATAATACAGGTTTTTATAAGTACAAGATATACAGCAAGCCTCAAAATTAATTACGCAAGTATAATATACAGATTTCGGATTACTCATACTCCAAAGCTCTCGGACCCAGTCGCGTGCGGGCTGATTGGCTGAGCCGATGACCCACACAGTTGGGTCAAAGATGGGATCAGGTCAGGCGGAAGTGGGCCACGCTAGGCGCGAGGTGTGAGTGAGGTCGAGTTTGCTACCGCCATCGAGGCCTTCAGGCATCGTGAGCGATCGTCGAGAGCGAAGCACCCTTGGCCTTTAACGGCCTGAGCAGCCTGAGAACCAACGACCGCGCGCCGATCACGTGTCCAATCACGTGATCACGTGTCCACCCGTAGTGGCTGTCGAGCCTCGGCAAAGAGCCTCGCCGAGACAGACGAGGAGAACACATCCGAGTTCGATCTCATCGAGGTCGGCGTGGACCTGCCTATCGACGAAGGCGAAATGTTCCCAGAAGAGCCGGATGTCCGGGTTTTTTCAAGGCTCTGTATGATTGTATTGAAGTAGGAGTATTATACGTGTAAATACTGTAGAATACATGACCGGAACATAGCAATCGTATTATACTGAACCATATCCATGATATTGCAATAGCTGGAGATAATTATGCGCTAGCGTCGTTAGGTCACAAGCATACCGTTTGCACCTGTCTAAAAAATAATTCACTTGCATCGCACCCTCAGAGAACTTAATCTCTAATCAGGCGCTTCATATATGCCACGTGACTCGGGCCCACGACCTCGGTCATCAAATACAATCACTTTGACCTCGGTCGGGCGAGCGCCTTAATAACTGGGCCAAACCAGCTCAGCATCTAGTCCTTGCCAATGGGCGACAAATGAAGGCAATACCCCGAGCCTTGAAAAACGGCTAGACACTTAAAGCCGCAACATCAGTACATAAATATATGCCGAAGGTAACGGAACATGGTTGCAATAATTCATTGCCTTAAAATGAACATACTTAATACCTACATGCTGTGAGTGCACTTTAAACAGAGTGTGCATTAATGCACTTTAAACAGAGTGCACATTAATGTGCAAGCAACTTCCAGCTGCGTTGACTTGATTTCAACCAGATTTTTGGTAGATTCGAGGTGACTGCTGTGTTTTACCACTCTTGCAGTATATTGCAGTACATTGCCCAAGAACGCCCACAACTATTATAGTGAAATGTGCGAATGCACTGTGCAGAGACCATAGTATATTATGCATTAAAAATTGAAGCTTACCGCGTGGGGTTTTCGGCCCTTTTTATCGGCGAGTAGTTTTGGGTCGTAAGGGATTGCGACATTGGCCCGAGCCTTTTTCATCGATAGCTGTTCCTTGCTTTAGATTCTACGTTCACAATAATGTGAGTGCACTTTATAGACAGTGCGCTGTAATTACCAATCTAAAATTTAGTTTTGCACAGCCAGTTTTCGGTATATTTTTGGAGGATTGGAGTAAATTGTGGTGTTGACAAGGGCCTTTATAGTCACTGCAGAGTTAAAAAACGAGCATGCACAATGACGTTTCAGAAGTGATCCGTTAATAGAGTATACATTCAAAAGATGTATAAATTTGAGCTTCCCCCAGTCTTTTCCGGTCAATTTGCGACTGTTCACAAACGGATTTCTATATTTGCTCGGACCAATTCCATTGACTACCACGCACTACATGAGACTTTATGTGCGAAGTGGGTTAAAATTATATGGGTGCACTTTGACCACATTTGACTGCAGTGCTCTGTAATGGCATCCACATTGGAAGCATTGAAAATTTTATCTCCACACATTTTAAGTCGGATTGCAGTGGATTTTGATATTGACCAGGGCTATTGCAATCAGCTTCAATGCAGTGTCCGAGAGCGAGTGTTCACTATGAAATGTTTTCGGAAGCAAAGTACATAAAGTTAAAAGCCGCAAGAAGTCCGTATTGGAGCTCCGCCCAGCCAATATCCGGTCGATTTTCGAGGGATTGTGGTATTGGTGAGCCGTGATGGCACACTAAGTAAGACGGTTGTTTTTCTCGACCTCGATCCCGAGGTCGTGGGTTCGGATCCTGCAGTGGGCAATCATAAATCGCCTCTGCAAGCGTTGGTGATAGTCATAAAGGCTTTTCTGTCGCCATACAGAAGAAGCTGTAAAATCAGCTAGTATGTATTTATACATATTTTATTTATTTTTTATTGGCTTCCACCATTTCGACTCATTGCCTTGCATTATCCTTCAATAAAAGTAAAAATGGCTTGAGCATTTTTGGATCCCCTTTAAAAACAGGGACATTTTTATATGCAATGAGAATAAAAGCTTCGCAAAACCAATTTCTGGCCGATTTTTTGCGTGTACTATAGTGGATTGCGGGCAAACACAGCTTCTTAAATTCTGGTCTATGTTCTTGCTAAGCTATGAGATGGGCGAATCTTTGCCGAAATTAGGATCGCTTACGAATTGGACGTCCTAAAGAAGTAAACAGCCCATTCCACAAGTAGGATATACAATGGCTGGAAAAGGTAGATTATTTAACAACCTCAGTTGCATAGCAGCAGAAGAACACCAACGACTATCACCGCCGCTTGTAGTTGGTAATAAAGGGTTTTTCCTCTGCAGGATTTGAACCCACGACCTCGGTCATGAAGAACGATCACCTTACCTCGTGGGCTATCGCGGATCTGTAGCACTGCTGTATGATAATATAAATAATTTGTAGGGCGCCCCAAGAGAGCTTAATCTCTATTCAGGCGCTTCACATATGCCTCCGGGCTCGAGCAAATGACCTCAGCCAGACCTTGTTCGGGGCGAGCACCTTGTCCACTGGACCAAACCAGCTCGGCATCCAAATGTAAACGAAATGCCACCTCTCGCGAGTCGAGCTAATTCAGTCAGATTATGACTGATATTCAATATTTGTGGTTCCAGAGTCATACTGGCTGTGAACAGACCGTGTAACCATCTATGGCCAAAGCAGCTTTCAGCCGAAGGCCGTGTAATAGGCGCTCAGCTGTGCTCTGGAATTTGATGCACTGGCGGCGGAGCTGATTTTTTCTGTAGGCCTCTGAGCCGTGCGAGAGTTGGCGGCAGACGTCACGACAGTGGTCGAACGACTGTACCCTACGTCGCTGTCAAAAGAACCTCTTTACCCAATTGACATAGAGACAGGTCATCCTGAGGTCGAGGGCTGTTGCTCGTCGTTGCTGCCGCATTCCGTTACCCTTGGCGTACTGTACTGCCTGCATTGATGGTGCAGCACCTACAAGATGCTAGCCGTGATTCCAAAGCGTACGGCTTCGCCGGTATTTGTTTCAGGTCGGCTGAGAATTGTACAGTTACAGCGCTGCTTTGTGGCCTATTTCTGTCCGTACTTGGACGCCTCTTCAACCCGTTTGTTACAGTACCTCGACTTCATATACCAAAACCTGGCCGTAGTAAAGTGGTTACCCTCATGAGACAGAAATAGAAAGGAACCTGCGCTGTCAGACGAGTGGCAACTAACGGCGACCATCACACGCACACACACACACGTACACACATGCACACCTATAGCAGACTCAAGTTCCCCTATGAGAGTTTATCCGGTTAAATTTACTTTCCTTCAGCAATAAAGCTGATAGTGCGACAGCTTGATCGCGTAGAAAATGGTCAAGCTACGGCAAAAACGAATTGTAAGCTTTCTTTACTTGGAAGCTAAGCTAAAAATCTATTTCAAAGCTACTGGTGGAAAAAGTTTAAGCGAACGGCGAGAATCCCTCATCGGATGCTGTTTATTAACGAATGCGTTACTTTGATATACGAACTCTCTCCTGCGGAAAAAGGCATCCAGCATAGATAGGAAAAGCTATAGCTGCAAAGTGGCTACCCGCTGATCGCTTCCTGCTATCTACCCGATCGCTTCCTGCTATCTACCCGCCTATTGCTTCCTGCTATCTACCCGATCGCTTCCTGCTATCTACCCGATCACTTCCTGCTATCTACCCAATCGCTTCCTGCTATCCACCCGATCGCTTCCTGCTATCTACCCGATCACTTCCTGCTATCTACCCGCCGATCGCTTCCTGCTATCTACCCGTTCGCTTCCTGCTATCTACCCGATCACTTCCTGCTATCTACCCGATCGCTTCCTCCTATCTACCCGCCGATCGCTTCCTGCTATCTACCCGATTGCTTCCTGCTATCTACCCGATCGCTTCCTGCTATCTACCCGATCGCTTCCTGCTCGCACGCATCGTATGCTACCGGCAATGGAGCAACCCTGTAAGGGCAGTACATCTTTTGGTGAATTTTATAGAAAGCATCCCTTCCTCGTGGCCTGCCTACATATTCCACATAGGTAAGTACCAAATGAACTAACTCGTCGTGTATTTCGCCTTCAGGCTCTTCAGTCTCCCCCAAATAGGGGATGATCACTAAAATGGAGAGGCTTCCGAATGCATGCCTTCAATACACAGCTAAAACCGAGACCGAGAAGTTACGCTGTGTCCGCGGGACCATGAAGGCGGCGATCCTTTATTGCAGACTGCAAGCGGTGGTGAAGGCTCTTCCGCCGCTCTACTAATGAGGCTGTTAAATCAGCTAGCATTTCTTCATTTTTATTATTAGTTTTATTTCCCATAATGATTACATAATATAATATAATTTAAGGAGGCGCGCCAATAGCCGCAGAGGAAACTATACCGCATTACTGGGAAAACCAAGATTAAACACACAAAAGGGGATTTTTTCGTTGGCATCCTGCTGCATTGTTGCAATGCCCCACGATTATGAACTATAATCGTGACTATAAGCTCAAACTCGATAACGAACTATGAGCTTGACTGCTGAATCTCGATTATCTACCATGAGCTCGGCCGCTTAGTTTGAACTGACCTAACTCGTAAAAGTAAAACCTTTTTTAGGGTTACTGCACAGGCTAATTAGGAGAGATACGGATAAAAAGTTAATTTATCGTCCAGTTGCACATTCTTAGCTTGGACTTTGATCTTATACTAGTAGTGCTCTGCTCAGGTTATCGTGTACTGTTTGCTGCGAGTTCCGGTTGACGGAGCGTCGCCGAAGGGCACGAACGGGCACCTAGACCTTACATTGCCACGCCAAACGCTTGACGAACGAGTAGGCAGTACGCCGCTAGGCCTACTGCCGAGAGCCGGCTCGGTGCGCTAATCGCAATAAGCAGCAGTCGCCTCGCCTACAGCATTCCTAGCGCTATCTTACTTACCGTTACATATAGGCCGCGAGTTCGTTAGCGTGAGCGGGACCGAGATACCGAGAACAAGCAGGGGATTTTACCGAACCTCCTTCGCAAGCGAACACTGTCACTGTGGGCCTAGCTTGTGTTGCATTATCGCAATCACGCTTCTGCTATGCATAACTAACATCATTCGTATGTCATTAGCCTCAGCTCATGTCCCAGAACCTTTCAAAGAAGCTGTAGTCAGGCCAATTTATCAAGAAAGCGACACTAGACCAAGAGAACTTGAGCAACTACCGCCCAGTCTCCCTTCTACCATTCCTATCAAAGACAGTGGAACGAGTCGTGGCGGACCAGCTGAACTCATATATCGAAACCTCACACCCTGCCAGTAAGTTCCAGTCCGGCTTGAGAGCTAATCACTCCAGAGAGTCAGCATTGCTTAGGGTATACAACGACCTGCTTAGGAATGCGAACATGGGTAGAGTGTCTCTGCTTGTTTTGCTCGATCTTTCGACAGCTTTTGATACCATCGATCCCAAAGTTCTTCTAGAGCGCCTCTCATCTCGCCTGGGCATCACTGGAATAGTCTGCAATGGCTCAGGTCCTATCTCAGTGGAAGACTCCAGAGTATTGATGTGGACGGACAAAGATCATCCGAGGTACCTCTGAAATATGAGGTACCCAAGGGCTCCTTGCTTGGTCCGGTTCTTTTCACGGTTTATACTCTCCCTCTTGCTGATGTAATTGCCAAGCACAATCTAGGCTTTCATTTCTATTCGGATGACACTCAGTTGTACCTTTGCTTTGAGCACCTCGAATTCTCTCAACTCACTTGCTTCATGTTTTGACGACATCCGCACATGGATGGCAGCAACTTTTCTAAAATTAAATGATGATATAACTAACTTACTAGTTATGGGCAAACCCAGTGATTCAGAAATTGGAAAGGCTAACGCTCCAAATCGGCCCTGCCCGCATAATGCTCCTGTTGAATCTGCCCGCAATCTAGGCGTCATGTTCTAAACTGACCTTTCGTTAGACGACCACACCAGCTCCACAGTCAAGTATGCTTACTTTCAGCTACATAACATTGCTAAAATTCGGGCTTATTTAGATAAGGATACAACATCTAAGTTGGTCTATGCATTTGTGACATCCCATCTTGACTTTTGTAACTCACTGCTTGCTGGCCTACCGGCATGTGCAATCAGGCGATTAAGATGGTGCCAAACTCGGTAGCTAGGCTTGTCTGTCGTGAGCGTCGCAGTTGTCATATCACTCCACTTCTCGCCGACCAGCACTGGTTACCAGTCAGGCAACGGATCGACTTCAAGGTTTTGTTGCTCACTTTTAGGTCCCTTCATTCTTTGGCTCGAGCCTATCTCTCAGATATACTCCCCCACCGGGCCAAGCATTGTACCACCGGCTTTTCGGAATCCAACAGTTTACCAATACCTCGTACAAACCTCAAATTCTTTGGAGACCGTGCATTTAGTTCGTACGCTCCCAAAGCCTGGAACTCACTCCCGACTTACGTCAGAACACTCCCCCCCCCGATTTGACCACATTTAAAAAGAACTTAAAAACACCTATTTAGGACAGCATATAGTTGGTCCCTGTGATTCGCCCTGCCATCTTCCAGCTAACGGCGAACCGTGCTCTGCTATCGAGCTCTCCAGGAGACGTAGAAACGCGTCGAGTAAATAAATGTCTTCTCGCATACAGCCTTCGTTCGGCTCGAGGCTGCTTCGAGCTCGTCGTAGTCGTCACTGGGAGGCTTCGTTGTATTCGCATTAGGCGCCTACGATCTTTAACAGACCGCAGCGTCTAGCGAGCTGCTCTATCGGATTTGCTGTGAGCGATGAAGAGTATCCAGATAGTGGGAGGGGCCGCCTGAGTCTGAGAGTGCATTTGAACCTTACCGCGAGCGCGGCTTCCGTCGGACTATCGTCTATGCAAGCTCTATGCGGCTTGAGGAGCAGGCCGCCTACGCGAAGCCGCGGCTCCGCCAGTCCATCCTCCAACAGGGCAACTTCGAGTACTATAGCTGGTGCTATATGCATTTACCCGAGCTCGCCCTGCTGACCGGCTGCTACTGGGAGGTATGGTTCGGGGCAAGCACACCGGCAAAGAAACGTCAAGCGATGAGGCAGCGGTCCAGGGAAGAGGCAGCGGTTGTGTGCCAGTGCAGTGCACGCCGATAAACTACAGCTGCTGAAGGACGATACGGTGTTGGTATTGTCGCCGAGATCGGGCTACAAGTCGAATTACTTCCGCTATTTCTAATTATTCCGCAATTACTTCCGCTACAGCCCATCGACTTTCAGGTTCTGTCACTCGCTTTAAGGTCTCTTCATTCTTTGGCTCCAGCATACCCATCAGACGTACTCCCTCACCAGGCCGAGCATCGTACAGCAGGCTTTCGGAATCAAATCGTTTAGCTACAACTCGTGCGTACCTCAAATCCTTTAGAGACCGTAGTACCTTTAGTTCCTGAGCTCTCGAAGCCAGGGACTCACTTCGGACTGGCGTCAGGACTACCCCCCAAAATCTGAAATTTAAAAGAAGTTAAAAACGCATTTATTTATGTATGTATCTCCACAAAGACTATTGTATAGTACACTCACAGCCTGAGCTGCTTTCGGTACGCATTCGGTAACCAATAGACTTTATCTCACGCAACAAAGAGAAAGTGGGAAGCATAGCAAGAGTCAGGAGAGCAGTTAAGGTAGTGAGTAGCATGGAAGTAGCATCTTAGGACCGCTGAAAAGGATGAGCCATAGTCGGCAGCAGGAGAGTAGTTGTCGTTGCGTAAGAATTGTGGAGTTCCACAGCCTAGGACCTGTAAAGCTAAAGCTTCTGTCGCCAACGGTCTTCAAGCGGAAGAATGGAGCAGCTACAGCATTTAGTGGGACCGTGTGATTAGTCGAGCGTATGTGTGCTGACACGTGACCCTGGGCATGTCACCTCTAACAATTTTATGCTTGTTTTCATTGAGCTCACTGCATGCTACCATTAACTATTCGATTATGCTTCCTTTGCAGCAAATGTGAAGTGCCTAGAGAGAGATTGGAGTTCTGCGAAGGCGCTACAACTATTGTGTTATTATTATTAGTAATATTACGAACAATGTCAAATAGGTGTCAAGAGTCAGCATTGCTTAGGGCGTATTCTATCTTAAATTGTACCTTCTCAGGAATGCAGACTTGGGTAAAGTCTCTCTGCTTGATCTTTTGGCAGCATTCTACATTACTGATCAACAAGCCCCTTTTTGGCATTACATTTCGCCTGGGCATGCTGGGACAGCACTGTAATGGTAAGGAATTGTAGATGGGATGTCACAATGTACAGACTAGCTTGACTATAATATCCTTACATATGCAAGCACGAATTGTCACAATAGTTGAACCTAGATCAACGTAGGCAAGACACCCGATAGGGATTTGATAATCATGGGCAATTTGTAACAGCGACGCCTAGATTAAGCACAGAGGCTACACGAGATACGTCTTAGTCTACTTTTGAGGATTAGGCTTTTCAGTTTACGAATTAAACCAGGTTTGCTTACAACTATTTACTTGTTTTATCATTCAAACTGGGTAAGCTAGCTACCACCAAAGCGAAAATGTTAACGATACATACTTGCCTGCATTTCAATTAAGCAAACAATAGAATTGATAATTTAATGTGCTTAAAAGTAGGGCTGATCCAAGCACAGGTACAGCTGTTATCAGCAAAGAAAAAAAAACACGCGTACGCTTGAAATTTGCTATATATATATGCAATGCATGATTACATCGGCAGGAGAAAGATATTCACGTTGGAAATGCTGTGGCAGGCTGCTGCTAAACGCGTCCTCACCAAAGCCTGCCAGGACCGTGGGAAGACCTGACTGGCACGTTTCATGCTTGTTCTAGAAGATGCCTGAGACCACGAGTGTACAAGGTCTGACAAATAAGCAACCTCCTACAAACGTATGATGACTTTCTCAGCCAATTACTATACATCTTCGCCTTGTTTTCTGGAGTTTGACTTGGTTTGTCTCAGCGATAGTATTAGAATTAAAAAATAAGACGTAGACCTTTGCAAGTTCTCAATGTTGGTAATTTTTTCAGTCTCATACTAGCATAAGCACCCGCTAGGTAGGAAAGTCACCCCTTTCGGCCAGTTGCAGTGATGTGTCACGGTTTAAGAAACTCTGGTGTGGAGCACGCTTTGCCAGGTGATCCACCTACTATTGCGCTTACGGAGTAGCTGATACATCTGAGCTGTTTGAGACTCCACTGTTTCTGACTGAAGACCAGCCGAGGTGTGGAGGGTGCCGGGTTCACACATCGTAGACACAACGTTCAAGCTGTTATCTCATTCCCAAAACAACAGAGAACTTTACAATAAAAATAAAATACAATAATGTTCACATAATCTTTCAAATAGCAGCTCCTACGAACTTTTTGAGTTATATTACAAATGCATGGGCTGCCTAAGCATGCTTACAACACATGCATTGGCTGCTCAGGCAGAAATGTAGAATTTGCCACAGAAATATTCTGGTATGCAGTCAATGCACTGTTGTCATACTCCTGAATATTGTTTAGGGGTTGTGCCACAGCATTTGTTACCCAATTCTCAAAGAATTTCTAGGCAGCACTAAATGTAATGTCTGTGCACTGTCTTGTCACGAATCCGTGTCCTGGACGAACAACATTTCTGACTTTCCAAACGAGAGGGTTTCAAAAGTTGGTGGCTCAAAGTCAGCAGTCGGTTCGCATTGGAGGACACGGCGTGGAAAGTTCGTAGTAATATTAAAATTCAGCGGGGCGTCACAGCGAGAAATGACATAGTAGTATAAGACCTAAAAAAAAAAAAGAGGGCCGTACAATCAATCATACATGCCCAGTGGCTATTTCTACAATGATGCTTGCAGACATTAAAACTCCACCGTTCAAGTTTACCAAGACGAAAGGAAAGAAAGGAACGATTCAATCGTCCAGTCAGGCTAACCTTAACCGATTGACTTTTCAGGAACCGTCTTTCAAAGCGAGCACCAGACGGCATCTTGATCAGCACTCTAACAGTGTCACTGCACTGCTCCTCCGATGGCTCTTCAGGAACTAAAGCTGATGCTTCTGCTCTCTGTCTTGCAACAGCCTACAAGACGGAGACAATTTCTACATCATTCCACCGCTTAAAGACCGCTGGCGACAGAAGCTTTAGCTCTGCAGGTCCTAGACTGCGGAACTCGCTTCCACGATTCTTACGCAACGGCAACTACTCTCCTGCTGCCGACTATGGCTCATCCTTTCCAGCGGTCCTGAGCTGCTACTTACATGCTACTCACTACCTCAACTGCTCTCCTGACTCTTGCTATGTTTCCCACTTTCTCTTTGTTGCATGAGACAAAGTCTGTAGGCTACCGAATGCGTACTGAAAGCAGCTAAGGCTGTGAGTGCGCTGTACAAAACTCTCCTGCGTAACACCCACATAGTCTTTATGGCTCTGTAGAGTTACAGACGGAGATATTTTACGTCACATCATGCCAGCTGCGCCTGCTTCGCTTAGCAAAAGTGTGCGATAAGCTCAAAAGACTTAGTAAAGCAGAAGTCGCTAACCTATTTGCTCTTCCACTGACAGCAAATACCACTGATTTTGGAAACCGCACATCGATGTGGCGTGTGCATAGGCAATACGTGTCTGCCAGTGTCTAGTAGGTGTTTTCACCTCTGGATAGCGCTTTTCCGGTCTGCGCACCTTCACTCGCAGCTTGTTCGACAGCATAAATCAAGTAAGGGTTGGCTGATTTAACAGTCTCATTTGTAGAGTGGCAGAAGAGCCGTAACAGCTACCACTGCAGCTTGCAGTGGTAGCTGTTAAGGCAATCGAGGATCGCCCACTTCAGCGCTCGAATCCAAGACCAGGCTCGTGAAGACCGAGCACCTTACCCCTGGGCTACGACCAAGGGGCGATCACAGCAGTGGAATAACTGGTGTCATAACTACCGAGTTTTTTTTTTAGACAGCTCCACTTCAGGCAAAGCTAATCAAAACTACTAATTGAAAAGCAGGGGTCCACAAAATCTTATGAACCACATTTGGACACCAGATACTTGCTAGATGGCCTCTGGCATAGTATCAAATACAAAGCAAATCAAGAAAAAGACACCAGCGGTCCGAAGCTCGGCAAGCACCACAATACTGTACTGGATAGCAGCGCCAGCTCTGTCCCTCTCAGCAAATACTAGGCTTCTACACTTAGGCACCTGCGACTGAGTGGCCGCCTCCTGTTCTCTCTGCTGCACCTGCTGCTGCGTTTGCAGCTGGCGCTCTTCTTCAGCCTGGCGCCGACGAGCCTACAGCGAGCCCCAGTCATCAAGCTATCACCAAAAAGTGAGCGACGAAAGAATGCGACAGCGCACTGGTACAGCAGCGAATGGTACAGCAAGAAAGGGTAAATGCCGTGCCGGTACTAACAGACAAATGGCGAACCAAACAACTGTTTCGATCGGTGCCTGTAATTGGCCACAGCTGACCCGAAGCCAATGCGTCAGCATGGCGAAAACAGTAAAAAATCGAAAGTCAAAATAAAGACAAAGGTTAATTCCTTCGTCGAGCTGCCCAAACCATGGTTGTGGATGTACATATATACACATATATATAGCTTGTCAAACAGGAATGCTTATACGTTTCTATTATATCTCATATTCCTCTCTATATACATATATATATATATATATATATATATATATATATATATCTATATATATATCTATATATATATATATCTATATATATATATATATATATATATATATATCTATATATATATCTATATATCTCTCTATATATATCTCTCTCTCTCTCTCTCTCTCTCTATATATATATATATATATATATATATATATATATATATATATATATATATATATATATATATATATATATATATATATATATATACATCAGTAACTCTTTACACCTATTACGGCTAAGCAGCCATTAGGCTGGAGAGTTTCCCACAGCACACTCAAACACTCAAACCCGAAAAGGCTTTTGGTGTGCACATGGTAACAACCGACTCCATCTCATGCAACAAAAAGTGAGCTCAGTCAGGCAGACAGCAGAGGAAGTGAGTAACATGGCGAGTTGGAAACGGTCAAAATGTTCTGTAAGAACAGTGGAAGTTAGTTTCTTAGCTTAGGACCTGCCCGGCACGAGCTTCTGTTACCAACTTTTTTAAGTAATAAAATGAAATGCCTAACTTATGTACACAGAGGAATCGAGAGCATTTGGTTTGGCCAAGTATGTAAGAGTGAGGCCATAGCAGGCCTTGCGGGTCACAGCAAAAATGCTGCTTTGCATCCGCTGATCTATTGCAGCTAATTAACCAAGGAAACACAGAATTTCTTGGTATTACAAACTAATCTTACGGCCATATTTTCGATAGCCCTGCTGGAATTGAAGTCGAAACCATGAAGCTATAGATATTTCTTTATTCAGCCAAAATGACGGGTAGTCCCCGATTCTGAACAGGGATCGAACATGATGACTAGCTGTAGAGGAAGTCGTCTGAATGTAACGTTTCTCAAGTCAAGAAGAGCTATAATGGCAACAGTCATCCAGGAGCTTTTAATGTAGATAGATCTGTGCCTGGTCCAATTCTTTTTACAGAATCCACACTCTTCCTTTTCTGCCTATGTAATTGCCAAGCACAACCGAGGCTTTCATTTTTATGCAGACGAAACAAATCCTTTTGAGATCCACTTTTTGATGATTCCTTTCCTGCTTATGTCAAGAGCAAAGGACAAGATTTAATTCTCTTATCGAGCTGTATAAACGCCAGTATTCTTCTGATTATTACTATCGTAGAGGACACCTACACTATAAGCACATGATGATGGTCACACCACGGCATCACAAATTAGAAGACCATGTCTTATGAGACTGAGTTCGACTTTTAGCATTGTTTAGCTTTAGGTACAAGGTTAGCATCCAGGACAGAATGCCTGCAATACAGGCATTAAGATTATCAGTTACTGCAGCAGATTCGAAGGCTGAATTAATAAATGCGTCAGATGTCACGGGTCCTACCACTTTCACGATGGACTTTGTAAAAATGGAGAATAGCAACGTGCCAAGGATAGCTCATTGAAAAACTCCACAGCTGACTGGTCAGCAAGATAATACTTTCCCATAACACGATATCAACGTGACACGATCAGACGAGTATGATTCGAAAAAATACCCAAGCCTCATCAGCAAGACCGATCGCTGCTATTGTCAATCGTCCAGGTAGGATTTTGTGATCAATAGTGTTGCGAGTGTGTGTGTGTGTGTGTGTGTGTGTGTGTGTGTGTGCGCGCGCATTGCTAGAAAGCAAGTCGAGTTCGGTTGTGTTCTGAGTGATCCAAGTCGTTTGCTGTTTACCAATGCGCGCACACACACATGCTCACAACAATAGCATCGAGTGCTGCCGATAATTATAACAGAGCCAATGCAATGATGCACCATCGTCGCTCCCTAGAATCTAACCATTGGAAAGATGAAGAGCGCAGTTTCGGTGGGATTGACGTGTCATGAGAATTCCAACTGAAACTCTTCTGATACACTTCTCTTTTTGTATGCTTGCCCCACACAGTTTAGCAAAAGGCCTTTACATACTCTTGATACAAAAAGGAAATATGGAGCATGGCCAGATAATTTGCTAAAACCGTAGTACCCATTCCACACTTTTTAAGTATCGGTCACCTGGTGGCTGATTTGATAAATAGCTTTCGATCAATCCATAAATCCAGTCAATAATTAAAAACATGCGTTGTGGCTGAGCTTAAGTTTGTCCACCAACGAAGATTCAAGTGGCTACGATATTGGCTCTAAATGTGAGCCCTTTTCACCGGTCTTAATTATGGTACCCACTTCATATGTGAAAACCGTAGGAAAATTTCTAGACTGAAATTTCAGGTTGCGACTAAAAATTTGTATCAAGCAGAGGTGGGATCAAGGACGTACTAACACGTGCAATTTCTTCAAAGAAGAAGGCAAGAGACTATTCACTCACAAGGTCAATATCCAGGAAGTGACACCACTCGGTCTAATTAAGCAAATAATTAACCTTATTGTAATTTGTTTAAGGATTTGACAGGAAGAGTACAGCAAGCGTTCGAGCAACATAATAAGAAGCCCGGCATGTCTAAACTTTCGGGTATAGACACGGATGTAGCTTTTGAACCACTTGACCGACGGCTGACCCAGACTTCTTAAAACAGCCTTCAAGTCTTCTTTTTTTTTTTATCTGGTACAGACATAAGAAGTCTATTTGTAAGACCTGAACAAATGTGCTGATAAAAATACCTGGTACTACAAGCAAACCACAGTCCAATAGGACACTACTATTCGAGAGCATGCAATAATGCCTATTCCAAATTAAGGAACCGATCATGATTTCCTGCCAGCACAATGGGAGAATGGAAGGTAACGACCAGACCAGTGTGGATCACCAGTTGACAATGCATTTGATGATCATCGAATGCATCAATGCATTCGATGATTTTGGCAAAAGAAAAGACAAAAGCACAGGATGAATTTACTACAGCTTGAAATCAGATCGAATACATATATTACAATCTCAATCAAATCAGGTTATTATATCAACAGAAATTTGCTTATGGTCCATTTCGGCCCGATACCCAAAAAATAAAAATACAAGCTGATTAAACAGCCTCCTTTGTATAGCGACAGAAGAGCCTTTACGGCTTACACCACTGCTTGCAGTGGCAATAAAGGATCGCCCACTGCATGATTGAAACCCACGACTTCGAGATCGAGGTCGTGAAAAGCAACCGCCTTACGTAGTGTGCAATCACGGCTCGCCAACAAAATGTAAGAGAGGCCACAGTGGTCACTTGAGCAGGCGAACCCTCAGGATGCAGCAGCTATTGACCAACGTGTTAATAATATTAATGAATTTGCAGAGTACCCTTAGGGAACTAAATCCTTTCTTAGGCTAGAAATTAAGCATATAAACTCGTTTGTATTATTAACTTGCCCACTGCAACAGCACGCATAAGCTTACAGAGGATGATTCAATAGTCTCTATCATTATTTCTAATTTAATATCCAAGTATGGAAACCCAGGCAGCAAGGGGACAGATTAAACTTACCTTCTCTTGGTCTGCCAAAAGAGAGGCTTGGTATGCTCGATCTTGTTCTTCCCTGAGCGTCTGGTTAAAGTTTCTTTCCTCACTAAACCAAGCGGCGCAGCAAGGACGCAAAGCTTAGCATATGCACAGGCGCGAGCTCAGCGAGCGCAGACACATTACAGCAGGCTATGGCTCGTTGGATGGCTGTCGACGCGCACCTACCGTTCAGCTCGGGCAGCAATTATAAAGGCTTCGTTATCTTTGACTGCATTGAGTAGCGCCTGGTGGAGCTCTGCACCTTCTGCAATGAAGGCAATCGTACGCATCAAGTGTCAATTTCATTTTTAGAGCTGTACAGTAGTGACAGTAGTAAGTGCATGGAAACCTTTTCCGGCTGTAATCACAGCACAACTGAGACACCATCAGGCTCCAGCTGTACCACAAGGACCGAATAAACGGCAAGACTGCCAAAATGGATGAGCCTGCATAGGTTTGCCTGTGGCTCTGGAGGTCAACGGTTTGACTCACAACTCTATTATGCTTGTCCCGACCAAGGTCAATGTGAATGCAGTAGACCGAACTCGTGGGCTCGAGCCCCGTGGCATATGTGAAGTGCCTGAATAGAGATTAAGTTATCGTAGGGTGCTATAAAAGGAATTATACACATGAATTATTATCCCTGGGGCTAATTCCATCAGCATTCAGAGTCACACACTCAGTCTGCTCTGGAAGAGCAGCATATACAGTATACACAGCAAATGACCATAGTCAAACCGTATTGGGTTTTTAGGCATGTGTGCACAACTCTCCGCACAGAGCAGATCACCACCTCTCTCTCTCTTTTACAATCAAAATAGAGCAGAGCCTTAGATGCACACAATTTTTGAGGAAAGCCAGCTGTGACAGCAGTCTTATGCTAACAGAAAAACTAAACGCCGACTTTTGTCCGGGTCTGCACATCTGCAACTGCTATGATTATCCGTGACGCATGCTTATACATGCTAAGAAGTCACTATAACACTAGTCTTCTTCAAGTGCCACCAAGTGCAACTCTAGCGGTCACTGCTAGGCACCTGATCATTTTGAAACTAGCATTTGGCAGGAAGTATGTGCTGCTTCAATGGGCTCCATGCCGGGTCCAACCCATGATAAGGGCTCTAAGAATCTCAGGTCTCTGATTTCTGATCACAGGATTATGTCAGAGTGTTCCAGAAGCTGATGCTTAGGCCCAAAAGCCCATGCACTGGGATACGCTTCATAAGGTTACACAAAATGCATGATGCTATGAGCAACTTATAGCGACACAGGTACGAGAGTCTTCTTTCTAGCCACAGCTAGCTAAGTTCACCATGCCACGGATAAAGCTGATATACCAATGGAATCACAGGCTTAATTTGGTGTTCCTCCTAATCACTGCAGCGTGTGATGGGCATAATAAGCATGCAAAAAACGTATAGCAGCAAAAAATAATAAGCATCTGACCAAAGACTGCCTGCAGCAGAATCCAGCGTGGAACAAGAATTTTGCCTCGGCAAGAAACAATACCCATACTCTCTGGGTACCGGTTTAGTGGTCTACCGATTGAACTATCGAGACTACTTTTCGCTGGACATCCAACACAGGACATTTAAAAGCTTAGGCTAGCTTAAATGTCTACTTTCGTACTTAAGCCGAATCACGGTGAACTACCTGAAGAAATGTTCATGCTCATATTAAGCTGACATTTTGGAATGACCTATAATTCAACAGCTATATATGTATATATTGTAGGCAATACTATATATTGAATTGTAGGCCATTCATATATACATCCTACATGGTACACAGGCAAGCAGAGACAGAGGCAGAGGCACACACAGCTGGCCCCGAAAATCCATTCATGCTGGAAATCAAGATGTAACCTCCAATGTTTCAGTGCTGCATGGACTGCTGATAAACACATTCTTTTCTACCAGAACATTAAGTTGGCATGAGTTAGCCGTGTTTGCAACAAATGGTGCACACTACTACCTTGCTTTTCTTATCAGGTGCCAAAGCACACGAAATTACCCTGTTACTGCAACATACGGAAGCCAATTTTTTCGATGGATAATACTTCGCAGCATTGTCAAGAGTACTCTGAAATAAGATTTACTAGATTGTTTAAGCACCCCAACTCTAAAAATGTTTCTCCAAAATCGCGTCAGGCATTTCTGAGGAAATAGAGTTTGAAGCATGCTATTTTGACCATGCACAACCACAGGCTTCACGGGTTTAAAGAAATGCAAGAAATCGACGACTAGGTGGAAAGGAAAGTCATCTAACCAAATTTTCTTATCTCAGATGTGAGCCAAGACTTTCTAAGCTGTTTTATATGACCCCACAGCTCATTTACACAAGGACCCTGTGTTGGCTGGTTTATTCCTCTAATTGCACTACCGACTTCTGCATAGTCACGAATCAGGTCTAGCCTACGTCTTCCGATGCAAAAAACCAGATGGTTAAGATACATTTTTTTCTAGAGAGGAATACGAGGCACACCCTTATCTTACTTCGACATGTTTTGATTCTGCAACAAAAGTTTCACAAAGTCGTTTACGAACCTACCTGAAACTACTTCACAAGTTAATCTTGCTTGCTTTTTCGCAACCAGTAGGCCAACCAAAGTGGCAGCATGTACAATTGCATTTTTTGGGCCAGCAATCTATACACTCGAGCATGACAATATCGGCAAGGCCACCTAAAATGGCCACTAGACACAAACATTTCTTATTCTGGCATAAAAAACGTTATTGCAACCGGCAGTAATTATGCAAAATATTTAAAATAAAGCTTACCTAATATGTACACCAAATTTTAGCACTAGCATAATCTCTAGTGCTAAAATGAAGTTAAAAACCACAACGATAAGCAACAAACAGTCTGAGTAGCTCAGGCATAGAATAAGCTCAACATTTGCAAACATCTGCCCTTATTGTTCTCCAAGCATCATGCAAACTTAAGAAAAGCCATTTTTTTTACAGATCTGATACACCCACCTGAGCTCTAATCCTTCAATCCACTTCACCCCCAAGACAGTGGATGAGATATAGGCCTGAAGATTGACAAGGCCAACCCGTTAGTATAGTGGTGGCCTTAGACCAAGTTTAACAGCAAAATATTAAGCATCATTAACAGCATGCTTAGGTTCATTGCCCCTGTCTAAAAGGAAAATTATCTATACGAAGCCTCATTGCACTAGTTACAGGAAATTTCTGGGTTCAATCTAAATAAATGTCTTGATTCATGATGCAAGATATCTGCTACAAAAACAGCCTCAGGCCATGATTCCATTGCCGAAAAATTTCACCATCTTCTGAAGGAAATAATAATAATAATAATAATCATTGAAACCTTCATTGGAGCAACGATGCACACACTGCACACATTTTCAGTTACTCCAAACGAGCTACTTTACGTTTGATGGCGAGAGTGGCTTCTTTTCTGCATTCTAAGAAAACATACATTGCTTATCTAGCCAACGCCTTATCCTATTCATACCAACAAGCTTCCTAGTGGCAGTCTGAAGGCTTTGGGTATGAGCCCTCACAGAGGCGAATTGATGCCTATACCTTCAACCTTAATCAGTCTATCATAGCATGTTTATTGACATGGGTGCGGCCGAGTCTCTTCGTTATCGATGATACAGGTCGTAGCAATTAACAAGTGAAACTAGGCTTGATTATAAACAGTTAGTTATATCGTCATTCAACTTGAAAAATTTAGCAGGCATCCACTAACAATAGCCAGCCGTACAAGCTGCACAGTAGTTGAGAGAGTTCAACACGTGGGATGGCAGGGGTCAAAGTATGGGCACAGCTGTCTGTCATCTTCCTTAAAGTAAAAGCCACGATTGTTAACACAAATAAATTCACCATTTATAAGATTAAGATGGCTTGAGTAATTTCTAAAATTTGCCAGTACAATATCAGTTCTTTATTGATAGTCACCACATATTTCATTTAAACGCATTAAATCCAGATTGCTTACGGATTAAATTATAAAAAGAAGAGAGGAAATTGTGAAAAGACAGAGACTAAGCACAGATGGAGAGTACTAATTGTAAAAAGGATTAAGCACAGATAAAAGACTTGGAGAAATCCCCATACTTTAAAGGGTACCCGGATGACCATTGCTTATTGACATCTACACTCTGAATATTCCCACTGAGACAGAACCTAAACCATTGCAGTGAAGTACTGGTAATGCCTAGGGGATACGATTGGAACTCAAGAAGGATTTGGTGATAAACGTTATCACATGCTGCCAAGAGATCCGGCAGAATTACTAAAGACTATACCCAAGTCGGCATTACTGAGAAGGCAGCATAGATGAGTTACTTGACTGGCACTAGCTAATCGGTATGTCAGAGCCTATTTGTATTGACTACTGCTCAGATGTACAGCCAAGTGGCATATTACAGTGCTCAACAGGTCAGCTGACTTTTTGGTTCGAGGATATGGCCACTGGCAGGAATCCAGTCAGGCGTACATCTCACCATATTCGTTCGTGACTAGCAGTGGACGATCGATACTTTAATAAATACATGCATTTCAATATATTCGTAAGAACATAGAAGCTAAACAATAATTAACATCGATACGAATCTGTACAAATCCCAGGACCAGCAGGAGTTCAGCTAAAGTCATGAAAGAGGGCTACATAAGTAGATGAGTAACAAACACAGCTATTTAATAAATGATTAAGCTACAAACTAACGCCTTGAGGACAGAATGGCCATAAGAAATGCTTTACAAATGAAATTGTGACACAGAGATATAAGCTTCCTCAACGGGGATATGAATAAAATTAACATGGTCATGCACAGCTTTGCTTTGCCTCGGCAACAAAGGTGAATACAGCCTCGAGCTACAAAATCAGGCCAAGGTAAGCCCTGCCTCTGCCTGAGTTGCCCATGCAGCAAATAAACCAAAGCACATTAACTTTATAAGCAGAGTGGCACTTACTCCTATGACCTTCAATCCTGCTAACAACCGTCATCTGGCTGTTCTTAAGCACGATAACAGCAACAAACGGATAGGTGCTTTCTCTCAATGCATGTGACACTACAACAAACCAGACTAGACTAATTGAGCATGTTGCTCAGCGGCAACTACAGCAAAGGCACTGATGCTCGCAGACATTTACAAAATGCAAGCCCCTGTCACACATTACACCATGTACAAAACACCGCACGATCAGGAGAAAAACTAGCCGTGAACATAGCAGTGAACAAAAACATAGCCCTAAATAGACGCACCATATAGCGCACCCGAAAACTTTTTGTTGGCATCAGAAGTGCATAGTGGCAGTATAAGGAGAGCAAACCAACAATAGTGACACTAACAAGGCAAATGCATGCAACCATACACGTCACATATCTTATATAAAATTTATGTAAGTGGAGGAAAGCACCAATACAAGAATAAGGAACAAGTAACGAGTAGCACGTCTACATGTGGACGAAAACAAATGCTGCCCAGTGAGATCGAGAAAATCAGAATGTCGATAATCAACATATTGCTACATTAGGGGGCATGTACGTGCAATCCCCATGCTGTATGCGAGACCGCATTCAAATCGATAGTTTGTAAGGTGGCATAAAGGATAGGCGTGAACTGTCGATCTAATAGGCCATAAGATGCGATGGGCAAGCAACGAGTAGTCCTTAGCTTGGCTGGTACTGGCTGACATGCAAGCTGTTATTCAAATGCTACATGTTACCCTGCCCTTACCAGCTTTTCTCACAGCATTACTATTTCACTAGCATAGCATTCAAACATGTTCAAGATAAGGTTATTAACAAAGTAATAATAATAGGAAATTTTCAAAGCACCCTAGAATACTTAATTTCTTTCTAGGCACCGAACATCTTCAGGAAATAAAGCAAAAGTAAATTGGTTAGTGATAACTTGCACAGAAATGTCAGCATGTATAAGGACACCAAGGACAATTTGCAAAGGATCCAGCAAGTTCTGTGAACAATAGGTGGGTTTTTAGCCTTTTTAAATGTCATCAAGTCGGGGAATAGCATGACGTCACTAGCATTCGAGTGAGTTGCACTTTTGAGAGGAAAGTGAAGGCACGTTCTAAAACAGCTGTTCTCAACCTGTGGGTCGCGACCACTTTGGGGGTCGGACGACCCTTTCACAAAGGTCGCCCAAGACCATAAGAAAACACGCACTTCCACATTTTCGCACACACTAATTTTATGGTTGGGGGTTGCCACAACACGAGGAACTGTATTAAATCGGCGCTAGAAAGGTTGAGAACCACTGGTCTAGAAGGATGTGCGATTCATTAAAGGTGGAGCTAAACGTCAGGAATAAAAAGAGCAGGTGGGACGATGCAAAGCCTGATCAGAAAGAATGTCTGATAAGTAGGCCATAAATAAGTCCATTTGCCACCTAATGACATGCCGGTGAGAAGTGGTGTGACGTGGCCGTCGTGACGTTCATGACAGACAACCATAGCTGCAGGTCGGTGCTCTAACTGCAACCGTCTTACTGTAAAGGCAGTAAGACCTACCAGTACTGAGTTAACGAAGTCTAGATGGACTGTAAAAAATGCATGGACCAGCTTTGCCGAAGTATCCTCGTCTAAGCACGCACGAATTGAGATTGTGGTCTGTGGCTAACCGAGCACATCACAAAAGCGCATTAGGTCGGGATAGATGCGAATGCTTATCAAGATAAATGGGGGGGAATCATTATTTCAGAACACTGTGCTTTAGCCAGAGTGCTCATTGATCATAGCAGGGCACGTTTTATGCAGGATTAAAAAGAAACTATCTGAAAATGTTGGCTATAAGAAGGGTCACCACATCCAACTTGAGGATGTTCAGGCGTTTTATAAATCTAATGAAGAAACAACAAGCAGATAGATGTCTGGGTTTACCCCATCTCATACTTTACAAGATCAGGGCAAACAATCTTTTGAATCCACATGTACAAATCACAGCCAGTTTTCACAAATATGACCCTACATTCTCTCAATTCCATCGTCCCAAATAGGTGGTCATCCACTGATAGGAGCCTGTAGCGACATTGGAAAGCAAAAAGTCATGGGACAACTTTAAACAATATGTATGCAACTGAAGGCAGGGTTGAGTTAACAGGCCAAGTTGTGTGGGCAAGGGCTATGGCAGGCCTCAGGGTACACCAGGCTCAGGCTGGCAACAATGCAGTCAGGCACTGACCAGCTCAAACTAGCACGAGTCTGCAGGTACTCATGGTCGGCCTGAATCAGCAGCCTCTTTCCTGAATCGGCATTTATTTAGGCTGGCTGGCTCCCTCGGCCCTACTGCTCAGGCACCAGCACTTGGGCTTACCTCTTAGCCCCTTACTCAGAATACTATTTTGTCCTAACTGTACTCTGTGCCTGGTTACTCTTTCACTGGCCTTGTTTTCAGGAATACTTTAAGAGAGGCCACACACCTTCAAAGAACGTACATATTTACACGTGGACCATGAAAGAAAAGAAAGATTAGCCGATTTAAGAGCCTCATTTGTATAGCGACAGAAGAGCCTTAACGGCTACCATCAATGCTTGCAATAAAGGATCGCCCACTGCAGGATTCGAACCCACAACCTCGGTCGTGAAGAGCGAGCACCTGAACTCCTGAGCTATCACGGCCCATAGTGATTTGCTATAGCAAGAGTTAAAGACAGCTGGAAACAAACACCACAAACAGAACATACAGCAGCAATTTAAACCACCCTTATTTGCTTTTTTCCCCAAGCCACTGCTGTTGCACACAAGCCCATTGCAACAAACAAGTATAACGAAGAAACAACAGATGCAGGAGATAAGCAAAACAATGCAAACAGATTACCTTTGTAACCTTCTGCACTCTCTACATCACATGCCCAGAAAAGGCCGTTGGTATTTATTATATCCCTCACACTTGGATCGCACAGCGATTGCCTAAAAAGCACACACCCGTGCAGCAAAGTGTAAGTACTTCAGGGTTCCACCAGTGATAAGACATGATCTATGCTTATGCGTGATCAGAAAATGCCTCGCACAAATGACAACCCCATTAGCAATGGCACACAGAACAACCAATCAAGGTGCTCCTTTGGAGGCATGACTTACTGAGCAGCACACACGAAACTTAGTTAACACACATTCTGACTGGACGACTCGAGGGATAAGCCCGAGTGAATGACATGCATACCTATCGCCCGGAATGCAGCACCCACATCCCTTCCTTTCATTCCAGAACACATCAAACACTCCTTCCTCATATACAACAAACTGATTCGAGCAGCTTTAGGCCAAAACTAATCAAGGCTGCATTGAATTACACTCACGGATGTAGCTGCTAGCATATGAACCCGGAAGTTTAGTTCACCCAACTACAACGATGGCCCACATCAGACTACCAATGGATGCATTTGGTAACGCATACTACCAGGCCAGGCCAGGCCGGCCTTTAATATAGTGTTATGTCATTTATCTCGGTCTGTAACTCTACAAGAGCCACAAAGACGTGTGAAAGTGGGTATTATGCAGGAGAGTTTTCTATAACACTTACACACTTAAATTCTACTCGGTTCGGTAGCCATGAGTTGCTCGAAGAAAACAGAATGGTGAGCAGCATAAGCAAAATACAGATAGTAGTCGAGAAGTGGCAGTCGAGTTGCACTAAAGGATGGCTAAATACAAAATCTAGAAAAAAAATGAGCAGCTTTTTTCAAGCAGTGGTGAGTTCAATAATTCATAGCCAGCAAAAGCCATGAGTTATCGATGGCTAGCTTTCGGGGAAGAATTGGGGCGATCAACATTTTCTGTGCTACGCCAAACTGTTGGGGCTAACAAAGCAGAAGCAGTTGAGCTAGGTAGATTGGAGTGATGGCTGGCTTAAAAAGCCAGACTGCGTGTGGTTGCAACTGCTGTCTAGCAAAGAATTAAAAAACTCCTAAGACGCGCCTCATCTTATTAAAAGCCTGATTGCTGACGATGCCGACTTTGGTTTGGGTAGGCAAGGCAAGGCAAGGCATAAGCTTTATGGGTAAATGAGAAGGAAATGCAGAGATCTGTCCAACTATCGAATGTTTGTCAAGGGTACATTTCAAAAGACAAATAAAAAAAATGGAAAGTATAAGGAAACGATTAGGCAAAGAATGTCCAACCCAGAGGTAAACCAGAAGCAACATATCTAAAAATAAGAAAGTTACCGATCTCTTCATCACATGTGACATGTAAACCAACTTGTTGAAGCTTGGTACATCGAGGTACACGTTTGCAGCTTGACTTGTAAACCAACTTGTTGAAGCTTGGTACATCGAGGTACACGTTTGCAGCTTGTTGTGGTACGTGCCTATGACTTTTAAACAGCTTCATTTCAAGTGCAGCTTCGTGCCTTGTAAATTTTATATCTCGACCAATACTTAAGGGATCAACGTACAATTTCAAATGTGAGTTCGGGTTTTCTTTTGGAGCTCGGGAAATCAACTGCATAGCAGATGTCATTACTCTGTTCGGGAAATTTTAGTGGAGAGAAGCAAATGAATGTTTTTGGATTGCAAATCTCACATCAATAGCACAGGCCATCCATCTATGACGTCCACACAGTCAAGGCACGAGGTGCATTTGGAGGCTTAAAGCTTTGCAATGAAAAAACCGATGCTTTTAGCTGATGACGAAAATGAACTAGCGTACATGACAAAACGCGTGAACACAAAATAATAACTGATAACAATGATAGGACATTTGCATAACATATTAAGAGAACTGATCTCTTTCTACACAAATTGCATATGACGGAAAGAAAGCATGCCTATTGGCCAGAGAGAACATGCACAGCGTCTGCAATCATTAGCACACAAAGAAAACTCACAGACCCAACAAATGCTGCGAGGAAACGGCAGGTTTTCATTTCTTTATAAATATCGTAAGTTAAGGAACGTCGTGAAGTCAATTGGTAGTGAGTTCAAGATTTCAGGAGAAGAGTAGTCCGAAAGGATTTTGAGGTTCTTTAGAGTCACAGCAAGACTTTGAGTCAAGAGGGTGGGTAGTACGATGCCTAGCCTGACAAGACAGTATTTTGCATCGGCAGGCCACAGCAAGAGAATGAAAGAGCCCAAAGTTACTGACAAAACTATAAAGCCGAAAAATTGCTCAATGGAGAGCCATCGCGGGTCGGTGAAAAGTGGTGTGATGGGAGGACCATTGGGACACATACTACAAGACTAGCTGCAGTGTTTTGCACCAATTGTAAGCACACAACGATGAGTGTGGGCCTGGAGGAACTTGCTATAGCTCACTCCCTATTTGGCTTTCGGTGCACAATCGGCAGCATTTGGTGTTAAAGTTACAGGCAGACTTCATACCTACAGAACTCATCAGTGTCTTGATGGTTTTTGCTGTGAAGGTAGGCGAAAAGAAACTTCAGCTCCTTCTTTGCATCGGTGACAGCCTGCACGCCAAAAAAAACGCTGCCAGCTCATTAGGAATGAACACACTTGATGCGCAGCAGTGGCACAACATACACGCAGAGAAATCACCCCAAAAGAGCCGTGGCACAATTGGCCAACATAACACAGTACAGGAGATTTCTAAGAAGCGGTTGGCAAATGCCCCTGAATAATGATATTAAAAGCTTCCAGCAAAGCAGCAAATTTTCGTTGCAGTGACTTGGTGAGCCGTGATGGGTAAGGCGGTTGCTTTTCACGACCTCGGGACCGAGGTCATGGGTTCGATTCACTGCAAGCAGTGGCGATAGTCGTAAAAGTTCTTCTGTCGCTATACAAAAGAGGCTATTTATTCAGCTAGTATTTTTCAATGCCCAAACCACACTGTTGATATGGCATGCTGGCAAGGTGACACAGGACTATCGGACCTACCAAGCCTGGTCGGCTGTTTCAATAAAACCAAAAACCTTATTTGCTAGGGCCCTTCAGCAACGACCAAAGCTTCAAAAAAACAGATAGCTTAGGTAGCAGGTGTATAAGCAGCTGAGTCACAGGGCATATGAAAGGCTGCGCTGTCGATGTGTCGCTTGACACTACTCAGCACAATCCCATCGTCGGGTGAATGGTCTTGAATTAAAACACCTGACTTGCCAGCCGTAACATTCAGAGGCCAAAAGCCTTTTTATAGCTGCAATACTCAGTTGGCACGAGGGCACCTGATATTAAGCTCACTGTAGCAACACACTAGCAAAAAAGAAAACTAGAACAGATATTAGAAGCCACCGTCCTGATGCGACCATGGAGAAAATCGGCTACGTTTCCATAGAGGCATGGCATACGGAGCGGCACGACAGGACAAGTTTAAACTTACAGAAACTTCGAAGGAAACGTCCAAGAGGAGCAACTCCAGAGCAGAGCAACGCAGAGTCACGCAGCTAAGGACACGGTCCGTGTACCAGAAGGCTAGGGCGATCCAACTACTGGGAGGCTTAGGCACACTCGTTTCGACTCAGGCACCAACAGAGGGTGACAGTACAGCTTTCAAGTCGCATGACATAATAACGGTGAATGGTAACAGTTGGGACGTCCAATATTCACAGGCCTAGCTGCAAAGTTTTGCAGCAATTGTAATAACGTTAATGATAATCACACATTTGTATAATGCCCTCAGAGAACTTAATTTATTTCTAGGTCCTTAACATATGCCAGATGGGAAGCATGGTCAAATGGTTAATGGTAATATACAGAATGTCGACAAGCATAACATTGTAAGCGTCTTATCGCATAGGCCGCAAGAGGTGCGAGTAGTGACGACAAGTCACGACCAGGTGACGACTCGAGCATTGCTTAAAGCTCTAGCTCGGCTGCTGGCAGCATTCCTTGCTACAAGCAAATATCTCATTCTTGGGCCAAACCAAGACGGCATGCTAGCGGGTCTTAATTTTGTTGTTGTTGCAAGCAATGCACGTAAAAGATGCTGCCGGCTTAAATCATATGATCACAAAAAACCTGGCACATTTGAATGTTCCCGGAACGCCAATTAATGCTACTATACATTAACACATTTATTTAGCATGCATCGGTACTTTTAAGATCCTAAGTGTCATTTGACCAATCATAAACACGCACACACAAGCTGGCGCAAGCCGAAGGGAGATGGGCAGCTTGGTAAGACAGACAGCAATGTCGGACAGACAGCAATGTCGGACAGACAGCAAAGTCGGACGTACGAACATACCTGACTATAGGTGCCCTGATAAAATGAAGGATACTGGTCACCATACGTTCGACGAAAGTATCTGCAGAAATTTACAACGTCGCCAGCACCGTCTACAGATGAAAAGTCAGCAGATTACATAAGCAAAGCAAATAATGCAGCTCAACAGATAAGCAAACGCCGTCATACAGACAGTTGCAAGCTGACAATTGCTATAGGAGCAAACGCTAAACCTGGGCAGCCAAAAAATCCCTCACATCAAACTTCCACAGGCATGCGGTCGTGCACTATCTCGATCGCGAACGTTCGAGTCGTGTGCATGAGAGATACGCACATAGTGGCCTGGGCTGAGATTACAAAGAAAGTCGCCTGCGATTTATAGTGCTTGCTAGGGTTGCACACTTCAACAGCGAGTAAGAGGTTCACAACTGACTCAGCGTTGGCTTCCAAATGCGCTAACTCTGCTGTTTTTTACACTCATAACGTAGGAGCCGGATACAATCGTCATGCACAATGCCTGTAATCAGAACGTTTTCAAAACCAGATGCTAAATAAGACTGCCAGTCTTCAGACAATCTCACACCTCATCTACTGCATATATAAAGTTACCCTTCGGCACTATTCAAACCAGGAATTTTTTAACCTCTATACATAATACACTTACAAACTGCTCTAATATCAAACACACATTCTTACCTACTGGTGGTGCTGCATTGACGCCTCGCCCTACAAGACAAAATACGACACTTGCAATGCCAGATAATAAGCACTCTCTATATATCGTCAGTAACTTCTGACGTCTCTAAGCAGATAATGACTGCAGAGGTTCATTCGAAAGGACTAGCTGGCCACTAATATAGAAAAAACACAGCAAACACGGCAGAGTTTAAAAGCGGGTAGAGGGTCATATTTGTGCACAACATGGAGTTGTGGGGGTTGCAAACTACTTGAATCAATTATTTAATTGGGCATCTAGTCGTAAGCGTTAGCCTCACAACTACACAACGTAGCGCACCAAGCAGATTTATTGAACAGATCAAACAGAACTGAGATGCCCACGCTGCACAGCGATCGTGGTGCCAGCTCGCTCCCGCTGCACTCTAGAACAACCGAGTCCCACGAGAAAGATTGGGCACCATTAATAACTCGGCCGTGTCGATAACTTGAAAGTTATTACAGTCTCCAATAGTCAAACATCTTGCAATAACCAAGGACATGAAGATGTAAGAAAAGGTGGCATAATACAAATTATAAACCAGATTATCTGCGCCATCGACCGACCGTTCAGCTGACGAATTGATTGCAGCACGTGCATGCCAAGCTTTGCCTGTGGTGAGCAAGAGATATGTGTGCTCAAGTCGGCGGGAGCTGATACCACAACCAGGCAGCTGGCATGGCCACGACAAGTTCTCTAGCCGAGACAACAGAGCATTGAGAACGATATTCCACAGTTGAAAACACCCTCGATGTCACGAGCTTATTTATCTACAGCATGTGGCGCTCCCAAACAGGTGCCACCATTGAGGACAATCTACTCACAGTGGCGCCGGTCTGTTTGAAGCCCCGTGGGGAAGGGGGCAGCTATGGCTTCAATTATAAATCCGGAGAGCAAACCCTTTTAGTGGTAGTGAGAGGGAGCTAAAGGCCAGCATTGGGCTTTCGGGTCTCTGGAATGGGGATGCTGTCTGATTTACCGGGAAGGGAAGAGGCTACGGCGCATAGCTGCTTCCTAATCCTGTTTTAGCAGAACAATGGCTAAGGACTTTCTGTATCAGCTGGTGACAAAAGCCACCAAAATATTGACCACAACACTGGTTCAACAGGCACCGTAAATGGACTCGACTCGAAGGGATCTAGCACAAATCTATCTAAGAATCAAAGCATCTTATAATTCAACCACACGATGGTAGGAATTTCTTGGCCCGAGAGGATATTTCACCAGGATGACTAATCGATGAATGGATCCGGCTGACGTTCAGCAGCATACTTCTTTCTAGAACTTAATATATTTGACTTGGGGTGGCTCTGCAAAAACGTGCGCACCTACAAGTGCAGAGCTGCATGCATCTTAACATAAGAAAGCCCACTTGTCATCGTCCGATCGGAGCTCACAAGGTGCAAAGAAAAAAGGCAGATGGGTACGATCTGTGCAACAATTTCTCACTAGGCTCACCCAAGCTCGCTTTTTTTTTTTTTGTAGCACCGCACACAAACTTCCCGGCTGACGCGCCGCCACTGCCATGCCGCCGCAAAGAGACGGTATTCGATCGTGCTGCAGCGCTCACTCATCGAAGGTTCCGACGTCTCACATGAACGGCACGACGCTCGCAACAAAGGCAGTGGTGGCAGCACAGTCGAACCACTATTGCTGCCACTTACTGAAAAGCCGACCGTCGTACTTAGGGCAGCTGCACGGCATCGAAGAGAGCACCGACCAGCAAGCGTGCACACTCCGCCCTGCCGTCCAGAGGTACGGGCGTGCCGCGCCCTGCCGACGCACTGTTCACACACAAAGTTAAGCTCGGTCACTGACTCAATTTCATTGATCTTATTCTTTCAAGCAGAAACGAGAAAACGAAACTAATAATAAAAGCATTTTCGTAGTGCCCAAAGAGGGGAGGGGGAGACACACTCTCTGTCTAGGCACTTCGTGCAGGAGTTGGCTGGAAAGGAAGGCCATGTCGACTGATTATAGTCCGATCGATGCACGAATGACAAGACAGCAAGCTTTACTCATCTGCACGAATCGCTCAGCCACGCTGCAAGAATGCAGCACGCCATGGATAACCAAGCATCGCACATGCTCGCTCGAAAACGATAGCACAAGCGATCATATCCGGCTGCATCAATCGCCACAGTCTCAAGCAGCTGTGACTACAACCATGGGCACTGTAGGAACATTGCAATGACACCCATTTGGTGATACAAGCAGGTGTGATGCTTGCTCAGCACTTTCTAGCGAGAAACACACGTCACCTTCTGCAAGCAGCAGGCAGCTAGCATGTTATGCAGCACTGCAAGGAGAAAGAAAGCAGGAAGGCAGCTAAACTTACGCATCAAATCGAGAATTTCCCGGATTAAAGAAAAGAGCCACTGGAACGGTAGAAATAGCAGCAGCCGTCCCCAAGCCAACAAGCCCATTGGCCAGCTGTTGACAATGGCACGTCTGCAAAAAATCATACAATATCCATTTGCTTGATACAACTGCAAACCGTATTGACAATTTTTTTTTAAATGCTTCTGCAAGTAAGCTGCCTTGCCGGGGCTAGGCTCACAGCTAAGAAAGCTGAAAGCCTAAGACACTACATGCAGCACCATGCGACCTGGGATACTAGAAACAATACTACGAGGGGCACATATCGTGCAAAAGATGCTGTTCAGAACACTATGATACAGATGATTGAACGACTGCGGTGTGTGCATTGGGCAACGTGCCCTTGTAGCAACTTCTGGTACAATCCACAGATTCGGTCTCCGATGAAGCCAATCCCAGATAAATACTCCCTTACTACAAGGTACAACGATGGGTGGCACGTGCAGGGGAAAAGGAAGAAGAACAGATATAGATAAGGACAGACACAGATACAGACGGACTAATACAGATAACAGACAATTATAGATACAGACGGACTGATACAGATAACAGACAAATACAGATACAGACGAACAGACATCGATTCAGGCGGACAAACATGCATATGGATGGACAGAGTGAGAAGTGATCTCGGCAAAAAAGAGCAAAGTAAGGAAGTAGCAATAGATCGAGGCTTGCTGTTTCAAACATGCACACTCAAAAATCTACTAGCCTCCCTTGGTCGAAACGCACGACTGTCAAGCACCAAGGACGGCTGTATGAGCAAGGGACAAGTGCACCAGCCACAGGCACACAGCCAGGAACGTGGACTAACGAATGAATAAGTCCAACCCACAATCGAGATGCGGCGCAGATTAGCATGTCCCGGCATGCTCCCATTAGCGCCCAAGAGCGACTTTGCCGAACTTCTAACATATGATGCTAAATTAAAGTCATATTATAAATATATATTATAAATTATATTATAAATTATATACATATATATATATATATATTAATTAAAGCTATAAATATGTAACGTGAGATTGATCAAATTCGGTAAAAGAAAAAAGTGGTGCACATGCATGCAAACTGTCCGGCCAAGATGAAAGGAATGGCATGCCTATGTTTGCTTAAAATTATTAACAAAGCATTTACCAATGGCTCCATTTGCCTCCAATGGAAGCCACCAATGCAACCTATTGAGCATTGTCAGTTGTCAACGAGAGAGTAATGATGTCAGCTTCCGGCAGTATAGGTCAAAGGTTAAGCACCAGAAGACAACTTTAGAATGTATCTAGCCACTCGAAACAAGCATCTGGTTTTTTAATTACCTGACACACGCTTCTTTGCTGACAACATTTAAGCTTCACTTATTGTCTCTTAAAATCAGAAAAAAGTTAATCAACTCAACTCATATATTGCATTTAGGCTGCACGGTTTTTGTTCTCCGACCTGGCCACTACGGCAGTCTTCAAGCCCTAGAAATTCAGCTTCCACATATCCCCCATCTAGTAAATAAAAAAAATAAAATGCCACAGCATCAAATAGTGAAACACACGTCTAAACTCTCATTCTCTAGGGATCTTAGGCTGCTACGCTTTTACTGCACACTGAATCGATTTTGTTTTCATGACTACCAAATGCATAGCGTGATGTCCAGAACATATCAGCTGAGTCGAAATGTTGCTACGGATGCACGTCAGAGGCAGACATCACTACAGACACCCACGGCAACATCCATTCACTTTCCCTCGAGACCATAGCTCAAGGGAGGAAGCAGCAGCAGCAGCAGCAACCTAGGGTAAGGCCCTGACGAAATCATCGAGGCAGCAGGAGGAACCAGCAAGGCAGCACCATTTTTCACGCAGGTGAGCAAAGCGACACGAGCAAACACACTCAGCACTCGAGCTCTGCATTGGCCAGACAAAATCGATAGCAGACTTGCAGCGCAAAAGAGCGTGCACCACCGCACGCGCGGGCGAGCCGCTGCGGGCAGGCCCCTCACCGCTGCGGCTGCTGCTGGGCTGCGAGCAGCGCTGGCTCGTCGCCGCCGTCGTCGGCGTCCAGCTCGGCGCGATGCCGCTCCTCTTGTTCTTGCAGCATGGTCGCCTCGTGCATCCCTTCGGCCTCGTTGAGTGTGTTGAGGACTGCAGCCTGCAAGGCAGACAGACGATGGGAGCACCGCAATGCCGGATCGACTCGAGTGCACAGCGATTGCCCGCGCTGCCGTGGGCACCACAGCACTCCCTTGGTGCGCGCGAGACCCGAGCTGCCCTCTCGCCTTGTCGCCGCTGCGTTGGCGCAGCGGCGACAAGGCGAGAGGAAGGTAAAGCGACGCTCTGGTCATCGATCAGCTCTGCACAGCGCCGTCGGCATACCGATCCTGCTCGGGCACTCGGGGCACGACGAGGCGCTTCATCGCACTCAAGCAGAGCTAGTGTCGCTGCTGCACGGGATGCAAGGAAATAAATCTTGACCGACTGGCGATCTATCCCACCAGGCATGGACACCGGGAGTCGACCGAAAGCGCGAGCGCAGCGCGCACAAACACTTTCACGCACAAGATTGGACCAAGAGGACGTGCTCTAGCAAGGAACCGCAGCTAGGCAGCAGCGCATTAAAAGGCAGCATGCTGCCAGCTTGGACTCCTCTGGCCTAAGCCCCGAGGTCGAGCTGGTCGGGTAAGCAAAGGACTGCCAACGGGAAGGGGGGAGGCAGGAACGAAGGGAGCCAAGTTTACGGCGACGTCTCCGCCGACCTTGGCAATGCTACAGCCGGCAAGCCTGCACGCTAGAACCCGCGGACTGCTGCATGGACTGGCAGTAGCACTCACTACCTGCTCTCTATGGCTACTTGCTCACCATCCCCAGTGCTCTGTCTCTTTATCGCTCTTTCTAAATCCTGGCGTTTCGGTCCCTCTGCTCAAACGACAGAGATGGTCCCATCTGCTATGCACAATGTTCAGGGTGCGCCTGAGCACGAAGCAAGGCGAGCTCTTGCACAGATGATTTGGCAGCAGACTTTTGAAGCTGATTAGGACTCCGAGGCCAAAGCTTGAAAAAGCCCACCAAAGATCAAGACTGTCTATCCATTGGCATGCAAAGTTACACAAATCCACCATAGCTAAGGCCAAGGCAAACTTTTGCAAGAGAAAACTTAAGCAGGCAAAACCGAGCAAACTCCATCCATCGCACGCCCAAGCCACAACCATGCATGCAGCTCGCTCCAGACTGATGGCGTCGAGACAAGATACGGGGTGGCCTCAGGTCCCTGGTACCCGTCATCACAGCTAGCTGCCTCTGCAGCCGGCCGGCCACCTGCTGCCACTAGCTCAGCATCGGCCGGTACATGAAGCCCGAGCTGCCACACGTGACGTCCCTAGCAGCGCTGCTGGAGCAGCAGCCGTTGTGGTATTCGCGAGCATTAGCGCAATCGCAATGCTCTGGCCTTGCATATAAAGTGTACCTCAACATTCCAATTGTGACGCTGAAGAGTGAGCTTACATTGGTCCAGATCGTCTACACCGGTCAGCTCCTGCAAATCAACGAGATTTGACCCATACGAACAAAACGATTTCCAGAACAAAGCTAGACGTCAAGTAATGCAAGCAGGTGGCTGCCAATGGCATATCCACGCTGCGTTGCATGACCAGGCCCTAAACAATGCCTATGGAAATGGTCAGAGCCAATACGACACAGCAAGAAGCAACATAAATTAGGTCACCAACTAGAACCCGTGCATGGGGTTACACACCTCCTAAGCGGGTCTGAAGCCAGATGGAGGCGAACGGCAACTTTGGAATCGATCGCCTTCAAAACTCGACAGAGAGCGTGCTTTAGCATACTAAAGAGAATCAATACGGTTCGCTCTACACAAGTGACAGAGAGTCGAGCCAGCTGCAGCCGTGTGCCGTCTATGAATCTGCAGCGCGACCAACTGGTGCAATGCGAGCATTACAAATAGATTCCCCCCCAAGAGAGGGGTCCTCAACATTCAATATAGCTTCCTTCTTCCCCCCCAGAGAGGACCCAACCGGCCACAGGCTGGACGCGCTGGCCAGGATCGAGGCTGCCGACGGACAGCCTCATCAGTGGCAGACACGGAGCAACGCAGATGCCGGCTGTCTGCACTTGGCAGCAAGGCCTCGTTCACTGGCAAGGCACGAGTTGCAAACCCAGGGACCAGCAGGGGCAGCTCTAATTCTGTAGCTCTGTAACTCCACAGAGCTACAAAACTATGTGGGTGCTGAGCAGGAGTTTTTTTTTATAGTACACTCACAGCCTAAGTGGCTCTCGGTAGCCAACAGACTTCATCTCATGCAAAAAATACAAAGTGGGAAGCATAGCAGAGTCAGGAGAGCAGTTGAGGTAGTAAGTAGCATGGAAGTAGCAGCTCATGACGGCTGAAAAGGATGTGCCCTAGTCGGCGGCAAGAGAATAGATGTCGTTACTGCTAAAAATGTGGAAGTGGGCTCCCCAGCCTACGACTTGCAGAGCAAAAGCTCCTGCTGCCAACGGTCGCTGAGGATCGGAACTGCTAATTTAGTGTCCATACAGGATCTGAGGGCAAGGGCACAAGGAGGCTGAAACCGGTGCAGCAGTTCAGCGAGGTATGAAGGAGCCAAGCCGTGGTGGGCCGAGTAGATCAACGTACAAACTTGGCTTTACATCAGTGCTTCTCAACCTTCCTAATGCCGAAACTCTTTAATACAGTTCCTCATGTTGTGGCGACCCCCAACCATAAAATAATTGAGTGCAAAATGTGGAAATGCGTTTTCTGATGGTCTTAAGCAACCCCTGCGAAAGGGTCGTTCGACCTCCCAAAGGGGTTGCCACCCACAGTTCGAGAACCCCTGCACTACATCCATTGGTTGCTCAATCGGCAGCCATCCAAGCTCTTTCAGCAGAAGAGACACAGGGTCAAACCGATGGGATTTGTAAACTAGCCTTGCAGCGATGTTCATCACCAGCTGCAGTGGCCTAGTGGCTTTTTCGGTAGCCTGGCTAAAAGGAAATTACAGTATCTAGCCGAGACAGAACCAAAGAGCTAGTTAAATTTTTGCAAGCCACCGCAGAAGTCAGTTCCAAACCTTAGATAGGGATCGGACGTGATGGCTATTTGTGGAAGCAGTCTTCTTAACGATGCTTCAAAATTCTTTTGTATAGCGCCCTAAAAGAACTCGATCTCTATACAGGCGCTTCACATATGCCACGAGGCTCTCTCCTACAGCATCGGTCATCAAATACATTAATCTTGACCTCGGTCGTTAAAGGTGAGCAATAGCTAGGTTCAAACAAGCTCAGCAAGGCTTGCCTGGGCATCCTGTGAGTCCGGCAGGAGTTTTCTCAACTGACTGCCGAGTTCTCACCCCACACCTTGAAGTTAACTCTCGAGAGGTAGGCAGGGCGACAGCACAGCGATAGTCCTGCTGCCAAATGCAAGCTGCAACATCTGCATCTTTGCCCTGCGGTGATGCGCTCGTACTTCACGACTCGAGAGGCAGAGCTGCAGCAGGCATTTCTGTTTTACGACTCTTTTGCTGCTACACAAATGGGATTGATGAATTGGCTAATCTTTACTGTTTAGCCTTCAAATAGATGGGGCTCTGGCCAGTGCCCAAGACAAGGAGTAAACAGATTTGGCTTCGAGTGGGATATCCCAGTCTTGTGTGCAGCTGCTGTGTAGTCCAAAAAAGGATTAGCTGATTCAACAGTCTCTTTTGTATAGCAACAGAAGAGCCTTTACGGCTAATGCCTTATCTGAAGTTTTCACCTCCTTCCACCTTTCCATAATAGGCACAACTTCAACGTCTACACCAGGGATAATGCCGTAGAATGGTGTGGCTGCGAACAGTCGGGCTTCAACTTAGTTGCACATAGATAGACTGAGCAACAGCTGACACAAAGCATGTTCTAATCATAGTCACTTTCACATAGTTGCATTACGATAGTCACTGGTTACATTTCACATCTACAAAAGGCATCTTACCTGTGCCTCTAAAGGATACCAGCACCCCCACCCCTATAAGGTGTCTAATATTGGAATTTCAGACCCTCATTACTTTAAGCCAGGTCAAAAATACCACCAAGCTTAACATTCAGACTGATCATCATTAAGCATCAGACAAAACCCACAGCATTACTAGTCTAGGTCAAGGAGTGACACTTCCAAACACATTGTCTCAAGGAGCAGATCCACAGACCAGTATAGATAGAGCACTCTCTCTCTCTCTCTCTCTCTCTCTCTCTCTTTATCTATCTATCTATCTATCTATCTATCTATCTATCTATCTATCTATCTATCTATCTATCTATCTATCTATCTATCTATCTATCTATCTATCTATCTATCTATCTATCTATCTATCTCTCTCTCTATATACATATATATATATATATATATATATATGACTGCAGACTTGTTAGCCATGTCGAGCCTTACTGGCTATTTCAAAGGAAAGCCAAGATTAGGCTGAGGATGGGGGCGTGACCTTGACAGGGCAGCCTTTCACAGGAAGAGTAGAGGGCCATGCCAGGCAGTTTGACACAATTATTAATGTCGGTCGTGGGGGTAGAACCTACTGTCTCCTTTCCCTATTGCTGGGCAGAGCAAATTGGGCTAACTACCAAGCATGGTCATTGTAGCAAGTTTCCAAATCCAAAGCACATCAATTTGAACACGTAACCACGCAATAAAAAAGAAGTTACCGTTGAGATCTGAAACCCGTAAGTTATTCAGAAAAAGGTAGATGGCAAGCTAAAGCTTTACTAGCCCTACCCAAAAAATAAATAGTAATTCTTTTAGTCTCTTGCTCTATTACGAAAGATTAATAAAGCTGCAAGGGATATTTGAATAAATCAGCACCGCACGTTTAAGGTAGTACCATTCAGCCAAATTTTACATTGCAATGACAAAAGCAGCACTGAGTGACCCACGATCCAAAGCAGCTGTTGTTATGCTAGACCTCCCCACAAGGGAATGCCAAGTATCTATAAAAAACATCACAGTTTTTTCGAAACGACACGAAAATAACCAAACGAGGTTAGCGATTGTGGAGGTTAACGATTGTGATGGACGCCAACGCAATTGTTAGCACGAACGAGAGTGCAACCTAACGTACGGGCAGCTTACTAGTGAGCCATGTTCATAGATACTTTACGAAGTTTGCTTTTGTAAAGATCTACCGCTTTCCTATACATCAAATCAAGTTCACGATGGCCGTGAAATGGCTTCTCTACAGCGGCTGACTCACCAAGGTCTCAGCTGACAGTAAACGCAGCATGAATATAAGGTAACAAACCCAACCCAAAAATGAATGCAATCGCCGTTAAGAGTATTCATTAGCATTGCCTGCGCATAAGCAGTTAACAGGCTGAGTTGCTATACATTCGTAACAACACACAGGGTGCCTAGCGCAGAAGGACGCAAATACCAACATCTAGGCACCGTTAAAGCCACGATCGCCATAATTTACTAAAAGAAATAAATTCGAGTGAAAAACCAGGAGTAACACATTGCACTCACCTGATACTGCACAAGCTTTTCGGTTTCATTCTGATCCGCGGCTGCGTCAGACACGGGAGCAGACATGTTTACGAACTGCAACGACGAACATCTGCAGCTTCGTACTGCGATCGTTACAATACTTCATGCTCTGATGCTTCTGTCATAATTTTATTTTTATTATTTTTTATACTTTAAATCTTGTTATTTGAAGAGTTTTTTATTGCTGTTATGACCGCGCAACCCTCACTAGTTCGGGCGGAGGCATAACGCTCACGAGTGTGCGAAGACCTGGAGCTGGCAACACGCCGATAAAACACAGCTTTCAATATTTCCGCACGCAGCGCTAGCAAAACCCCGTTTTTATAAAAGCGCAACAATAGCTTGTATTCCACGGCTGATACAACCGTGTTACTTCCTGCTGACTCACTAACGGGCTCATAAGCTCGCAGCGGCTCGCGCTCGGCGCTAGACTCACCGATTAGCACACCGTTGCTCCAAGACCACGACTGCGGTCGGGTACCAGCCTTATGTAGCAGCCAGGTCATAAGTCACAATATCATACATAATTTGCTGCTTATAAGCCTCAGTTTATTGCGGCCATCTCATAAGTGTCCCAACTCAGGGGCAAATCATTCAGCTCCCAATCGAGGTTCAGCTGACTAGATCATAATCGTGGTACATTACATGGCTAAGAGAATGCTGTTTGCACCTACGGTCTCGGGGAGCAGTTGAGATGTTACCCATATCCTGTCCAGCAGGCTTCGCCACAATCCCGTATAGTGTTAACGGAACGAAAGTCTTTCACACGAAAAAGACGCAGAAACGATTCTACGTCTCTCAGCCCTGCGTCAAAATACTGGCGAATCTAGCACGTTGACTCACCACCAGTGAGTCACGCAAGCAACTCAAATGCACGAAGTTATGGCGCATTTCCCGCAACTGACGCTTGCCGCGTATACACAGCCAGTGCTCATCAACTTTCGCCACTATTGCTTGCTCAAGGGACTGACATGGTTAGGAGAGAGCGTTAGGCACATTCTCTGGCTTCCAGGGCATCTGAGTGCTAAGTCCGTAGTCGCTACCGCAATCCACCGCAAATTCCCTCCAAGCCACCGAAAATCCACCTGAAATAGGCTGAGCTAGAAATTGGAAACGCATAAATTTAAACGTACCGTTTAAAATTGAACTTCGCGCAGCCGATATCCGGTAAACTTGCGGCGGACTGGAATGACTGCGGTACAGGACCGAGAGGAAAAATGCGGTGCAGTGCATGAGAAATCTGCGTGCGCACAGAGGGGCGACATTGCGTGGCTACACTTAACGTTATTGTTTCGCTGAATATTATCGCCGTCTTCGATAACCATTCGACAGTTCTTAAGGTAGCAGAAATATTGTTCATGCACTACATTCTCTCTGGGCTGTACCGAAATATGCACTGGGTAGGAAATGCGGGCTGACTGAGCGGGCTTACTTTAATGGTCCAATGCAACTTGATCTGTGGCCAGAATCTTATAGTGCCGATTGGCCCAGTGATTAAGATGCTCACCCGGACCGAGGTAAAGGTAAATTTATTTGATGACCGAGATTGTGGGCTCAAGCCCCACGGCACAGGTGAAGTGCCTGAGTAGAGATTAAGTTTTCTTAGGGCGCTGTGCAAATAAATTATTATTATTTATTATAAAAGCACTTTGGGGTGATAGTTAGCCAGCTGAATGGCGAACCTTGCTCAACCTTCCTAATGCCGCGACCCTTTAATAAAGTTTCATATGTTGCGGCGACCCCCAACCATAAAATTATTTTTGATGCTACTACTTCATAACTGTAAGTTTGCTACTATGAATCGCAATGTGAATATCTGATATGCAGGATATATTTTCATTGTTACAAATTCAAAAAGATTGAAGCCTAATGATTATTCACAAAAACGACCCGCAATTATAGGAAAGGTCCGTCGGAAATGCGTGTTTTCCGATGGTCTTAGGCGAGCCCCGTGAAAGGGTCGTTCGACCCCCAAAGGGGTCGCGACCCATTGGTTGAGAACCGCTTTGCTAAACGACATAGTATTAGCTGCGCCGGTCGCTCTGTATTTTGAAATTACCGCCTCATGGGCACCTGGCACTAAAGGCCACAGCGCAGTCAGCCACATTTGAATTGCATAGGATGCGGCCGCGGGCGCTCGGTGAGGCTATCCTAATTGACGGTTCCCGCACAGGTCGTGCAGTCGATACGGTCTCAGACTCGCTGCAGACCGCAGCGGGTGAAATGGTTGCGACTGGGCACCCGATTTGGTATTACAAGTATATTCAGTCGCTTAGTTCACCGGCACACGGTTCCATAAAGTAAAGAGAAATTAGGTTCAAGGCTGTAAAGCTCTGTTTCGAGTACCCGAAGAACCATTGCTCAATCGATACAGCGATTCTTGTAACTCGGATGAGTTTCTCCTCGCGCGGCGATCTGTCCTTTCGTTCAGCATCCAGTCTCGCTGCAGCCGTCTTCCGGTCTGCAATCTGCCTTTTGGAAGAGTAATTCGGGGAACGGGTGGAGAACGAATCCGCTCACAAAGCAGCTATTTATTGGTGATCGCCTAAAGTCTTACACGGGGCGAGGACTCGCCAACTCTGCTGGAAAGAGGGGGCACGAATCGTCTCAGTGAGTCGCGTCTCTTGAGTCCGCGACGCGCGCAAAGGGCAAAGGTAAACTGGCTGGCGATCTGGCCCTCCCAACCGGGTCAAAAGGTGCATCGAGATTAATCTCCCGCGTGCTCTGTTCCGTGGACGTTCCGCTGGTAAGCAAAGCGTTAGGAAGAGGAGGATAGCTGACCATCTCTCAGGTGACGCAGAAGTTCTCACGAAGTCGAATGTCTGCCTCCGGAGGTTTTTAAGAGCATAGGGGAATACATTCTTTGCAAGGAACACTAGCTGGTGTAGAACTCAATCATCCGTAGGAGGCAAATGGTCCTGGTGGTGCTGTAGCAAGTTCGCCAGGCAATTAATATCAACTGTGCGTGACTTAAACCCACCAGCAATCAACGAAGTATGATAATTGAAGGCTAGTTGGGTATTAGTCGAGAGCGTAACGGACGTTATCGCGTCTCAGTTCTTCTACCGGGAAATTGAACTGCTCATCGGCCGCTTTGATGGCGGTGGGTTCGCGCTTGGATTGACTGAGTTTTAGGCAACTGGTATCGTATAGCGACGGAGTTCTGTGGAATGGACAAGCCTCGATGCCACATATCCGATAGCTGCTCTACCGGACGCTGCTGAGCCCAAGGCAGCTGCATTTTCTCTATATTAGAAGTTGTCATACTGATGCTATCAGCTTTCAGCTTACCTCACAGTTCTTCTCTATCTAAATTCTTACCGTCCGAACGATTAAGAGACTTCTCCAGATCTTTGATCCTCCAGATCCTTGATCCTCCAGATCCTTGATCCTCCAGATCCTTGATCCTTTAGATCCTTGATCCTCCAGATCCTTGATCCTCCAGATCCTTGCACTCACTAAAGATAGCTTTCAACTCTTGCAACTTAATTTCTGCCTCAGGGAAGCAACTGGCCACATACAGAGCAAGATCTTAGCCCTCGTGGAATGACTTTGGACCAAGTTTTCGGCACAAATACATCGCACGTAAGATGTGCTGATAGGTTGGCTTGAGCCAAAGAATGAAGGGACCTAAAAGTGAGGGACAAAACCTTGAACTGGATGCACTGCTTTGACTGGGAGCCAGCACAGGTCGGCGAGAAGTGGTGAGATGTGGCATCTGTGACTCTCACGACATACAAGCCTAGCTGCAGAGTTTTGCACCAGCTGTAAGCTCCTGATTGCACAGGCCGGTAGGCCAGCAAGCAGTGAGTTACAGAAATCAAAACCGGGTGTTACTAATGCCTTGACCAATTATATATTTGATATTCCTGTCCAAACAAGCCCGAGTTTTGGCAATGCTATGTGGCTAACGTTTTTGCATCAGCTGCAAGCGCCTGATTGAACATGCCGGTAGACCAGCAAGCAGTGAGTTACAGATTTCAAGACGGGATGTCACAAATGCATGGACCAACGTAGATGTGGTTTCCCTGCCTATACAAGCCCGAATTTCAGCGAAGTTATATGGCTGAAAGTAGGCAGACTTGACTGTCGATTTGATGTGGTCGTCTAATGAAAGGCCACTTTGGAACATGACACCTAGATTTCGTGCAGATTCAACAGGAGATATGCTAGCAGAGCCGATTTTGAGAGTTAGCATTCCAATTTCTGAATAACACATGGTTTGCCATAACTAGTAAGTTGGTTTTATCATAATTCAATTTAAGAAAGTTTGCTGCCATCCATGTGCAGATGTCATCAAAAAATGCAGCAATGGAGTTTGGAGAATTCGACGTGCTGGAGGGCTGGGAGAGATTAAAACAAAGTTCTGGGATGGATCAAAACAAAGGTACAACTGAGTGTCATCTGCATAGCGGTCAAAGCCTAAATTGTGCTTGGCAATCACACCGGCCAGAGAGATTGTATAACTCGTGAATAGAACGAGACCAAGCACAGATCACTGAGGTACCGCATATTTCAGAGTCTCCTGAGATGATATGTTCATTCCCGTCAATACTCTGGAGTCTCCCACTGAGATAGGACCTGTACAATTGCAATTCAATGCCAGTGATGCCTAGGCGAGATGAGAAGTGCTCAAGAAGGACTAGGCGATCAAAATATCGATGGATCAAAGTATCAAGTCAGTGGTATCAAAAGCTGCCAAAGGATCGAGCTAACCAAGGAGAGATAGTATTATTATTATTATTATTATCATATATTTATTCCCAAAAGTAGGTTTAATAGATCTTTTAGTTACCCCAGCCATAAATAAATTACAATACTGCAGTCTAGAAAGAATCGAATAGCTGATAAGATTTTTCAGGCAGCCACCGAGGCAGGCTGTCACTAATCTTGGACACAGATCAAACCTGATGACTATCAGTGGAAGCGGTCTCCTGGAATGTAGCTTTTAAACGGCTAGCTATTATCAAAGAGGACACTTAAATTCCAACCATGCGATGACTGTTGCACTTCATCAGCCAATAATCAAAAGAGTGCAAACTGATATTTCAGTCTTACCATTAGAGTTTCCTATGAGGTGCAGCTCTATGATTAGGGTTGTATCCTTGTTTGGCTTAAGAAAATTTGCCGACATCCACGATTGAGTATCTTCAAGGCAGGCATTCGCTTTGTCAGTCATTGGAGCTGATAGCAATGGATTAAAGGACAAAAGTACACCGAGGCATCATAGACGTAGAAGTTATAGCCGATCTCATCGGCTCATGCCACTTTTCCAGGAGGCTCGGCATAAACGGAGAACAGCAAAGGGCCAAGGCCGGACCCTTGCGGAACTCCGCTATAGATTGGACTTGACCACTAGAATTCAAGTAGGATACAGTGATCAATAGTGTCAAACGCAGCTGATAGATTGAACAGTAATGTAATTTAGTTTTGGCTGGGGGTAACCAAAAGATCCATTGAACCTAAATTTGGTAATTAATATTTCTGCAATGTGGGTCAAACAATTCAAGAAGTTCAGATATGTGTCCCGTTTGCTAAAGGATAGCCAATGGCTCCCGATCGATCAACGGATGCAGAGTAAAGTTCTTGCGCTGATCGTAAGGCCTGCCACGGCTTGGCACTTTCATACCATGCTGAAATGGCGCACCATTTTCAGCCTCTTCATGCCGCCAGATCCTCTATGAAAAATAAGTTAGCCTCTCTACAAGTTCTCCTACATGCAGTTGGTGAGTCAAGATTTTGCTCTGCAGCTCGTAGTGAATGAAACTCACTTCCATAACTCTTACTAAATGGAATCTTCTCTACAGCTGCTGACTGTGGGCATGCCTCTCACTTCCTCTTCGACATCCTTACAGACTCAGCTATTCTCCGCCTTATGTCCTTTGTCTCGTGAGATGAAGTCTTTTGGCTAGGGTGTGGCACCTAAATCCGCTTTAGATTTGAGTAGCCTACAGAGAGCTCTTCGCCTTAAAACCCAGTTAGTCTGGATGGCTTTGTGGAGATAACTGACTGGAATACGTACACACCATCCTGAGCCCCAATGGATAGTTGCCAGTTTCTCTAGTTTCGCGATTATACTGTAGATACATCGGATTATTGTATTGTTACGGATTAGGCATATCGTCTCTGGAGCTGAAGCTCAAACGCCGCTCCCCTAACTGATGCTTTCAGATGCATGAGTGATACTTATGGAACTAGTACGGCTAGATGCAGCGTAATATGTCGTAGAAGCAGCGCGATGAGTGGTTGATACTGGTGCCTTGAATCAGTCTTTCAAGCCGTACGATGCATCCGGGTACGCTGACGACAGCAGAGCGTGACGGAAATTAAGGACGCCCACATTGCAGTAACTGTAATGGAGTATATATAGTATAGTATAGTATATATAATATAGTTATGGAATGCCATGCATTTCTGTCTGTTAATCCATAAAGCCACAGAGACCAAGTTGATATTACTCAGGAGAGTTTTCTATTGCGCTTCTCAAACCATAAGCGGCTTTCAGTCCGCAAGTAATAACCAGTAGTCTTTATCTCACGCAACTAAGAGAAAGTGAGAAGCATAGCTAAATCAGGAGAGCAGTTGAGGTAGCGAATAGCATGGAAGTAGCAGCTCAGGGAGGCTGAACAGGATGTCCCACAGTCGGCAGGAGGAGAGTAGATGTCGTCGCATAAGAATTGTGGCAGTGAGCGTCACTAGTCTGTACGTCTTGGTTGTCCTTTAACGTCTGGTTGTGGGGTCTATAGCACGAGCGCCATATCTAGTACAGTTACTGAGCCTGCAGACGACTGAATTGGTATACAAATAGCATGTCAGCGACCACAGATTAGAATGCAAGGAGCTTTTAATCATGATATCAGGAATCGCTAATCTCAGTTATCGAAATCAAGGTTAGACCAGTACTGGCCCCACTTTCTATATTCCCATTCCTGGTGCTAATAATCTACGAATAGCTTGTAAAATTTGATTTTGCCTAACTCAAAGCAACAATGTTGGTCAAATGGTAGATAAGTGTTCGAAGTTTTCGCAATGTCAAGGCCGCTCCTTTGGACTTCACTGCGGTCACGTCGACGCTGGAAAGAAAAAAGCCAAGTGACATCATGGTCAGCTATGACAGTAGAAATCACGTGAGCTCTACGTGCAGCTGCTGGACGGCACGTCGGTGGAGCCGAATTGTTGAGACCGATTAGGGAGGAGGTATCGCCCCAATCGGTGCGCACGAAAGCACCCACCGACTGCTCGAGAGGCATTCGCCATCCGATGCTGTAAACAACCGGGCAGACTCAGCCACAACCGGCAGCGGTGTATTCAGATCATCATACAGGCAATTCGTCTATACACAATTTCAGTTGCTGTATCAGCAGATACGGGAGCAATATTGTTGCTTGCATTGTACCCAGGCTGGGTTCAGTTGGCTGGGACCAGGCAGCTGTAATGAGGGTCACCGGCTAGGCCGGGGTCGGACCTATGCATTGCCGGATGTGTGGTGACGAGAGGTCACAGGGGCTCTTGGGTACGGGAAGTTGGCCAAGTGAGTCGTGTGTGTTGGAGGCTCCCGGTCTCGCCGAGTTATGCACCTGGATTCGTGCAGGCGTGCTCCGGCGATGCTGCCACGCACGCAAGGGAACGAGTACCCAAGGCCCGAGCGGAGCTGGAGAGCTCGCTCGTTGTTGACTTGTATATTCCGCGTTCCCCGGGTAGCGTGTTCGTGACCCCGCCGTGTGTTGGCGTCTTTCGGTGGAAGCTTACGACTGTGGTAGTTGTCGACTCGGACTAGCCAGCAGTTACTCAGGCAGCCGGGTTTTGGACGGCGTACGCTCGTACTGTTGGATTCGGAGTCGGTACAACGACATGATTGCAGAAGCCGACTGACCCCAATTAACACGTTTGTTCGCGCTTGCTGCGTCGTCTTGCGCCCCGTAGTGTACTGTGTATAGGACCCTCTCTGTAGACTTGTTTAGTTCTCTTGTTGTTTTTGGTGCATTTACGTTATTATAAAGAGGTTTAACCTGACGGCCGCTCGTCTAACCCTAGCTCGGCGGCATGGCGAGCGGCAGCGTGGTCGGAGTATGGCGGGGTTTGGCGGGAATTAGCCTCTGACCCCTGGAACTCGGTTACAGCATTATAGGCCAATTTCTTGCATGTCGCTCCGGCGAACTTCAGCATGCACATTAAGAATAAATAGTACTAATAATAATGCATTTGATCTAGCGCTCTCAGGGAAATCTATCCCTGCCTAGGCACTTTGCATTTGCTTCAAAGGAACAGTTGGATTATGCATTCATGCGGTAACCATTTAATCAGTAGCTACAATTACTTGCTCGCCAATGCGCTAGTTTTTTGCATATATCTACGTATGAGAGAGTTAACTGAGAGTCTCGTTCATCGCTCACGTGCGTGCTGGTGCCTCCGTGAGACTCCACTAGAACTGCCGCCGACGGAGCAGTACTGAAGCATGCATTCAAACTCTTTTGGGGACTCTTGAGGCGATCATGTACTCGTGCGTTGAGCACCTCATACGCTCACATCGATGAGCAATGGGTGAGCAGGGCTGCGGAGCACGAGGGCTGCAGGGTCGAGTAAAGCGAAATGCCTACCTAGATCCAGTTCATACAAACGTGCAATCTCCGTACGTTAATATACTCCACGGCACCTATTTAAGCTCACATACAAACTAATGAAACAATAAATGATTGGAGAAGGCACACTCTGACATCGCACAACTCGTGACTGCTTAGTGTGAGGCGTCACACAAAAACATATCATTTTTATAACGTCCTAAGAGAACTTAATCTTTACCCAGGAGCTTCACATATGCCACAGTGTTCGAGTTATGCCTCGGCCAGAACTAGGTCGGGGCAAGCGCCTTAACCTCTGGGTCAAACCGACGCGGCCTAGACGATATTGAATGCGTCGGAATAATATTTTTTGCTGAGTTGTTTCTGCTGTTGTTTTTAATGCTTGGTCCATTGCTACCCAGCTCAGCCAGGGCGGAGTCGAGTCGGTGGCGCCCAAGGTTTCGCTCACTGCCGATGCACTTGACCCTTTCACTTGACCCTTGCACTTGACCCTTGCAACCTTCGCAATCCGCCTGTTGGTAAGACAGCTAGCTGCTTGCGGTATGCATGGCTTTTTTTTACGCGTACCTTATACCACTGTGCACGGCCCATGGTGCTGTCAGCTGGCAGGTTTGTTTTTAAAATAAATCTAGCTAGAAATGAGGGCCCATGAGGTATTGCTAGTTACAGTTGACAAACTCTGCCGCTATTTATAAAAATGTGTTCTCAGGCAAGGGCAGGCATTGCACGCACCCAGATGTAAGGAAAAAAGAGATGTTTCATATGTAAAAATAAAAAAATTAGAATAATTTATTTCTGTTGCGCCACAAGAAAAGTACTCTTAATCTTAATCTCAGGCACTTCACACTAGCCACGGGGCTCGAGCCCATGATCTCGGCCATCAAATACATTCACCTTGACCTTGGTTTGGGCGAGTACCTTAACCGCTGGGCCAAACCAGTGAGGTGTACCGCAATCACACACACTGTTCTTGGCCTGCATATAGGTTCTTTGTCAGAAAGCAACAGCCACGGAAAGTCACTTACATAACATCTCAGACACTATGGAGACTCAGACAATATGTCTGATGCTCTCACAATATTTTAATCCTCATGAGCTTGTATACCAGCCACTTGCGGGGCAATAACAGTTGTCGCGGTAAAACCTTTACCCAGTGAGTATCCCAACAAAAACGTAGGCGAAAGCTCATCCAAATCTTGGCTAGCTCAGAATAATATTGCACTTGAATGTGCAGCTAATCTTATGGTTTTTAGGGGTTCAATGCTTTATAATTTCTCTAAATATACATTAAGGTTTTATGCCACTGGACCAAGCTCCCAAAACAAGGTAACAAACGTACCTACACAACTGTCAAAATATGTCCTGTAAATGAGAGTCACGTAAGTAGAAGTCGCAGTTAGAATCCCGCACGACCCTTAAATGGGGATTTCGTAAATGGAGGATGTTCGTGTACGTCCCGTAAGCAAAAATTCTCATTAACGGAAGTCTCTGACTCAGTCAGCGCTGACCGATGGGATCAAATTAAAGAGTGAAAGCATCTGAACGCTCTGTAATTAATGCAAATCTATGATTCAGGTAAGAATCAATCGAACCGAACGTCTGCTAAACTATCGCAGGTAACATCGTGAGAGAAACAAAAACGGAGGAAGCTAACAAGCGTTGCACTTTAAAAACTCGGCGGAAATTTTTATCAAACGAATCGACAACAAGAGACCGAAAAGGAGACGAGACGTCGCAGCGTCGCAGCGTCGTGATTCCATCTCAAAACGCTCCGATTCGCAAATTCCAATAACGAAGCACCGGGGTTTTTTCACTGGTCTTCGCTAGCGCATAATATTAGCTATGGTGGATTATTATATCAAATTATATAATAGCGAAAAATGTCAAGTGTGACTATTAGTTGTGCTAGCTTTTCGCACATGTCTTAACGGGCAACGGGCGGAATGGTCTCGATTAGCAGACCACCACTTCCGCTTGCGTCTTCTCTTACTCGCTCGGCGGCGGATACACTTTCCTCATCATAATTCGGCTTCGTTAATTTTTCAATCTGCCATTCATTGTCCCATGTCCCATCGCAGCAGTAGCGAATGCTTTCCGAATCGTTTCTTTCCCGCGGGCTTAGTTGTATAAAAAAGCTGTCTGTCTCCTTTGCACACACCGAAGCCTCGTCGGCGTCGCCAGCATGATTGAGCAATCTCTCGAAAACGTTTTATAGTTAGAGCCCTAATCGTAGTTTGACGGGACCCTTGAACATGATTTGTCGTCTGCTTGGTCCAGCGGTTAAGGTGCTCGCTCAGCGACCAAGGTCTGGATGAGGTCTTGGGCTCGAGCCCCGAGGTACACGCGAAGCGCTTGAATAGAGATTAAGTTCTCTCGGAGTGCCATGCAAATGAAGTATGTCTGTAGTCCGGATTGTGCAAGATTTTGCTAAATATTTACGAGTAAACAAACTCAAAATGTTACTTACGTAAGGATAGTGCAGCGGAGCTAGTTAACTCATTTCTACCGTCCAGTTTAGACCGTGCTCGTATCACCTGCTCGTGCAAGCATTCCTTACTTGGCAACGATACACTCGCAGGCGTTGAGCAATTTTCTGCCGCCGGGCTTTTCGTCCCGAGCAAATGCAACTGCCGAATCAAACCATTTCGAACCGCTCCGCTCCGATCCGCTCTGGTTTCAAGTAGCGCATCGACTTAAAGAGAGTCTCAGGCACATTACACTCGCCACGGGGCTCGAGCCCGCGATCTCGGCCTTCGAATACATTCACCTTGACCTTGGTTCAGGCGAGTACCTTAACCACTGGGCCAAAGATTGCTACACTCGCTTTATTTCTTTTCATCGGGACAGCCTATCCTGAATGCGACTAAGTCTTTAGTTGGGACCGCCGCGTACGTCCCACTCGACACGTTTCGCCGCGCCTCTAACCCACTTCAAATCATTCGCTGGCCACGCCTTTAGATCTTAGTAACACAAGCCTGCAATTCAACTGAGAGATGTCGCGAGAGCCCCTGACTCGACTTTACTTAGCAAGAAATTAATAAAGCTGCATATTTCTAACGGCTTAGGCGTCCATGTGAATCCAACCTTACGCATTCTGCTTGCTGCAATAATGCTTAATACGATGGCTTATCAGTCGATAGGGTTTTCTGTAACCTTTCGTTAGGCGACCGCATCAGCTTCACGGTAAAGTCTGCCTTCTTTCAGCTACACAACATGTTTCTAAAATTCGGGATTGTTTAGACAGAGATGCCCCGTCTAAATTGGTCCATGCATTCGTGACATGCCGTTTTGACTTCTGTAACTCACTGCTTGCTGGTCTACCGGCCTGTGCAATCACTCACTTGCAGCTGGTGCAAGATTCTGCAGCTAGGCTTGTCTGCCGTGAGCGTCGCAGTTGCCACGTAAAACCACTTCTCGCCGATCTTCGCTGGCTCCCAGTCAAGCAAGGCATCAACTTCAAGGCTTTGTTACTCACATTTAGGCCTCCTTCTTCTTTGGCTGCCGCCTACCAATCAGATCTACTCCCCGTTTCAGGTCAAGCGTCGTACCACCCGCTTTTCGGAATCTAACTTTATTTACACCCGATACAAATCACAAACCCTTTGGAGACCGTGCCTTTAGTTCGTATGCTCCCAAAGCGTGAAACTTAATTCAGTTTTGCGCCACGACATCTCCTGACTTGAACACATTTAAAAAGAAACTAAAATGCCTTTATTTATCAAAGTATTAGTGCAGTGTTTCTCAACTTTCCTTATGTTATCCCTATAACAACCCATTAATACAGTTCCTAATGTTATGGCGATCCCCACCCGCAAAATTATTTTCGTTGCTACTTCATAACTGGAAAGTTGCTACTATGAATCGTAACGTGAATATCTCATATGCAGGAGATATTTTCATTGTTACAAATTGAGCATGACTAATGCATAGTGATTGGTCACAAAAGCAACATTAATTCCAAAGATCATCGGAAATGCATGTTTTCCGATGGTCTTAGGCAACCCCTGTGAATGGGTCGTTCGACCCCCATAGAAGTCGCGACCCACAGGTTGAGAACCGGTGATTTAGTGGGTCCCTTTGATTTGACCTTCATGTGCTTATGCATGCTGACCCTGTGCACGTCACCCCTAACCATTTTATTCTTGTTGCTTATCGAGCATGCTGCCACTAACCATTCCATCGTGCTTCCTTTGCAGCAAATGTGAAGTGCCTAGAAAGAGAATGAGTTCTCTGAGAGCGCTATATCAAATATATTGTTATTATTAATATTATTATAAACTAGGAGTAAGGTGGTCGTACTTCACGACCAAGGTCGTGCGTTAGAGTGCCACACAGAAAAGACATTTTTGCCAACTGCAAGTGGAGAGATGGCCTCCGCGCGACTGCTCTTCTGCCGCTACGTAAAAGCGAGGCTTGTGATTCAGCGAAACTTTAATTAGCAAACCTTTCTGCTTTGAGCATAATGTCATAATGAAGGCAAGCTCTCCGAGCTCTCCGAGACATCACTAATCATACGGGCCTTCGTCTCCAGCTTCTTCCCACATTTCAGAGCTTTTCGTTGACGACGTTTCCGTTGAGCTTCGGTAGTGCGCCGCGGAAATAGCTTCGTACGTTGCGCATTTCTCTCGTCGCTGTCTGCAATAAGGTACACTTATATTCTGCTCGATTTTCTCATTTTTGCTCCCAATTAGATAATGTGAAAACTTGCCGCCGGTCCAGAATGGCTGTCAGAAAACAAAGATTGTATATGAAAAGTTACGTTCTCGCATGAAAACGATGGAAAACTCCGACTTTGCTTCAGAAGGCAAGTGTGTGCTTACTAGTTCTCAGTGATTGCCAAGTTTAGAATTATTTTTAGCTATTATCGGGAAAACCCTTTGAAATATACAAATTAAAATGTACTTTTTAGTTAGTTGATAATTTTATTTACAAAACAAACTTACATCTAATTTTATGAAATATTTTCCGTCATCGCCACCTAGTGACTCACCATAGATCTGTCTGCACGGAGCTCTCATACGAGCTTGCCGTCTTTGAATTTACGTTAACTGCACAGAAAGCCCCTCCAAGCGAAGAATCACGTGAGATTCTAGTCATACACGTCCATTGCTTTCGGGGCGTAAGCATCTAAACATGGCTATCGTGACCAATCAACAGATTCAAAAAATACGCACAATAAACATGCCAGCACGCTAAATAGATGCTCAAAATTAGGCCAGATCATTTTCCAACCGAAAAAACCATGAACAACTGTAACGGGAATACAATAAAACAGAAAAAAATGGACGCGGGCATAACTACGGTTACCATAAAAATTCGACAAATCTATTCGACTTGTTCCCTCCGCGTCTTCACGCTGCCCCTGCCCCCTTGGGCCCCGTGGGGAAACACGCCTCAGGATACAGGTATTTCCTCTGTCCTCTGGCAGGGGAGGGGGCAATTCCCCCTGCCCTGCCCCGGCACTGAACACAAGCGTGCACACAAGCACGTACGCACGCACACACACACACACACACACACACACACACACACACACACACACACACACACACACACACACACACACACACACACACACACACACACGCACACACACACACACACACACACACACACACACACACACACACATTAGATACCGTTGGCTCATATGACGTGCAGGGTAAAACTTCACTTTGATCTGATCCTAATTAGCTGATCTATAAAATAAACTGGCAGCCACGAAATGAGCGTTTCTAGTGCTGACCTACTTACCGTTACTAAAGAGGGTCGTGAGTCCGCGGCGTGAATTGGAAAGCGAGACACACAAATTGCGGATTTTACTGAGTTTATTCGCAAGTGCACAAAGTCGCTGCGCGTCTAGCTCAGTTTTATCTCCACACTCCTCGCACGCTCTCAACAGCACAAACACTCTTGTGGAGGGTATACGTCTCCACACTGAGGCTACTTAAGTCTATAGTGGGTAATGACCCAAATAGACGGAGCCCAAACCGGAGCCTAAACCCTGACCGGAGAACTAGGACTCCGCTTCCACCAGTGCGGTAGGAATACTCCCCACACGCCACCTCAAGCACTCTTGCTGAGGAAACACGTCTCCACACTGAAGCTACTTACGTCTGTAGTGGGGAACGACCCAAATAGACGGAGCCCGAACCGGAGCCTAAACCCTGACCGGAGAACTAGGACTCCGTTTTCACCTTACGGCAGGAATACTCCATACACACCAACCACGTCTAGCTTGCACCGCAACTCCTTATGCCGAGACCACGTGCTAGCGAGCACACACAAATCACAAAATAAACACAAAATGCTAGCTCCGGCGTGATACGACCGAATTCGGTGGAGTCCACCGAATCCTCCTAGCGCTGCCTCGTCCTGTTCTGTCTATCGCCGGCGAACAGCCCGCCCTCCTCCATCGCTTTCAGAGAAACGAGTCCGACGGCGTCGAAGCGCGGAGCCGGACAGAAGACAAAAGACCGTAAGACCAAGAGTGAGCATTGCTCGACTGTTAAATACCTAGCTGATACGATGGGGCAAGAGCTTAGTAGCACTGGGCCCAACACCCCGGCCCATTACGGCAAGGAATAAATACCGTCACTAGGCCACTGGAACGGCACCTCTGTCCAGCTTGAATGGTGAATGGGTTCCAGACGATTCTTTTTGGACAGAGTTATGGCCGAGGTTGACAGGCCAGCCAATATTAATCAGCAGCTCCCGCGGGTATCGGACCAATTCTAAAGGCCGAGACGCCACCACTAGTCTCAGAGATTCCTGGCTTGCTCTTAAGCTCTTGCTCTCTAACCGCACTGACGCTCCTCTCTGGCTCACTGCTCCAGGACAAAGGAGTTCTTGCCCGCCGCCGAACAGCTCTTGTTCGCGTTAAACTTAAGCCAAGGCCAGCAAAGCGCTACACAATTATGCCAGCTCCAGGCATAAAGAAGAACGAAATTCATGTATACAAGTATACAAGTATGTATACAAGTATAAATATATTTACATGTATCTCCATTTGTACACACTCATATGACTAGTACAACCTTACGAGATCCTTGAGAATATACTCGCCATTTCGTTAAGGTGATACCCCAGCCCCCAAGATCTCATTCTAAGCCCGTCCAGTCGGAGGTGCGTCTATGCAAACCGCAGCATTCGACCGCAAAATCTACAGAAAATTCTCTTTAATTCATGCTAATCAAAAATTGTCTCGAAATTCGAATGGAGCCGCCACGGGAATTCGGAAAGGCTTTCCTGACACCAGGTGACGCACATGAATGCACGCACGCTCACACTTGCACACGCGCGCACGCACACACATGCACACACACGCACACACATGCACACACACGCACACAAATATACGGACTGAACGAGGTCGTGATCGACCGCAGGTTAGACGAGCAACCAGGATTCAGTTTGTGCAGAGGCAATGCATTCCCTAGTTACAGGCAGTCTGGCGGCCCCGCGTCTGAAAATTGCAAATGACTTATAAATACCGCTCTCTCATAGCACTATTCGCTTCCAGGTAAGCTGCTTGTACCGAAATGCATTTTAAAAATACGCACGGCCAAAAAGTTAAGCAGAAAAAACCTGGAATACCCGTTGCCCAAGCTGTGCCTCTCTGGGGAGTGATGCTAGGATAGGGCTCATGCATAAGCGTTATACAACTGCCATCAGGAGGAGGGCTGACGATGGGGGCGTGTCATTATTTAATGAGCTGTACTCAGGTTCCATGTTTTTTATGGATTCATAGTTGCTCTTTACGAAGTCCACCGGAGAAACACCTCACGAGGGGTTATTACTTACCGAAGCTCATACTAGGGAGGTAGGACCACTTCTGGCTTCTTGTGTAAGCGTGTCGTGCAAATTTATTTTTAACCGCTACATCAGTCACATGTAAATTGCCAAACAATCTTCTTTCAACTCTTGCATGTTAGTCTTCTGTAAAGCACGGTGAACGACCGCATTGTTGACTGGGGCCGGTGTTACAATGAGGAGCTTTGGAGCCTGGGAGGTGGGGGGGGGGGGAGGAGGAGGGGGAGGCACACCGGCTACAGCAGTAGCGATTCCTTTTCATTGGTTGAACCTAGCGGGTTCGGCAATTTCGTGGACGGCTCTCAGGCCTCCCGCCCACTCAGCTGGCCAGTGACAGAAGACAAGCTCGTTGTCTGCACGACACAGACGCTGCCGCTATTCTCGACAGGTGTTCACCGCGGATGGCAGGAGGAGCCGAAGCGTCTGCTTAGATACTAAGGAGATCGCCAAGATCCGTCTTGTCGCTCAGCCTTCGCATTGGCTCGACAGTCTTCGGCTTGCTAAGACTCTTCGAGATGTCGTAATTTGACATTGAAGTCCGTAAGTAAACTCGAAAATGTTAGGCTGATACTTGAGTCGCATCTCGGCGCTCTGCTCTTTTGGTTGTCTTAGATGGTTCGGTGTGTAGATGCCTTCGTGATTCCGCACTGCATAGCTTAGCTACTTCGGCGCTGCATCGTTCCTGCTGACCATATGTATACGCATACCAGCTAGGAAGTGAAGTTCTAATGTTTCCCGTTCGTTTTTGTTCGACGGATCGGCTGAGCCTCTGAGGTGCTTATTAATTTCCGCCTTAGATAGCTTCATCGATTGGTGTTTTCATGCAGAGGTTCGTTCTTAATATTTCCACTAGATTCTTATGATACGGCAATTGAATAGAAGTCAAAATTGCATGCCATTTATTACTAGCAACTCAAGTCGAGGCTCTTCTTATCTGTTTTCGTGTCTGCCTGACATCTATAGATAACCAGCTGTTCGCATGGTTGCATCACCATTTGAATGAAGTCCATAGTCTGCACATGGCTGTTGGAGTAACTGGTTAAGTAAAGCGGCCTTACGTGATCATTTGCTTATGGTGCCTTACCGTACAAGCCGTATGATTCCTTTAACTGGAGCTTGTTGCCCTAGGCAAAACTAGAGCTTGCGAGAGTGCTGGCACCTGGCTCAAATCATTGTTGGTGATTAGGTTTACACTTCCGAAAGACCCAACCGGCAGCCTCTGCGTCTGTGGACCATTGCTAATACCACTGAGCTGCACAGAGCGCTGTACGAAGTAGCTGTTCACTCTTTTAACCATATATTCTTTTGGCCACCCTAGCAGTGCAAGAGCAGTTGAACTTGCATCTGCATCTGATCGGGCTTGGTGACGTTGTCCATAATGGATGGCATCTGATTTCTTTTTTTGTGGATTACCTATTGCAGAGACCGTTTAATAAAGTTCATCATGTTGTGGCGACCCCCAACCATAAAATTATTGTGTGCAAAATGTGGAAATGCGTGTTTTCCGATGGTCTTAGGCGACCCTGTAAAAGGGTAGTTCGGCACCCAAAGGAGTCGTGACCCAAAGGCTGAGAACCACTGCTCTACATGGTGGTACTCATACTGGCCAACGACACGGACTGTCCATTTGAGCATTCTTGACTCTCAACTTGTGAATTTTGTCTGAGAGAAAACACCAGCGATCAAGGGAGGGATGAGAGAGAGACAGAGAGAGACATAGAGAGAGAGAGAGAGAGAGAGAGAGAGAGAGAGAGAGAGAGAGAGAGAGAGAGAGAGAGAGAGAGAGAGAGAGAGAGAGAGAGAGAGAGAGAGAGAGAGAGAGAGAGAGAGAGAGAGAGAGAGAGAGACAGAGAGACAGAGAGAAGAGAGATGATGAGTGAAGAGAGAGAGAGAGAGAGAGAGAGAAAAAGAGAGAAGAGAGAGAGAGAGAGAGAGAGAGAGAGAGAGAGAGAGACAGAGAGACAGAGAGAGACAGAGAGAGAGAGAGAGAGAGAGAGAGAGAGAGAGAGAGAGAGAGAGAGAGAGAGAGAGAGAGAGACAGAGAGAGAGACAGAGAGAGAGAGAGAGTTGGCAGTTGACAGCGCTCCGGCAGCAGCTTCCATATAGACCTACAATTCATTAGCACATTCTTACCGAAACACTCTTGCACATATAAATATGTGCACTAAACTTGCTCACGCACCGCATGCACACTTGGAAGGAAGAGACAGAGGGAGAGGAGAGAGTGGAAGGGGAGAGAGTTTGTG
>WPIO01000003.1:975000-1237500 GCA_009760855.2 Cristatella mucedo | reverse complement strand
AAACCGTGAAAGGAATCAGACCTAGCACGGAGCCCTGATGTACCCCATATTTCAAAGGTACCTCGGAGGATTTTTGTCCATTCACGTCAATACTCTGGAGTCCCCCGCTGAGATAGGACCTGGACCATTGCAGAGCAGTGCCAGTGATACCCAGGCGAGATGAGAGGCGCTCTAGAAGAACTTGGTGATCGAAAGTATCAAAAGCTTCCGAAAGATCGAGCAAAACAAGCAGAGATACTCTACCTATGTCTGCATTCCTAAGTAGGAACTTACCGAAAAGGGCCTCACTTTCACTAGCAAATTTTGTATGTACTGCTGAAGTGATACTTCACATTCGCACACTATCTGTCTCAGGTAAATATCTGTTCCATTCATTGAAAGAACTTCATTAGTTAGTGACTAGATGATCCACGTTAATGGATGGCAGGGATAGTTTTTAGTCACTTCCTGTGTACAGGCTGGCACATGTGCCACTATTCACAGCACAGTTATTCCAGCCACTGTTCATCAACCCTGCTCTCTCCTTCTCAGAATCTCCTTCTCAGAATCACAGCGCTGCTGAAAAGCCAGCTCTCTCCTTCTCAGAATCACAGCGCTGCTGAAGGCTGTTGTCATGGAAAGCTTGATGTAGGTATCCTACTATCCACATGTGCTCCCCTGCCCTGAAAGCTGTGAGCTTTGATTCATCAGTTGACATTCATCTCTTGGAAGTCAGTCAGGATCCAATGGATCTCACTAGTCCAGCTGTAGCTTTATTTTATGCTTTTTAGAAAGCCGGCGTTTATGTTTCCGTTAGTTCACAGGAAGTCACTAGGCTACTTCATGCGTACCGAAAGCCGCTTGGGCTGTGAGGGCACTATGCAAAACGTTCCTGCATAATCCCATCTTTTGTGGCTTGTGGAGTTACAGACAGATACACTAGATTACGCAGTGGACATGCTGGCCGATCCTGGATTCCAGGCAACTCGGTAACGCCCTGACAGCCACCTCTGCTAGATGCTGCTTGGGTTGCAGGTCGCATAATCCACCTCACGAAGTTACTGCTTCCCTTTAAGGCGTTTGACTACCAATATGCAAATGCTCCATCTACGTGCGCCTGCATTTGCATTCGGCCGGCAAATATTGACAATGCATGCCGAAGTCCCAATCCTTCTAATCGGCCTCCGGCAGGCATGGGATAGCCTCATATACTCTGCCTGTTAAAAATCTACTGGCTAAAATCCAAGGGCTACTGATCTGCAACCTGGTTGTCAGGGAGAAGCTCGGGGTATTTCTTCTGACCGATAAGTGGATGCCACCCTGCTGTGGTGGCTTCCTATCTGAGACCACCCACCCGGTTTCTCATTAACTTATGCCACGTGATTTGAAAAAGCTTACACTTATGTTTAGGGAATTCCAGGGAGAATGCCAGGTTGGCTAGCTTGTGCGTAAAGCTCAGCTTAAGCAGTGTCGCAAGTGATTATGTCAGGAGCAAATCTGTTGGTTGGCCTGCGTCGTAATTACCGTGACGTCCTGATTGTTTTACTAAGTAGCTGTTGTAGCTGCTGTTTTACTTAAGTAGCTGTTGCATCGCCTTCATATTGATCACGTAGCCTATTGGTCCTTCGCATGTCTTGCCGGTAGCAAACAAATAGCATCTTAGAATCAGCAGCTGCCCGTCACCAGTTCCTTCAGCTGAATGCATCCTCTGGCATTAATACTAATACTAACAATAATACTAGTAATAATAAAAATAATAAGAAGGGGTATTTGTAGAATGCCTCTTTCTTGGCACCCAGCATATTCTGGGAAGGAGCATTTTCATTAGTTAGAGCTACATGCTTTGTGGCATATGGGCCTTTACAATTAAAAGGGCGGTTGGTAGACTGTTCCTCTCTCTCTCTCTCTCTCTCTCTCTCTCTCTCTCTCTCTCTCTCTTTCCAGAAGGCCATGTTTTGTAGGGACCCGTGGAGGGAATAATAATAATAATAATAATGCACTTGATAAAGCGCCCTCAGAAAACTCAATCTCTTTCTATGTGCTTATTGGCTGGGTACTGAACACACACAGGCATACCCACACACACACACACACACAACACACACACACACACACACACACACACACACACACACACACACACACACACACACACACACACACACACACACACACACACACACACACACACACACACACACACACACACACACACACACACACACACACACACACACACACACACACACTGGGTACTGGGACAGATCACGTGACAGACCACGTGCAGCAGCTAGGATGCATCAGGATGTGCAAGCCTTGGTATGCCTCACGGAACGTTGTCTTTTGCAGCGGTCATGCGGTACAATGGTAATATCCTTGAAGAGCTTCGGCAAGCGGAAACAGCTGTGCTATATCTGTGGAGCCCTAATACTCACCTACGGCTTCTTCTGCCTCTTGAGGCTCAGCTATCGAGCTTTGCTTAACCAATGTAACGGAAATACGTTTGTAGGCAATTTGGTATGTACTGGGACGGCTGGTGATTGTGATCGTGTTGTCACTTCTGCATACTTGTGGCTTCCTGCATGGCAAATTTGTATTGTGCAATTAGAGCACGACCCCTCAAACTTCAGTCTTGCTAGCAGCAGCTGTGGCAAGGAGATGTGAGATGACAGAAGCCAACAAAGCGGCAGCCAACAGTAGCGTGGATGTGGCAACTGTGGGCTTTCCTTTCGGATATCCTATTGAGGCAAAGCAAAAATATATATAATAAGGCTGAGCAAAAATATAGAGCAGGCAACACTTTCAGCCGTTGTCAAGTGGCCACTCAGATTAACTCAGTTGCGTCTGCTACAAAGCTATGCCTCTGGACAGAGTGCGGCCTTCGTCGCATGCTGAGCAATATGTATCTCACGACCGGCTTCCACTGTTCCGACCAAGCATTCGACTCACGTTAATAATAACCTAACATAGGTGTCCAAAAGCTCAGTGTTCTTAAAGCTGCCATCTAAAAAGTAGCAAGATCATCAAAGGAAAGCAGCCGAGAGCTTCAATGACCATCGAAGGAAGACGGTCGAGTTAATCTACGAGAGAGGTGGCCTGCATAAGAGTTGCCAGAGACATGCAGCATACTGCATGCTTATTATGCCATATATCGTGCTGAGAAATCACTGTTTTGACATGAATGCAGCTACGCTGATTCGAACGGGAAGGCTGTTCGGTCTCTTTTTGTCTGGTTCTTGGGGGGGGGGAGGGGTGAGTATTTTTTCTGGACACAGCATCTGATGGGTATGCCATAAACGGTAGGTAATTTGAAGTCGCCGTCGGCAAGCTTGCTTGCACCGAAAGCATTTCCGCATTCTCTCTGCATTGGAGGAGAGTGCAACACTGGTTGCCTGGACTGGGATTGGGCGTGGCTCTATCCCTGGGCCACAATCTCAGCCGCCAGTCGAATGTCCGTCCCGCGTCTCATGCGACCCCCACCTCCTCCCAGTCGCAGCTAGTCGGGAGGGTACCTGGTTTTTTACTTTTATGTCTAGATTAAAGGCCAGCTGATTCCACAGCTTCATGTAGCGATCGAGGAGCCTTGAGTGGCCATCAACCACCAGCTTGCGGTGGGCAAAAAAGGTTTTTCGGCTACAGGACTCGAGCCATTGATCTGGGTTAAGAAGCGTGTGCAAGAGAGCTCCTAAACCCTCGGGCTACGGCCTCCAGTGCCCCTGGTTTCATTTGAAGTGGTGGTTACTTGCCAGATATGTGTATGCTTCCTCGAGGCTACCAGTGAAATTATGGCACTCCCTGCTCCGTCTTGCCGAGGCCACTCGTTACCCTCGTTGTCCTTTGCCGTTGCAGTGCCAACAGCATGCAGCTGGCCTGGTAGGCGGGCCGGCGTGTGCCGATGTTTGTGCAGACTGGGCATGGTACTTTGCTTGCCCTAAAACGACGTACGACGAATACAGCTCCCAGGTAAGAGATAAGCGGAAGCAAGTAGTTTTGGCGGCGCCCCCGCTGCTGCACTGTGCTGCTCAGCTTGCATTAGCGTGTGCTGACCGACCCGCACGTGCTTTCGTGCTACGCTAGCTCGAAACGTCATCAGCAACTTGCCGACGAGATAGACCGAGTGTTTGCTCTCGCCAGTAAGCTCTCTCTCTCTCTCTCTCTCTCTCTCTCTCTCTCTCTCTCTCTCGCACACCTTTCGCAGTGCAAATGGTCTGTGCATTCGCCATTACTCGTCTCGCGTGCCGTCGAGGAGTCTCTCGGCTTTTGACGCTGACGCCTCGTCTCGTAGCGACTCTCTGACTTTGCACGGCCGCCGCTGCCGCTAGAGTCTGGCTCACTCTGCTGCTGTGCCGCTGCCACCCGCTGCCACCGTCTGTGAGCAAGCCGTTAAGCGCAGCGACACTGGTCTTGCCGAGCAGAGTGCCGCTTTAGCTTTTTGTCGCCATGGCAACACTGGTGGCAGGCCCCGGTGCCCTGCAGGGTCCTGGAGCAGCTCGTGACTCGTTAAGCTGGCTGGCATATTTCCGAGGCCTTTGTTGCCAACTGGGACGCGTCTGTCTCGTCCCTGCCAGTCTGTCGAGGAAATTCGAGTAGGCCCTACCCGCCGGCCGCCCGTCAGGCAACTCGGATCTGCTGCTGCCATTTCGACATTGATGGGCGGATCGTAATGTCGTCTCCGTGGTCAGAGGACGCCTGTCAATCCTTTGGAGGAAGACGAAATGCTTGCTTCTTAATCTGCAGCAGCGCTGCCATGTCGACTGAGAGGCGGGTGTTTAGTGTTTAGCGCCGTTATCTCACTTTTGTAACGCCAACTGACTGGTTCTGCTGCCTGTGCTTGTGCACATTTGCCATTCTGACTGCAAGCCGTTCATCCTGCTTGTTGCACGCAGCACCTGGGAAAATATCACGTGACCTGAAGTGTCTCTGTCTCTTGCCTATCATGCTGCTCACTCGATTTTAACACTACTTACCACGACCGTTGCCGTTCGAGTAATTTAAGGATTGCACGGTTGTCACGGTCTCCCCGAGGTGCGTAGGCTTCACACGGCCCTTTGCCTCTCAGTGGCAAATATCTCACGTTGCTTCTCTGGCTCAGTGGTCAGCTTGCATTTAGTAGGACGCACCTGCGCTGTTGCCTGCCGCTGCACGCCCCTCCCCCTGAAACTTGACCGCTGTTGAAGAGCCATTAATATGCTTTAGCATCCAATTCAATTTTGCTGGCCAGCTGCAAGCTAATGCAATGCCGCGTAGGCCTTGGCCGCGTAGGCGTTACGCCGCCGGCATTATGCGATGCAGTCTTCCGGCGATCTGCTCGCCTTCTTCCGGTCTCAGGATTGATGTGCGTTTGCTGCTGATCCTCCCATGGAATGCCAGCGACACAACGACCTTGGACTGTGAAACATTTATTTTGGTGTGTCTGTCTGTGTGCGTGCCCGCATGTGCGATTGCCTGTGACTGTGAAGTGGTAAGTTGCTCAGTGGAGGTGGCACTGGTGGAGCTCCAGCTCAGCATCTACGATCTTCGACTTCGCAATAGCAGATCTCACTGAGGGGGAAGGGCAGACGATTGTCCCACCACCGATTGCCTACTGCTGGTTTGCATCCACGTGGATAATGATGCATCACTCGATCTGAGCCGATCCATTACCTCGTGGCTCTCCGGGAGCTATAGGAACTCTGGGGGAGGGCATTTCCACGGAGCTGTGCCACAGAATGGCTGTTATTTCTTTGGTGCCGTGTTCTTGGATCGACAGGCGAACGAGCAACAAGGAGTGTGCGATTGGCCTGCGGAGTCCTGGAATCTCTACTAGTTAAAGTGAGAAAGTCCGTCGTCACACGACAAAATGGCACACTTCCATCACCCGGCCAGATGTGGCAGCATTCTCTTCCATAACCATACTATTACTACTTCTACTCTAACTCAGCGAACCGAGCTCACAGGCAGTGAGCTCTCGTGACTCAGACACTGCGATCACATATTGTGGCTCGGAGCCTGCGCACTTTAGACAGCTGGGTGGCGGTGGGGAGCTGCTGGCCCAGAAGGCATGTGTGCCACAGCAGGCGACCAGGCACATCTAAAGGTGCTAGTTCACTAGCTTGGTGCCGGTGATTTCTTAGCAAACACATTAACCGTGTATTTTTGAAGCCTGCTTTTCAAGAGGCTGCATAGCACAGTTGTCCGGTTGTATTGACGCAAGCCAATACTCCAGCTGTAGCTGCTGCTGCTGCTGCTGCTGGTCAGTTGTACTTATTAGTCTGGAGCCCATTGCAAAATTTTTAGCATGCTTAGTTGAACATGTGGTCTCTCTAGTGGCAGTCGATAAGTCAATAGCCGTAATTAAATAATTGCTTTGTCAAACAGTATTTTGGTCTTCCCTAATTCACTCCAGTAGGATGTGGTGTGCAGCACAATCCAGGCCCACAGCTCTCTGACTGTCTCTAATTCACTGTGGGTGCCCAATTTCAATTATCGTTCAGACCTCCAGAGTCGTTGCCTCCGGTAGTTGAACAACTAAACTTCTGTCTCACAGCAGTCTGCTTCTGACTGGTATCGTTGGTCTCTGCATCTTGTCGGCTAACGGCCAAGTTACCTTGGCAAGCACTTGTTCCGGTCTCCTGCGAGCAACAGGGCGCGCAATGACTGATATGCGCAATGACTGATGTGTGCTGCCTCTAGAGGCGGCCGACGTGATCCTTTTGCAGCCGGAAGCTGTTTTTAACATGTTCTGGTGCTTTGCCTACACAGCTTACATCTTCGTAGCTGCATCCGGTTTAGAATGCCACACGAGCCGATTTCTAAATTCATATTGCTTGCGGGAGCATTGCAGGAAAGACTATTCCTAGAAAACAGCATTCGGGAGGTAACTCGAGGCCGTGAATCTAGTACTGACTCAAGGCAAGTCGACTTTGCAGATGCAGCACTTGCTTCCGACGATCGAGCCAAAAATAAAGCAGTGAAATAATGGACCGAACTAAGGGCAAACTTGAATCCATTTTTTAAAGTGAATGAGCGACCTGCTTCAGCCTGAATTGCCATTTCAATCGATGGCCTGCCTAACTCCTCTGCTCCGACTTGTAATACAGTGGAAGCAAGCTCAGATTTTGTCCTGCAGAAATCTACCCCTGGCATAGTAGGGAAGGCAACAGGTATGGTGATATAAATGTGGCATCGGAGGAAGGTTGTAGCACGAGAGTGTGTGTGTGTGTGTGTGTGAAGGAATTCGAAAGCTGGCTTAACAGGCTCTGTCCATAACTGCCATCTAGAGTGAAGGCAAGGGCCTGCTCGGACATGCATGCTCCTGAATGTCCGGCCTCAGCCGGTGAATGCACGTGTCTGCAGCATATGTGCAAGCTGTCGTTCGGATCGGCGGTTGCACGGTCGAGTCTCAGTGATGGCTAGCTGCCGAGGGCACCAGTGAGATTCGTGGACAGTGGCTGCCGTCAGAATAATCCATCGGCTGAATAAGTCACGTGACTGCCAGCTGCTGCTGCCAGCTCCTTCGTTGCTTCCATCCTTGGGCATCCATGTGAAGACTGGCAGCTGTTAAAATCATATTTACTTCTCTTCATGCGGACCCTTTGAAAATCCTTCAAATTTCTAGCATCCTACTTGAATGATTTAGGATAGTTATCTGCATGAATGATGTGGCTCTGCCAGTGTTCGATGCATACTTGTCCGATCGTGTCCAGTCTGTATCCTGTCCAGTCTGCGTCGTGAGGCTGTGTGGTATCATTAAGCAGAGCTGTCGCCCGTGCAGTTCCGCGAGGGTGTGTTCTCGGCCCTGTGCTTTTTGCCATTTATACGCAGCCTGTAAAAAGAAATAATTCAGGCCCATCGCATTCAGGACTATCGTTTCTATTCCGACGGCGCCCAGCTATATTTATCATTCAAACCAAACGAAATAGCTGAGGTGACTGATGAACGTTTGAGTTGCCACTTTTCAGGAATGCAGCACTGCAGATGTAGTTCAATTTTCTTAATTTCACCGATGATAGCACTGAACTCTTCCTCATATGCACCCGAAAAATACGGTTCGACTAGGTGAGCCTGCACTCCGAATTAGTAGTGCCGAAGTGCTTGTAATTTACTTGTGCCCTTTGGACGATTGCTATACGCTGAAAAGTGCTATGCTGAAGACCGCCTTCACAGCTAGCTAGGATTTCTCATCCCTGTCCAGGATCAGGGACTACTTACCGCAGTGGTCTCCGGAGATCTTACTATAACCATGATTCTGTCTTGACTGGGCAAAATTAGGTCAGTGTTGGCTGGGCTAGCAAGCAAAACATTAAACCTTTGTAGTTGGTCATGCTCCCAAAACCTTAACTCACAACTGACTGACGTCATGACACCACCACCACCACCTCCTCTGAATATTCCATGTTTAAAAAGAAGCAAATGCCCATATTGCACCTCACAGCATGAGCACAGCATGAGCTCTATCATTCCTCCAAATGGCCGTTTGTGTGGCTACGTGTGCTGAGATTGTACACGTTTTCACCAACTAACATACTTGCATCTTTTACAGTATGTGTACAATGCCTAGAACGAGGTTTTGTTCTCTGTTGGTGCCATACACATTTTTTTCATTATTAGAATTATATGTAATAGGGAATGTGGCTTTTACTCTATCAAAGAGGTTCGTTCAGCTTAGTGTCTCCTTTACTGACCGTGCTGCAATAACTCCCTGCTCTCGACGGATCCAGGGCAAATTTCTTCCCCTGATCCAGACGGCCTCTCTGTGAACAGGGTCCTTCATTCCTACTCTCAGTTGCAAACAAATCCTGTCTGCAGGTGCTGTGACTGCTACCCAGTTCGGCTAATAACAAGATTTTCTACTATGTCAGGCATACTCAAGTTGGTCGTCTCATGTGAAAATATTTATTTGTAGCTCAAAAAAACAAACGAACAATTATCTAGTTGGTATTAATGTGGTTAGTGTGACGTTGCCGTATGACGATTCCTTTTGACCTCCCGTAAGCAGGCCAGGCATAGAGGTCACAAGCTTCGGCAGCATCTCTTCTGCTGTAGCACTTGCCGGAGCCCAAGTTTTACTAAAACGGTTGGCTACTAGCGGTAGGCAAACCAACTGCCTCAGCTACTTGTCGATATGGTCCCATAAGCGGTCCACGGGTTCGGATCCGGCAACTAGGCACGTGCCACTGCATTAGCACTGCACGGCGATCCCCGAAAAAAAAATGCTCTACTTGCCTGTGGCAGTGTGGCACTTGTAGTCGTCCTCTTGCTGCCGAATGCGACGACCCCCCCAAGCAGACTAGTTGAGCTTTGAAATCCAACGTGCTCGTCCAACAAAAACTTGCGAGCTAAGTACCTCCTTTGATGAGTCCGGTGTAGAAGCAGCTGGGGGGAGGCGGGTGGAGAGTTGTTACCCATCGGGCATCGTGCACACGTTTTCGGCTGCTGGGATTCGGTCTCGGCACATTCAGACAGATCGAGGCGTTCCAGAGGGTCGGAGGCCGAGGATCAGAGGTCGCTCCACACGGCATTTGAGTGGCCTGCTGTTCAGGGGTCTGCTGTTCTGTTCGGCCTGTTTGCTCGTTAAATTCTGTGTCTTCGTTGACCGGCAATGGTCGTGTCTCCGTTCTCGAGCTGACCATCTGTTTGGGACATCGTCGTCGGCGAAGGCTGCGTAGGCTGGCACGCAGGGCGAGGAGGGAGGTTCACTGCAACACTCGATTTCTTGGCTCAATTTCTCTTCTCTCAGCTCCGACTTTGGCTTCGATGAAATGTCAGGCACGCCCCCACGTGCTTGCTTGCCAGACCTCGCAGCAAAGCATCAGGAGGAGAGGAGGAGGCGGTAGGGATACCTGTGCGAACTGTCTCTCGACGACGCCCGGCAAATCCGATTAGCAAATTGGCCCACCAAAGTTTACTGCCGAGCATGTCCGAGAGAGGGAGTGAGTCCTCTTGGGTGAAAGCGGCCGGAGGCGTGGCGTCGTTTCGGGCAGGAACACTTTTTCGGACCTGGCTCACGGGCAGCAATCCGGCAAAGTTTAGGGACACCGAAGGCCTTGCCTTTTTGATTAATAGTGCAAGCCCGGTACCGCAGTACTTTCTAATCGGCCCCCTCCCCTCGTGCTGCCGTCCTGCTCTGGGATGCCTGCTCTGGGATGCCTGCTGCAGCTCGCTGCGCCTGTGTGAGCTGCATGCTCGTGCTGCTCGTTTGCAGCAGTCAGCAGTCATGCTTCCAGACGCAGCCCATTACATTCCTTTCTCTCGGTAGCCTTCCGAAGGCCGCAGTCCTCGTGTCGGCTTTAGGAACTGTCGTCGGGCCATTAGAAAGCTGCCGTCGTCTGCTAGAATGGCTTCGATGCCTTTGGAGATTGCGCATCGGCGGTGGTTACGCGCGGGCGCCAGCTTGGATCGTTTATGCGCGCCGAGCAGACGCTTTCTGCCGGCCGCTCGTGCATGCACGCTCGGGCGTGGGCTAAGCGGTCTTGTGTGGCTCACTTTTTCAGGTGTCGCTGCGTAAGCATTCGGATGTCGTGTACACAGTCAGACGGCTCGACTTCGACGCAGTCGCTGCCGCCCTGGCGGTGGTGAGTGGGCTGTCGGTCACGCGGCATCCGAAGCAGTCGCCGAACTCGCCTTCGAAGGAGCTCTACGCGGCGCTGGCCGGACGCTACCTCAGTCCCGGCGGATGTGACATATTTTGGGGACTACTGTCCAGGCACGTCTCTGTGGACCACAGGAAATATCTGTGGCCACTGCTCGCAAATGAAGAATTCATCCTTCGATCATTGTTCGTCGGTAAGGGGGTGGCACCTCGCTTGCAACTCGGGCTCGCAACGCATCCGTTTGGCTTGGCCGCCGCACTCCCGTCGAATGCGTTTTGGCTGCCGCCGCAGGAGGCAGGAGCTGGAGTGGGTGCGTCACTGCTGTTGCTTGGCAGCGAGCGGCAAGCCGGTTTGAGAGTTGGTAGTCAAAGAACATGGCGAGTCGAGGCACTTCTTGCGTTCAGTTCGGCTGCTAGGAGAGACCGACTTGGCTGCATGGTACTGCATTGCATAACAGGAGCCTTCTTTTTTGTTTTTGGGCGCTTGTGTGCGCATGCCGTCAGATCCAACGGTAGCTTTTCCGGGGGCAGGGGGGGTCGTGGTGTGTGTGGGAGTGGAGGGTCCTTTGTAGTGTGCGTGCGTGTGTGTGTGTGTGTGTGTGTGTGTGTGTGTGTGTGTGTGTGTGTGCCTCTGTGTGTGTGTGTGTGTGTGTGTGAGTGTGTGCACGTGTGTGTGTGTGTGTTTGGTCTCCTAATTAGCCATAAGTGTTCAAGCGAGTTACCATAAACTACGTTGCAACCGTATCAGAATTTCGCTACTCACGTGTGTTGGCGCATGTATCGCTTGGCGCATATTTGCACAGAAGGTGGCACGTGAGGCGGTCGAAGTAAGTCGTGCCGTTGACGGATGAGTCGTGAGCTGCTCGGTGCATTTATCTGGATTGAGGGTGTGGTGAAATTCGGGTGAACGGAGTGATATGGGGAAGGGCTGGAATGAGCATGGCTGGACTTGATGCGAAACGAGGGTGTGAGACATCCGATGTTGCTCTATATCACTGTGAGGGCCTCAGTGTCTCAGTTCGTGGTGCCCAATGTTTGTTTCAGTATCGACACCTTGAGCAGAGCAAGTAAGTAGTATTTCGATCGTCTTTGGCTGTGTTGGCTGTTTACTGTTCTTTATTTTAAGTCATCATTTTACCGGTTTAAATTTCATCGCCGCTCGGACCCAGCTGTTGCGTCCTTCCCTGCGAGCTTTCTCTCTCCGACTGCTTTGCTCGCGAGCTTCTCAGCTGCGGCCTCCGCGAAGCGTTTGCACCTCTTTTTGCAGGGGTCGCTGAAGCTCCGGCTGCCGAGTGGAATTTCTGTGGGCCCTTGTACAAATCGGCCGACATTCATGCGAATTTCACGTATTCGTTGGCCGCCCAAATTGAGAGTGCACCAAGGGTCATGCCGAATGTCATCAAGAGGTTGCCGGTGCTCCAGTGGCTGCAGGTCCGCAGCGCAAGTCAACGCTCGAAGCGAGACTCAGCTCGCCGATGGCTGGCTTCGAGAGCTCGTCAGCGCCGCGCCGCTGCCCGGCGCCACGTCGTTGCTGCCCATTGCTTGGAGGGCTCTCTCTCTCTCTCTCTCTCTCTCTCTCTCTCTCTCTCTCTCTCTCTCTCTCTCTCTGCACTGGGCGCTGTGGTAGGAAAGAGGATGCACTGTGCTTCCTGTCGAGCATGAAGCTGATGGCTCTCCCCCTGGTGGCAGTGGTGGGTGTCCAAAACGAGCTGGCATTCATCAGCTCATTGTAAATCGCTCATGCAATGAAAACGAGTTAAACGCTCAACACATAATTTTGCAAAAGTAGCAAGAGTGAGCAACCTCTTGGTGCCACGCTGGCATCAGTATTAATGACCGCTGACCCAGCACGGTCAAGGTCACGGTGTATGACCTTATGACCCAAAGGAGGGAATCTTTAGTTACTACTCAGTGGATTCAAAACTATCATTATAAAAACATGCAAAACCCCTGAAAAGATGCAGGACACTTTGCCCTACATGACTTTAAGTGAAAAAAGATAAAACATATTTGGCATTTATTAGTTATGCATGAATGCAGGATATCAAGTTCAGTCACGGTCGTTTCCGAAAGTGTCTAGTAATACGTACAGTTACCTTCATCGTCTGAACTGGTGCACTACTCAGTTCGGCTGGTCTGTCGTCAGTGGCCAGTAGCCACGACATCACACGACTTTTGTCTGAGATTCACTGGCTTCCTATCAAACTGCTTTGAATTGACTTATGGATCCTGTCTTCGGCGTACAGGTCATTTGACTCACTGGCATCAGCCTATGTATTCCACATCCATCACAGCTGCTCCTGCAGTCAAATGCTCTCTGTTGCCCGTTGGGGTTCTCTCTCACCCGCATTAAATTTGCCTCATTTAAATCTTGGCTGAAAAAGACACTATTGTTCCTTTCAGGTCCCCCCCCCAATCACTAAACATGTCTTTTGTTTGTTCCTTCATGCCTTGTGTGCTTACCTGTGCGTGATTCAGTGCGTGTTACGTACCAGGGGTCCTACTAACCGGGGTACTGGTACTGTGTGTTTTCTTGTGTTACTTGGCATGCTGGTCTAATCAGCAGTGGGCTATCCCGGTGCCAATTCGTTCAACCAGCTGGCAGAATACTGCTGCGGAAGTTGCTGATTGACCCAGATTATGACTGCCCCTAGAAAAGGCAATCGTGTGAGCTTGCTGCGACAGCGGCAGTTTGCAGAGAGGTGACTGCGGCAGGTGGCAGACAGGCACGCGATGCAGGCAGTTCGAGTGAAAGCAGCCGGAGATACGAGAGCCAGCCTTTGCGTCTTCCTCGGGCCGGTGGGAGATAACAGAGCGCCTTCGATTTCTTGCAAGTGGAGGACTGGCATTTCAAAACAAAAGGACTCGCAAAATGTCTGTCTATGCTGTTCAATTGCCATCAAACTGTGCGTCGACAAGTCTTATGCTTAGCGAAGTCGTCGATTGCCTTCGCCATCATCTCTAGGCTACCGGTCCGGTTTCTGACCCATGGCATTCTCACGTTATTGTTATCTGCGCGGTGAGGGCAGACACACCGCCGAGGCTGCTGAAAACGGTGAGGCGGCTTTCCTCAGTGAGGCCTCCTGCACTCGAGGCTTAATGTGCATTCTGAGCTTCAGTCAAAGAACCCAGGTTATAGGCATATAGTGCCATGTAGCTTCGAGTCCGGTGAAGCAAAGTTCAAACCACATCGTATGAAAGCGCTGCGATAGCTTTGCCCGCAGAGACCCGTTATGAAAATGAGCTGGATTCAGCCAACCTACTGCAATGGTAAACGTAGCTAGCTGTCACCGATGCCGATAACGTGAGGCTGCAGGTATACCAGCAACTCATGCTCCTCATTAAAGACTGCCCTACATTTCCGGGTGACCGGAATTTAGTGAAGGCTAGAGTAGCCTGCGAGTGGTCCTACTGACCAGCCCCAGCCCTGGGCTGGTCAGATTCCCAGACTTCTGCACGTGTATTTTTGTGGCGGTTTTTCCTTGACTAAAACTGTCAGTGATCGTTCTGCTATCGCCTTTCTGTATCTCATTTTTGTTCACTTCAGTGCCTGCCTGCCTGCCCCCTGCATCCACTGCAGTGTTTCGCTGCCGCATCGATAGGCCACCCACTGGCACCCCGGGCAGTCTTTGCCCTGATCCCCAGGTCGTGCTCGCTTGGCCGCTTCCTGCTTACTTAGCTTGTGTTTCAGATAGGCAAGGAGCTCTTCACCTTCGAGCAGAGCACCGGAAATCAGAACGACGAGCAGAGATTCCTCATGTGCAACCTGACGACGGATAAGGTTTTTCTACACAACGCCTGCTTTGTAAGGCCGCTGGGCTCTGACACGTGCTCCTTCAAGGTTGCCGATCTGTCTGCGGCTCTGATATCAGAAGACGCCCTGGTTCTGGCACAGCGATCGATCGGCTGCACCTCGGATAGCGAGTGCGGGTAGGTGGCTTGAGTGGCAGCACAAGAAGTCGCCGCACGGTTTCACGCCTGCAGCGCCCTCGTCCGTTCTTGCAGGAGCGTCGCAGGATGTGCAGCTGTGTGCACACTCGTCCCTTGCGTATTTCCGCCTCGGCTTCGGCACGGTAGTCTGCTGCGATCTCTCGATCTCTTTGCCAAATCGTGTTGCAGGCCGTGCACAGCCTGAATAATGTACACGACTCTCCATGTTAAAAGCGAGCTAGGCCCCATCTAAGTTTGGATTTGTACCACAGCCACTAACTAAAGACGCAGAGTTTCTTTTCCCGGTTACCATATTATTGGAACACTCTTGCCTTGAGTGGTATGGGTGTGATTTGACCTCAGAGCTACTACGTTATCGACAAAGGTTTAGATCATGTCGACTTCACGGCTGTACGCAAACGTATTTACTTGCCACATCATCACTGTTTTGTCATTGCTATTTTTTGTCCAGATAGTAATAAGACATTTTTTTAGTGCCTTAAGAGAACTACATCTCTTTCTCTTCACTTTAAGCATGCTGGAAAGGAAGCATGTCGATTAGTTAGCGATGCCATGCACGAATCGTCAATGAAACATCGTTGTTGATCTGCAATGGTTGCACTGTTTGGAGCAGAAACCGGCTGGTCTTAGTCGGATGAATCTTTGCACCCCGTGGAGGGCATTGCTTTGCTGCTGCTGCTCGCTAGAGGAGGGGTGACCCAGTGATAATAGAGGCATTCGATTCTTGTCTACTCGGCCTCCTGGTCGGAGAGTACTATCCTGTAGCTGTTGTGAGTAGGCTCGGTTGCAGCTACGTTTATCTAATGATACTTGAGGAGCCCCTAGCCTGTGCCTCACTCGTGAGTCTGTCCATGGCAGCTCTTCGATGGCTGCCATTTTAGTGGCCAGCTAAGTGACCCGGTGCTTGCCGATGTTCCAATTATTAATGCGGTCAATCGATTGTTTTGTGCTCTTGCATATTGATGCTGGCCACACGTCCGTTGACTGATTGCACTCTGGACTTAATGAAGATGCTGCACCACCCGACGGATGCTTCTTTGTTGCAGATATGCATCATGTCGAGGTGCTTGTATCAATGGCACATGCCTTCCGCTGTGGAGCTCATACTTGGCAGGAGTGCGGGCCGCGTGCTCACTTTTCGATGACATCTACTCGCGGTATCTTTGGCGAGCCATGTCTAGCGATCGCAGGGGCAAATGGCAAGTGCTGTTTGACAAGTGCATGGAGCCGCTACCTCAGGACTCCAATCCGATCGTCGGCATAGCTGGAGGCTCATCCTGGGAGCAACGGCTACCCCTTGTCATTTCGTATAATGCTATTTCCGGGTTGCTGCTTGACTTTGTCACGGAAGAGATATCCATCCAGACCGTCTTCTACCACAAGCAGTTTGGAGTGTGAGGAGCATGGGAGCTCGCGTGCTGCTGAAACAGCAGAAAACGGCTGAAAAGCATCGAAACAGGAGCAAGAGAGAGATGCGCCGGCGCAATCTGGGGTTCTGGTCTCTCTACCCTTAAGACAGATCACGTCTACACTTGTGGTGCTCTCCTTTTTTTTTTTTTTGATTTATGCTGTTGCTTTGGTCCGTGCTAGCATGGTGTATTGGCACCTCATGTATTTTTGGTATTTTCTGAGCGGGTAGGGGACCCCTTAAATGTCTGTGCACCATGTTTTTTTCTAAATAAATCATATATGCTTTGTTTGTGTGCTGCAACTCCCACTCAACTCTTTGATGGCTGCATTTTGGTGACGACATTTCTATATTCACGTCAATGTCCTGAACCTTGGTTAGGCATTCTGCTAAAAACGTAGGGCAGATACATTGCAGCTGGAGGGACGATATCGGTGCTTAGGCTGAATTGTCTGCATGGATTTCGCTTTCAAAGTATGGATGTCTGCGTTGTTTGCTTGTGGAGCCCAACTGAGACTCGTGTGTTTGGCAACTGTGGCAGGCGTGAGCATGCATGAGCCCATGTCGTGTATAGTGTCACGTCGCATCTAGGGATCTTCTCAGACAGTAAGACGAGCTTAAAGATGAAGTCATCAGGCGTGGAATGTAAAAATTTCGGTTGAGCCAGTTACCAATGCTGAGGAGACCTACCTAGATATTACCTTTGGGGATGAATAATTTTCCGAGTGAGATCGTTGCAAGTACATTGCTAGACGAGCGGGTACGTGACGCAAGCGTGAGGCCTCGTCCCGGCCCGGTCCTCTGATAGCCAGCCACTGCGGCAAACGAGCAGAAGCCACGAAGATGAATCTGGATTTGTTAGTGTCCAGCGATGACAGCAAAGTCTGCTGTAGTAATAATAATAGTAATAATAACAATAACAATACATTTTTGTATAGCACCCTCAGAGAACCCAATCTCTTTCTAGGTACTTTGCATTTGGTGCAAAGTAAGCATGATCAAATGGTTAGTGGTAGATGGGGGCTGGTGGTAAAATAAATAGAATAATTGAAATTAATTTGCATCGCGCCATTAGAGAACTCAATCTCTGTCCATACGCTTCGTTTAAGCTGCAGGATTCGAGCCTATGCCCTCGGTGAACAAATTCCTACTGATTATTTCGCCTGCCAACTGAACGAATTCGCTGTTGCTGCATTGAGTGTATGCGCTTCCTCGTCACGAGGTTTGCAGTCAAATATGAAGCCAATGAATTGCATCTGTCATGTTTGTTGCATGTAAGTTTTTGGTTGCTGTGGTACGGTACCGTCGTGTACCGTAAGCGAACTTTGCGTACTCTGCCAGCTAGGAAGTTTTGCTGAGCTGCTTAGGAAAGAGAACTTTGTTAACGAGCTGCTGCAGTTAAAAATACTAGCTGACTTAACTGCCTCTTCTTGTATAGCGGCATAAGAGCCTCGACGACTTTCACTACCACTTACAGCTGCAGTGAAGGACAGCCCACTGCAGGATTGGAACCCACGAGCTTGGGACCGTCGGGTCGTGAAAAGCAGGCGCTTCACCAAGTGTGACATCGCGGCATCGATGTTTACCCCTCTTCTCTGCTGAAATCTCGTAATAATAATAATAATAGTAATAATAATGCACTTGATAAAGAGCCCTCAGAGAGCTCAACCTCTTTCTAAGGAATTTAGAATTGCGTTTTCTGGCTCGCAAAATATCCTGTGGCCCGGTTGATATCGAGCGATGAGCATCAACAGTTGATTCTGGCAAAAGGCTGGCGTGCTTGGATACTTTATTTGCATTATATTCGCTAGTGTGATCTAAAGTTTGGTCTATACCTACCTTGTTTGCTTTGGTGTTGTATTGGATTATTATTACATTTAAATGGATGCAATCTGTACCCTTCTAAATAGGGATAAATACATCGAAGATTCACTTGCTTAGTAGATTAAGAATTCAATGCTCAAATCCTGAACAAGGCTCAAAGTAGACCTGGTAGCTCTGGCGTCTCACAGAATCACTCGGACTGAATAGTTTGTACCAGACTACACAGGAAACGACTACCAGACTATACCTGAAACAACTGCCGCTTCGGCAGTTACAGCATTCTATTACAGTATAAAAAGTGCTAAAACGCATTCACTTTCCGCTTTCAAGAAGAGGTGACTTCAGACTCAGCAAGTTCAGTACTACACTGACTAGCTTGGCTTCGAAATAATTTTCACTTTCTCAGAACGCATATTCAGTGGAGGTTCACTGCATGCGGATGCAGGGCCACCAGAAACCTGTTGGTCTGAACAACCTCATATTTATTCTTCACGCGCCTAATCAAGATATTGTAGTTGCGTCAACTTATTTAAAAAATAAAGCATATTTAGCCGAACATAGTTCATTAATCCGTATCCCAAAGCGATGCAGAGGCCGTATTGCCCACAAAACGTATGCAAACATGTTCGTCCGCCATCTTACACCGGCGGGCTCGAAGCAGGAAATTAGTTTTTATTGCGGGGCTAAGGTTTGACTTTGATCGGTGACTGTTAGAAACAGGCAATTTGACTCCACAAACGTCTTTTCATGAGCCCCAAAGCTTAGTAAACCAAGTGAAAACGTGCTTTTTTCTAAGTGCGTCCAATCTGCTTGAATTTAGTGAGTGGCTCAATTTAATTTGGTTTTACGGAGGCAGTTTCCCTAATTTTAGCTATAGTATATATAAATAAATAGCAGAAAGTATTGATTGGAGTGCCCAAAGATTGAATAATATTATCGCTCGTCGGGTCTAACTGCGGTGCCAAGCTAGAGATGCCAGGAGTGACAGATTCCCAGGAATGCATCTTACGATACTTACAGTTAGTATGGTTGTTTTTGTGGTTTCTTCACAAGATGCAGTGAGGCTTTTAAAAGTTAAACATGCGCCAAGCCCCTCGCCAGGACTTTTTAGCGAGATTCTAAGTAAGACCTTGATCAGGCAGCTAGAACAGCAGTTCTCAACCTATGGGTCCTCACCCCTTTGGGGGTCGAACAACCTTTTCTGGGGGCTGTGAGAAATGAAAATCTCGTACGTAAAAACTTTATAAAAGTTGGACAGGAAAGAGTTGACTATAAGTAACGGGCGTAGGTGATCGCACCGCCTCACTGTACAGCCGCAGCGACTGTCATCCAGTTTAGAACTAACGATGAAGAATGGCTGCAGGAATGAAATTCTGCACGACCTTGACCGATCGCACTGCCTGAGCACTGCTAACCGCTGGTAGTACCCACCTGCGATATCGGCCGATGGTAGATAATTACATGCACAATTGCAGCACGAAGAACACTTAATTTACACGAAGAATTCACACTGAGAAATAATAATAATACACTTGCTAAGTGCCCTCAGAGAACTCAATCTCTTTCTAGGCGCTTTACAATTGCTGCAAAGGAAACACGGTCGAATGGTGAGTTGTATCATGCTTGATAAACAACGTGAATATTATACAGCATACTGGGAGGAACGTAACGTCTAGTCAGGGGTCAAATGCCATTATGGCAGTTCGTAACAAGTTCCAGGCTTTGGGTGCTCGGTTGTAGGTGAATGCCCGATCTCTAACGGACTTGAGGTAAGGTAAGAAGCGCATCCGAACGACTAGAGTTGGACGAGCGGGTGCCATGATCGGAAGCCTGAGGAGGAGGAGGAGGAGGAAGAGGAGGAGGAGAAAGAGGAGGAGGAGACTAAACGGGATTCGCTGGCAGAGTCAACTGTGAGGGTAAGGCCTTTAAGTTTCTGGGTGACATTAGGTTTGTCCGTAACTATTTCGTTGGTCTTAATGTCATTCAATACAAGGAAACCGTTGTTTGCTGTGAGCCAAGTGCGAACGTCGCTAACACAAGCTTCACTTGCTAGGATCGAAACACAGTTATCAATAGCGACAGGTCTGTCGCAATGCACCGTATATAATTCATAAGAGACCGAATATATGCAGGCGTTCTACACCTCGCTACAAGAGAAACAATAAGCAGCCACTAAGCAGTAATGTGCGTATCCTGCTTCTGCAAGCATGCAGCCGCACACGAGGTTTGTGCCGAGACCAGCTTGCTAAAGTACACAAGAATACACTTAGGGCTGCAGTTTAGTGTGGCCTCTGTCTGGTCAGTGACATGCCGGAATCATGCACAGGTAAGCATGCAAAGCACACAGGAACAACGAAGACAAGTTCACGGGTAATGGGCATCGAGGCTTAGGAGTCAGGAGTTCTCGAGGAAGAGGCCATAGAGATAGAAGGAAAGGTGAGCGGAGCAGACGCATCTTTAACGGAAGTTTCTGTATGCAAAGTCATCATTGGTGGTGACGGAAGCCAGAATATAAATCTAGACTTCGGTGCGTACGAACTCATGACCCGATTGCCGCCAGGTTTTGATTCAGTGCGATGGCGTGGCGAGACATCGGGAGGCCGATGGGTGGGTGGGTGGGTGCTACGAGAGAAGAGCGGAGAAACGAGGAAATCGAATAGGAAACAGACTGGTTCGAGAAAGAGAGAATGAAGCGCTCTGTAAGCCAACGACTAGATCTCAAAGTAAATTCGATGCTTGATAGGGAGTCGGCGAATATCAATCAGGAGCGGAGCGACGTGGCTGCTACCCCGTTGACGGCAGACAAGGCGAGCCGCTGAGCTTTACACCAGCTGCAGATAACTACGGGTACAAACCTCGAGTCCTGAATACACGATGTCGAAAGCGTGCGAAATGCGTAGTTTGGCTGGTGCACCATTGTATAAGCAAGCCTCGATTTCGGCTAGGCACTCCAGTTGAAAGAGAGGTGAAAGTGAAGCAACCGAAGAGTAAGAGAGAGAGAGAGAGAGAGAGAGAGAGAGAGAGAGAGAGAGAGAGAGAGAGAGAGAGAGAGAGAGAGAGAGAGAGAGAGAGAGAGAGAGCGATGATGATGAGCTCTCAATAATGAGCTTTCAATAACCAGTCTTTTTGGTGTAAAAACGTCCAAATTAAGGAAAGGTGTCGCTGGAGTGACGCTAGCTGAACAAAAACTCTTAAGATAATATATGAAAACCAGCACAGAACTTCTAAACTGATCGGAATTTTTAGAAGGTCATTGCAAACAAAGCCAGAACATTTTCAGCGGTATGATCGATTTGATATCGCGATTAGAAGTAAGCAGCAATATTTGATGAATTGATGCAATCGTGTAGTTGCAGGACCGTCACTCGCTCACATATCTTCGATACAAATGGCAGAAGGGAGATAGGAGGAAAGCTACTTAAATTCCAACGATCTAGGTTAGGCTTTTTTTAGCGAGGGTCCTAGCAGTGGCCACGTTCAGAAGGAAATGACTTCACCAGGGACCGGGGGGGGGGGCACGTTCACATTCCGTAAGTTGTGCGGTAAGAGGCAAGAGGTCACGTGCACCTCGCTTGGCGTGCTCAGTTGACCCAGATAAGAAGTGGGCGAGACAAGAAGGGTTCGACGAATTACCAAAATCCACCAAAATCCACCGCAATCCACTCTATTTAGGCTAGCAACGACCACACGTAAGCGTTGCCGAGCTCACATTTTGTGCTGATATTATAGTACACGTTCGAATTTATGTGTCCACAAAATTTTATGTCACTTCGCCCACGCGAACTTATGCAAATGAGCTTTCGCGCCGGACGCCTGTACCGAAATCCACCGCAATCCACCACAATCCACCGCAATCCATTCTAGTTCTTGTCAAATCCACCTCAAATCTGCTGCGAACAGCTCCAAAAAGTCTGGAATATCAAGCTACGATACACGCATAATGTACCCAGACAACTACGCGCGATTCCGCTCCCACGTTCTCACGAAGTCCACTGAAATAAGATTGCAGTGGCTCAGGCCAATACCGAAATCCACCGCCATCCACTGCATTCCACCCTGCAACGAAAGAAATCCTGGTCGTAAAGCTCCTTTTTTGATTGCATATGACATCAAAATCTGCGAAAATTGCATTAAAGAAATTTCACTTGCGTTGGCATGGCCATTCTCGTGCAATGCACTGCAATCGACTGCAGCAGCCCGGGTCAATACCGCAGTCCACTTCAATCCACAGAATCCACCAGATAAAAAATCGAAATACATTGCGCCGAGCTCTAGTTTTTATTGCATATTAAAGTGCACCACGCTGTGTGCACAACCACGTAAAATAAAAAAAATGTTGCAACCTCGCACTGTGGCAATGGGCGGCAATCGCCTGAAATGACCAGGAAAACTACCACAACCCACTCTATTCCACTGCAAATCATCCTCAAATCACCACCACGAAGCTCTAATTGACATTGCATATGGAGCTAGACTCAGTTCAAAGTGCATCCACTAAATTTCGCTCCATTGTGCTCACACGTTCTCGTGCAATTAATTGCAATCGACTGCAACGACCCGGTCCCATACCAAAATCCACCTCAATCCGCCGAAATCCGCTGCAATCTACCACACAGCGACCAGAACGCGTACTATAGAAGCTCTAATTATGATTGCACGCTGCTCTACTCTTCGGTTATTGTGTACTTGCATAACTTCACTGTAATTGCCTCGGTCATTCTGCAGCAACGCACTGCAATCGACTGCAACTACCCGGGCCAGTACGTCAATGTACCGAAACCCCCCGAAAAACGACCAGAATACATACACTTTAAGCTCTAATAGTGATTGCACGTTACTCTAATTATTATTATTGAGTAATCCCATAATTTTACTGTAATCGCCTCGATTACTCGGCAGCAATGCACTGCAACTGACTGCAATGGCCCGGGCCAATAACTTAGTTTACGGCAATCTGATGCAAAATGCCCTGAAATCGGTTTCGCAATGCTTCAACTTTTAATGCATGTTACAAAGCACACTGGTTAAAGTCAACCACATCATTTTAAGCAATTGCGCTCGTATAATCTCTGGCAATGCATGGCAATCTACGGCAACGGCTCGGCTCGAAGCAGAAATCTACTACAATCGTTGTGATGTTACGCACGTTGACACTGAATTGGCTTCGCTAAGTGCCGATTGTCATCGCATTTCACATTTCTTTGTGCTAAAAGTGAAATCATAGGACTTTCAAGCTATTTTGCACGTTAATTGTCAACACAACATGGCAATTGACAGCAATGGCAGGGACCGATACCGAAATCCGTGGCAAATCGACGAGAAATCGGTTGCATCAAGCTCCAATTCTCATTCCACGTAACATCTCACTGCGTGCACACATACTTTCAACCAGCTATGACCGTTCAATCTTGGGCAATGTATGGCAACAGACGGCAATGGCCCGGGCAAATACGGCAATCCATTATGGTCCATTGCAAATCACTGGAAAGTGACTGGGCCAAGATCAAATATATCTTACCTGTCACAGTCCAGTATGTTGAAAGTGCAATAAAATCCTTTCAACCAATCGCTCACGTACAATCGCGAGCAATGAACGGCAATCGGCAGCAATGTCCTGGGCCAATACCCCAATTCCCAGCGATTTGAAGAGAAATTGGCAGCGCGAAAGCCTCAATTGTCATTACATATAGCATTCCGCTGCGTCCAAAGTAAAACCGTAGAACTTACAAGATGCTTTGCTTGTTAACTGTCAGCAATCAACAGCAATGGTAGGGGCCGATAGCGAAATCCGTGAAAAATTGACAAAATTGGCTGCAATAAACTGCAACTATCATTCTACATAACATGCGCCTGTGTGCGCGCATAATTTGCACCCATGATGCGCTTTCAATCGACGGCAACCCACGGCAATCGACGGCAATGACCCGGAGAAATACGCCAATCCATAACGGACAGTTACAAATACACCGACAGTTGCTGAGAGAAGCTCCATCTTTTCTTGCGCATTGCACTACACTGCATTAAAAGTGCAGCAACATCCTTTTATACAATCGACAAAGGCACAATCGAGGGCGATGCACGGCAATCGACGGCAATGGTTCGGTCTCTGCAGCAATTTGTTTCAAATTTGCTTGAAATTGGCTGTTTAATTTGTAATTATCCTACTACATAACGCTCATTGTGGGCGCACACGCTGTCCTTTTTTGCGTTCAACCTTGGGCAATCCATGGCAATCGACGGCAATTTCCCGAGACAATACAGCAATCTATGATTGTCTGTTACAATTACAAGCATAGCTGGTGGGAGAAGATCACATTTGTTTTTGCGAAACAGTGTGCTGTATTTAAAAGTGCGACCGCGTCCTATCAACCAATCTTGAACGTACATGCGAGAGCAATTCGCGGCAATCGACGGCAACGGCCTGGGAAAATGCGGAAATCTATAATGGTCCATTAAAAATATACTGGACACTGCTGGGCGAAGCTCCAATTTAGATTTCTCGTTCGTGTATACTCTATTTTTGGTGCGCCTAGGAAATTCCACGACTCTCATGACTTGAGTCGAGTGTGCAATTACAACGGATAGATTTCCGCATTTTCCCAGGCCGTTGCCGTCGATTGCCGCGAATTGCTCTCGCATGTACGTTCAAGATTGGTTGATAGGACGCGGTCGCACTTTTAAATACAGCACACTGTTTCGCAAAAACAAATGTGATCTTCTCCCACTAGCTATGTTTGTAATTGTAACAGACAATCATAGATTGCTGTATTGTCTCGGGAAATTGCCGTCGATTGCCATGGATTGCGGTAATTCGTCGAACCCAGAGAAGAAGAGCCGGCGGATGAGAGAATGCAGTCCAGCAGGCACCATAGTCAGTCGTCAGGGGATGTAATTTCTAATCCTTTCTGTCCGTACCGACGAAGAATGTGGAGAAACGCTCGGCCAAGTTGCCGTTCGGGTTGCCTTGGCAGGATTCTTTCTGGGGAGCGGTAAAGAAGATGTTCGCCAGTGGACATTGACATTTCGTTTAGTTATTTAGACGCGATTCCCCATCTTTTCCGACAAATCTATCCGGACTCAGCCTCGGCGAAAACGCACCGATAAGGCCGTAAGAGCATCTTTAAATGTCGCACGAACGGAGTGGATGGCGAGCCCACCGGTGGGGCGGCCATAGCTGCAGTCGACGTTCTGGGGGCGGAGCTCCTCGCTCTTGGGCTTCGGTCTCAGCGGCCGTAGCCGCCCCTCTTAGTCAGCGGTGCAAACTTGACGAGGACGTCGGCGAGCTCTGCTTTGTAAAAAGTCAAGCAGTAGGGCAGAGGGCGCGAGTTGGCTGCATATAGCATCGATGTCAAAAGGCATCAGGTTTCTTGAATTTCGCAGAGTTTTGGTCGACATAAAAACGCTTTCAGTGGAGAACGAAACTCGCAAACGGTCAGACGTTCCAAAAAGAGCGCCGAAAGAGGTCGCTAGGGTGCAATGGTAGACGAAAAAATTTGATCCAGATCGTGGACTACTTTTACTCGTGTAGGAGCTTGAAGGTGAAGGTGAGCATGACCGGAAGCATCAGAAGAATCGTAGCGTGAAAAGCGTCGTTGAATTCGCTGAACGTCGGAGGATTAGCTGAGTGTCTTACGTACTGGTTTGGCTCAGTGATCAAGGTGCTCGCCCCGACCAAGGCCTGGCCGAGGCCGTGGGCTCAAGCCCCGTGGCATACGTGAAGCGCCTGAATAGAGATTAAGTTCTCTTAGGGCGCTATACAAATGAATTATATTTATTTTATCAATAACTAAAGTGGATATTGCAATCACCTGGACTGGGAAATAGGTGACTCCTAGAGCTAAGGACAGAGTGAAAGTCAGAAGGGTCAGATGTAAAGCCGGAACTGCTGCCTGATGTACGATTAACTATTGCCAACGGGCAGCGTACCATAAGCGGGAAATAAAGCAAGTGGTTCAAAAGATGGTTTAGCGGAAGCTGAGAGCGGCTTGAAATAGTTGCGGGCAACAGCGGCCACTCTCCCGCCAGTTTTCAGTGGAGTTTTCAGTTGTTATCGGAATTGAAAAAGTTAGAAGCCTTCTCGACAGTATCGGTTATATATACGAACAGTGTGGCGACTTCATCCAGGTCTCAGTGACCTCGACGATGGTGTCAAAGCGGCATCGAGTGTTGAGCTGTCATTAACAAGCGGCTCATTGCATCAAGAGTGGCATTTCAGACGCATGTGTCATATGTGGTCGCAGAGGTTCGCGTCGACTTTATTACGACTAAGCTGGAGAAATTTACTGCAGTTCTAACGCGAGAACGCGGGGAGTGGCTTATGAAATTAACGGCCGTTTCAGCGAAAGAGCAGGCGTTGCAGTTTAATAGCAACGGTGTTGCTGTTGGCTGTTCGTCGACAGCCTCCTGGCGAGGGAGGGGGTGCGGGCGGACGAACGGCGGCGTACCCTGGCAGATACCTGCACGGGACGACAAGCATGAACTCAATATGAGAGCAAGACGAGCGCTCGGAGCGGCGACAGCGGAAAGCATGAACGCCGCTCGTACTGGAAACGCCCGGGAAGCCGTTGTCGGAGGATATGCAATGACTGGAGCCTCGAACGGCAAAGACGCGGCAAAAGATGGTAGAAATCGTGAGCTCATTCATGCATAATTTTTGCAGAGCTAAGGACAAGCGACAAACTCTCCAGATTCTCAATCTGAGCTGCGTAACGCTTGAGGTGGTCGTTGCTCGAATTCGCTGCCCAGATTCCGTTAAATCTTCAACTGCAGCAGCTAAGGCCAAGATGCAAAGCGCCGTAGCGAAATCATGAACCAACTTCTCTAATAAACTAGGTCTAATAAACTAGGTTAGAATGTTAGTTAACTATTTAGTCCGTTATCCACTTGCCCATGCCTGGCGTCACATTTCCGTCGAGTCTTTCGCGATATATTGACATGCTTACAACAAGGGTATAGCACCAAACGAGAGTCGTGAAAATGGAGCGGGAAAGGGGGAGATACTGCGCTAATTTGCACATGCATGCAGTCATAGTTTAAATTCGACATTTTAATTCTAGAGCTCCACACAAAGGATTTTTTAAAAGGTGGCCACGACGTACCGGCAGCAGCCTGGATGGGCTCTGTGTACGCAGTGACCCCGCCACTGACCCCGCTGAGGTCACTGTCAGCTTCCGGTTCATCCGCTTCCGCCTCAGCTGAATTGGAGGCACAATAAAAATAGCAGCCCGGAAAGTGAGCTTTAAATATGAGTCGTTGTGCTCTGTTTTTCAGTATTTTAAATGGCTGCAAAATAATATTAGACTTTAAATTCACGGCAAGTACATTTTCAGGTTAATACAAATCGAGATCATGAAAGAAAATATTTTGAAAGAGAATTTCCTTCGCACCAGCAACCACGTGCTGCAGAGACTAAATGAGAAGCAGAAGATGAAAAATTCTTGAATTGCTTAAGCCTTTCGTCAGTCGCGCCTGCATCGACATGTCAGAGAGAGAGAGAGAGAGAGAGAGAGAGAGAGAGAGAGAGAGAGAGAGAGAGGGAGAGGGAGAGAGAGAGAGAGAGGGAGAGGGAGAGGGAGAGAGAGAGAGAGACCACAGAAATGCAGCAGCAAAAGACGAAGTCACGAATCAACATTTCCCGCCAGACTTGGCGGGTGGTTGTCTAGCGTTGCTCGCGGTATTATCGATAGTTTTTATGAAAAAATTTGGTCGTCAACAGGAGACCATGCTTCTGAGCGTCTAGCGCCTGGGTCTTTTGCAGCCGACTAAAGTACACATTGCTCTGCCGAACCCAGTGCCACGCCAATAGCCAAATCGAATCAGGTTGAACGCTAAGACTCTTAGGCGCTTATTCTTGGGCGCTCTGCTGCTCTCAGGGCCCGCACATCATGCACATTTACAAGGTTAGAGAGCTTGTGCGAACGTACAGCTATTTTTGCAAATCTGAAGCTCGAATGGGCTCGAAAATGGAGCCTTAAAAGAATAAAAGAAACTAAAAGAACGTCTCTGCGGCTTCCTTTTAAGCCTGGTAAATCAAGGTGCAGCACGCAGTAGGAACCCTGCCGGGAAGCAGCGCGCCGTAGAAACTCGACTCCCACCCTTTCAGCCCGCATTACGATTTGCCCGTCTCGCTAAAATTGAAAAATTGAAACAACCTCCTCTGGAAGTAGAGCCTGAATTGGCACGCCGAGGGCTTGCCCCGTAAGGCTTCTCCAGCCTCTTCTAGAATGAGTGTGCAGCGCTAAAAACATGGCGTGCGGCTTCCTCGTCCGGACAGAGCTGGGCAGCAAACACGGAGCGCTCGTAGCGGTGCCAGTCTCAGCCGACGCGCGACAAATACCGGAGACGCCTGAACCTTGTATAGCGGCTAGTGACTCGAAAGTGCTGCACCGACGCATGCAGGTATGGTGACAGTAGCGAAGACGACTGTTAGGAAGTAGACAGCGCTCGTACCGTAGCATAAGAAGTCCATATCCATAATCCGTATGGAGTTCCATTTGACAGCGACGGAGGGTTTCTGGCTTTTACCGATGGCCATGACGTACACCGACGGCTTGGTGACCTAGAGCTCAAATCAGCTCTATGTCAAGGCCAAATCCGGAAGCATAACTGATATGCGGGCGTCGGTTGGTATGCTGCCTCTCGCATAGATTATAATAATGACAATAGTAATAACATTATTAATAAATTTGATATAGCGCCCTCAGAGAACTTAATGTCTTTCTAGGCACTTAACGTTTGCTGTACAAAATGCGAGATCGAATGGTTAGTGATAGCATTTTCAGTAAACAGCAAGAATAGCATGGTTATAACAATTATAATAACACGAATATACTAGATACAGTTCCCTCAGAGAAATAATTCTCTTTCTAGGCACTTCAAATTTGCTGCAAAGGAAACGCGATAGTTAGGCGTGACTTGCACGGAGTCACCATGCAAGTACGGTTAGTGGCAGTATGTACAATGTCAGTACGCTTAAGCACACACAGGACGAATCCCAGGGACCCACTCAATGCTGTGATAAGTACATGCATTTTTAGTTTCTTTTTAAATGTGGTCAAGTGAGGCGATGTTCTGACGCAAGTCGGGAGTGAGTTCCAGGCTTTGGGAGCATACGAACTAAATGCAAATTGCCTATGCCGTCTGTACATCGACTATGAAATATCCGATTCCATTATCATTATTATGCCAACCATTATGACTACGTGTGAAGCGCCAGTACCCTCGAGTCCTGTAGCAATTCTTAATTACTACGTCGCCACCTCTTTGGAATGCGCCGCCGCGCGGCCGATGCGGAGCAGGCGCCTCGCGGGCGCTGAGCCTCGAGGCGCCTGCCTCGAGGAGGCAGCGCTGGCGAGAGCTACGGCTGGCGCGGCGAGATTCCGAGATTATGGCCGCCGCTTGCTGCGGACGCGAACGAAGAGTCGCTTTGCGCAAGAGACAGCGAGTCGAGCCGCCGCCGCAGAAGTCGAGGCCGACTATTCCCGTGGGAAGCGATGAGGCTGTCGCCACTTGACTCTGCAATTGGTTCCGTATGACGAAGCCCAGGGCGGGGCGGGGCGAAGAGGGGATTCGCTATCGCACGCGTTCCTCGTTTGGCGCTGGGTTCCGTGTTGAATGAGCGCGCATACGGACAGCTCAGCCGATCTGGAAGAAAGAGCCCGGTATGGCTAGAGTTTCTCAGGTAGCAGTCTCTGAAGGAAAACAGTTCCGTGCATTGCTCCCGGAAAACCAAGGTCACTTGTCAGTGTGCTGACGGGAGGCTAACTATTTTTCGCTATTAAATGCCCACGCAAAGAAGGTATCCCGTGTTGGTAAAAAATGCGCCTTCTTTCAGGCGCATCAAGGGCAGCCGAGCTTTGTGCGTCCACGACACGCTTATAACGAACGCCGACCAGTAGACCAGATAGAAATGCATCTACCTGGTTAGTGATGACGGGTCTATAAATCACGGAAGCGAAAAACTTTCTTGGACCGACACTATCGTGAGAAACGCGTAAATCACCACCAACTTCTGCTTTCATTTTGCGGCTTTGGACCATTTTCATACTTTGCTAAGCGATCGAATGAAGACAGGATCAACCTAGCGTTAATGTGCAAATCCGACGTCCCTCAGAAACGGCAAAGCCTTAACTCTCTCTCTCTCTCTTAATTAACTCAGCCAGCGTATGTACCGCATTTTCGCCACGACTCGCAGCTGCCGCCGGTTCCAAAAGGGCTCCCGTCAAGCGAGTGAGTCCACATCTCACGCAGTAAAGCGAAAGGGAGAAACATAGCTGAGTCAGGCAAGAGCAGTTGAAGTAGTGAGTAGCATGGAAGTAGCAGCTCATGACTGCTTGGAAGGATGTTCCATAGTCGGCAGCAGGAGATTAGACGCCGTAGCCTAAGAATTGGAAGCGAGTTCCACAATGTAGGACCTGAAGAGCTAAAGCTTCCGTCGCCAACGGTCTTTAAGTGGAGAAATGGAACAGCTAATTTATTGTCTATACAGGACCTGAGAGCACGAGGAGGCTTAAACAGGTGAAGCAGCTCAGCTAGGTTTGATGAAACCAAGCCCTGGTGGGCCTTGTGGGTCACCGTAATAATACTAATAATGCACTTAATAACATACCATCAGAGAACTCAATCTCGGTCTAGGTACTTTATATTTGCTGCAAAGGGAAACGCGATTGAATGGTGAGTAATATCATGCTTGATTAACAACATGAATAATATGGTTAGGGGTGACATGCACAGGGTCAGCATGCAAGTGTGGCTAGTGGCAGCATGCACAGTGTCTTCACGCATATGTACATGAAGGATGAATCACAGGGACCTACTAAATGCTGTCCTAAATAGGTGCGTTTTTAAGTTCTTCTAAATGTGGTCAAGTCAGGGGATGTTCTGACGCAAGTCGGGAGTGAGTTCCAGGCTTTGGAAGCATACGAACTAAATGCACGGTCTCCAAAGGATTTGCGGTTTGTACGAGGTATTTGTATACTGTTGGATTCCGAAAAGCCGGTGGTACGATGCTTGGCCTGGTGGGAGAGTAGATCTGAGAGATAGGCTGGAGCCAAAGAATGAAGTGACCTAAAAGTGAGCGACAAAACCTTGAAATCGATCCGTTGCTTGACTGGCAGCCAGAGCAGGTCGGCGACAAGTGGTGTGATGTGGCAACTGCGACACTCACGACAGACAAGCCTAGCTGCGGAGTTTTGCACCATCTGTAATTGCCTGATTGCACATGCCAGTAGGCCAGCAAGCAGTGAGTTAAGTCAAGACGGGATGTCACAAATGCATTGACCAATTTAGACGTGGTATCCTTATCTAAACAAGCTCGAATATTTTAGCATTGCTATGTAGCTGAAAATAGGCAGGCTTGATTGTGGAACCGATGTGGTTGTCTAACGAGAGATCACTTTGGAACATGGCACCAAGATTTCGAGCTGATTCAACAGGAGATATGCTGGCAGAGCCAATTTAGAGCGTTAGTCTTTCCAATTTCTGAATCATACTGGGTTTGCCCATAACTATTAAGTTAGTTTTATCATCGTTTAGTTTTAGAAAATGTGCTGCCATCCATGTGCGTATGTCATCAATACATGCAGCAAGTGAATTGAGAGAATTCGAGGTGCTCGAAGGCTTGGAGGGATCAAAGCAAAGATACAACTGAGTGTCATCCACGTAGAAGTGAAAGCCTAGATTGTACTTGGCAATTACATCAGGAAGAGGGAGACTATAAACCGTGAAAAGAACCGGACCTAGCACGGAGCCCTGAGGTACCCCATATTTCAGCGGTACCTCAGATGATCTTTGTCCATTCATGTCAAAACTCTGGAGTCTCCCACTGGAGCGTAAGAACTTTACTCAGTATCCGTTGACCAACCGGCAGCCATCCAAGCTCTTTCAGCACAGTAGACACGTGGTTAAACCTCTGGGATTTGTAAAATAGCCTTGCAGCCATATTGATCGCCAGGTGTAGTGGCGTAGTTGCTTTTTTGGTAGCCTAGCCAAAAGGGAATTACAATAACGTAGCCGAGACAGAACTAAGGAGCCAGTTAAATTCTTTGCAAGCCATCGTGGAAGAAAGTTCCTTATCTTACATTGGGATTAACCGTGATGACTAGCTTCGGAAGCAGTCTTTTTAACAAACCTTTCAAAAGTTAAGCAGCTGTCGAATACGTCGCCTCAATTCCGGCACATGATGATGGGCACACAGCAGCATAAACTATTATGAGAGTAAAGCCGTCTAGTCAAGCCACACGATTTGGGTGTCCGATGAGTAGCAGCTACCTTTAATCATCATTTAGCTTAAGGGAATTTGACAACATCTAAAATCAAATTTCTGCAAGGCAAGCATTCAGTTTATCAGTCGCTGCAGAAAATACCGACGGTTTAAATGACAAATACAGCTGAGCATCGTAAGCAGACAAGTGATAGCCTATTCCATGGGCCCGAATCACTATTCCCAGGCGTTGAGTGTAAATAGAGTACAGTAAAGGACCGAGGACGGACTCTTGAGGGACTCCACAATTGACTGGTCTTGTGACTGAAACCTGACCCCACATGAAAAGGATTGAAGGCGATCGGACAAGTACGATTTGAACCACACCAGTGCCTCGTCTGCCAGATCGATCGTTGTTCTAAAGCGTTCAAGTAGGATACCGTGATCAATGGCGTCGAAGGCAGCTGATAGCTCTGGCAGCGCTAGGGCAGCGACATTCCCGTCATCGCTGCCACATAAAATCTCATTAGTCGGAGGAGAGCAGTTTTAGTGGTGTGCTGCCGCTTGAACACCGATTGAAAATTTCTGAAATTTTATTCTTTTCAGTGTGTGCTAGCAGCTGCTTGACGAAAATGTTTTCAAGAATCGTCGACGAAAAAGGAAGAAGGGAAACAGGTTGATAGTTTGCAAGGAAGCTCTATTTCTAATTCAGGCTTTTCATGTATGTATCTAACGACGGCCCTTTAACAGAGAAGCATTAAACATCTCGATTATAGCTGGACTAAGTTTGTCTGCCAGTGAAGGCCACGGAGATGATGGCATTTTGTCTTCAGGAGATGAGCTGTTTTCTTAGTGAGACCTCTCAGCATTGGCGAGCAAATGGTTTACCGTCTTGTAAATCTGTTTCGGTCTTCACTAGCAGAACTTCAATTTTCGAGTGAAAAATAAACCCTGGCTAATTCTAAGCTCTCCAGTGTCAGCTCGAAGGAAGCCTTTGAAATGGACTAGATCTTCACCAGACCCAGAATTCTCAAAAGCGTCGTCCAAGCCTGGGCGAATGCCTGGGCGAATGCCTATCGACCGGCCCATCGAATTCAACCTCTGCTCGCTTATTGTTTTACAAAGCTTCACGGCCTTGCTCCTGCGAACCTTTTTGAACTACTTCTTACTACTCAGGCTTCCACCAGTACCACTCCGCTCCTCCGACTCCGCTCATTTAGCTGTCCCTCTTAAATCTGCCCTCAAATTGCTCGGCGACCATGCTAGCAGTTCACGTGCACGGAAAACCAGGAGCTCACTACCGGCTAATCTTACGACACCCGATGACTTGACGACATGTAAAGCCCTAAAGCCTAAAACCCACCTCCTCCTCACAGCGTCAACTTTACCCGCGTCAATGGTCATTTAAATGCTCACGGTTGTTGCAATCGAGCTTGCTCCTGTCATTATTCACACTAATTACGAACTCTTCTCCAGCCTACGCTAAGTGACTAGTACAAGGTTTTTTCTTGGGGTGCTGTACAAATGCATCATTATCATGTTTGTTGCTCTTAATTTTTGGTTCCTCAGAACACAACACTGTGCGCTATCCTATTGGAATCCTATTATGTGCTAATCACGTGCTAATAGGTGACAATCATGTGCTAGTCGGGAAATCTCATGCTCTTTGACATTGATGCTGCTCGACGCATACTTGCATTTACTGGTTTGGCACACTGGTTAAGGTGCTCGCCTCAACCAAGTTCTGGCAGAGGTCTTCGGGGTCAAACCCTTAGGCACATGTGAAGCGTCTGAGTAGAGATCAAGTTCTCTTAGGGGGCTATACAAAAAATTGTCGAGCTTCGTTAAGTAGACTGCTTCCGCAGCTAGCCATCACGTCCAATCCATATCTAAGATTAGGAACTGTCTTTCACGGTGGCTTGCAAACAATTTAGCTAGCTCCTTAGTTCTGCCCAGCTTGATTTTTGTAATTCTCTTTTGGCTGGGCTACCGAAAAAAGCAACTAGGCCACTACAGATGGCTACGAATATGACTGCAAGGCTAGTTTGAAAAATCCCACAGGTTTGACCACGTGTGTCCTTTTCTAAAAGAGATAGGATGGCTGCCGGTTGATCAACAGATACAGAGACGCTGACCCACAAGGCCGCTACGGCTTGGATCCTCCACACCTAGCTGAACTGCTGCACCAGTTTCAGCTTCCCCACGCTCTCAGGGCCTGTATGGACAATAAATTAGGTGTTCCATTCCTCCGCTTAAAGACCGTTGGCGACAGAAGCTTTAGCTCTGCAGGTCCTAGACTGTGGAACCCACTTCCACGATTCTGACACAACGACAAATACTCTCCTGCTACTGACTATGGCACATCCTTACAGCCATCATGAGCTGCTACTTCCATACTACTCACTACCTCAACTGGTCCTCATGACTCTTCTACGCCTCACTTTCTCTTTGCTGCGTGAGATGAAGTCTGTTGGCTATCGAATGCGTACCAAAAGCCGCCTAGGCTGTAAGTGCGCTATACAAAACTCTTCTGTTTAACACTTTGTGGCTTTGTGCAGTTACAGACAGATATGCATTACATTAAGTTTGACTGCAACCTGTGGAGTTTGATAATTAATCAATAATTCCGTTAATCGGAAGGATACTTGTCAGCATTGCCTTTCGTCTGGACTCTTCGGAAATTTATTTCTTGAGGCGCAGCCTCGCAACAATTGAAGCGTAGTCTGCGTACGTCTGCTCCGTCGACGCTGGTAGAGATCCCGTATCAGATCCTATCGTATTACTCGCAGTCCGTCGTTCAAATCCCATTCTCGTCGCCACTGTTATATTTGTGCGGGAGGTCGCGCACAGATCAAGACGGCTCAAGCAGATGCCGTTTATTTCGGAAACGCGGACCGGGCCGCACGGCCAGCACGCGGGCCTGCAAGCAACTGCTGCCAGTGGGTCCGAAGTTTTGGCCTCAGCGGCTTCCGTCGACTAGTCAACTGTCGCGGTACAGCAGATCCAAATAAAAATAATAATACTAATTTTAACTAACTAATAACACATTTGATATTGTACCCTCGGAGATCTCTTTCTAGTCACTTTACATTTACTGCAAAGGAAGCAAGATTGAATGATTAGTGGTGGCATGCTCAATTAACAACAAGATTAGCATGATTAGGGATGTTGTGCACAAGGTCAGCATGCAGGAATGGTTAGCGGCAGCATGAACAGTGTAAGCACGCAGAAGCACACAAAGAACGAATCACAGGGACCTACTAAATGCTGTGATAAATAGAAGAGCTTTTAGTTACCTTTCACGTGTGGTCAAGTCAGGAGATGTCGTGACACAAGTCGGAAGTGACTTCTAAGCTTTGAGAGCATACTAACTAAATGCACGATCTCCAAAGGATTTGAGCTTTGTACGAGGTAGAATTAAGCAGTTAGATTCGGAAAAATGGGTGGTACGAAGCTTAGCTGGTGGGGGAGTAGACTGATAGGTAGTCTGGAGCTAAAGAATGAAGGGACTTAAAAATGAGTTACGAAACCTTGAAGTCGATCCGTTGCTTGACTGGTGGCCAGTGCAGGTCGGCGAGAAGTGGTGAGATGCGGCAATTGCGACGCTCACGACACACAAGCCTAGCTGCAGAGTTTTGCACAAGCTGCAAGTAGTGGCTGATTGAACAAGCCGGTAGACCAGCAAGCAGTGAGTTACAGAAGCCAAGACGGGATGTCACAAATGGATTGACCAATTTAGATGTGGCATCCTTGTCTAAATATTCCTGAATTTTTGCAATTTTATGTAGCTGAAAGTAGGCAGACTTGACAGTGGAGTTGATGTGGTCGTCTAATAAAAGGTCACTTTGGAACATGACGCCTAGATTTCGTGCATATTTAACAGTAGATATGCTGGCAGAGCCAATCATGAGCGCTAACCTTTTAGATTTCTGATTCGCACTAGGTTTGCCCAAAACTAGTATCTTGTAGGGTAAGTACGCGACTGAGGCTGAATCCAGGAAAATTTGAAAGCTGCTCTTGGAGAGAGGTCTTAAGGGTCAAGCTCTTTTTATAGCTAAGAATACTAATGATTATTTTGGTGCTCTGCTGAAGACTGAGAAGTCAATGACGCTTTCAGCACCGAATTTCGTACATTGACAGACTCATTATCTCTTGTGACTCATGTGCATGGCCCTACCCACATCAAGGGTCACACACTCGACCAAATTTTCTCATATAACTGCACTTTGTCATCACCAGTTATCACCAAATCCTGCTTATCTGACCACATGCAGATCTCATTCAATCTACAGTGTGTGCCCACATTCTCCTCTAAAATAACCTGTGAATCGCGAAACCTCAAGACCCTTGACATCGATGCTGTCCGTGCGAGCATATCTGCTTCACCTTTGCTGCTCAGTCCTCCCTCCGATCTGTCATCACTGGTAGATTGCTACAACACGACACTAGCTGACACGCTCGACGAGTTTGCACCTTTGACAAAGCGCACTGTGCGCCCCCGCCCAGACGGCCTATGGTTTACCACAGACATTAAACTAGCCAAGTCTACTAAACGAAAGCTTGAAAAGGCATACAAAAGATCCGGACTAACTGTCCATCGACAGGCATATGAAGACTACTGTAGGTCGTACCAATCGATCCTTGCAAAGGCTAAGTCTAGCTTCTATAGAAACATTGTTGAATCACAGATGCACAATCCAAAAATGCTGATGTCGAAAATAAACCATCTCCTCAACCGTTCCCAGGTTAGCTCCTTACCAGATGATCCTTGTGATGATCTAGCCGATCGCTTCTCTCGATTCTTTGTGCAGAAGATAGACAAAATCAGGGAATCCATCCCTGCGATGACAACCTTCCCACTAGAATGCTGTTCCTCGGTTCCTGGCTGCGCCTCAATGTCTGCATTTAAACAGGTCACCAGTGATGTAGTCCTAAAGCTCGTATCTCAATCAAAGAAGACAACAAGTCCACTGGAACCTATTCCCACTGTCCTGCTCCTACGTTGCATTGATCTGCTGCTGCCATGCATAACCAACATCATTAATATGTCATTAGCCTCAGGTCAGGTCCCAGCACCTTTCAAAAAAGCTGTAGTCAGGCCACTTCTCAAGAAAGCTACACTAGACCAAGAGAACTTAAGCAACTACCGCCCAGTCTCCCTTCTACCATTCATCCTATCAAAGACACTGGAACGGGTCGTGGCAGACCAGCTGAACTCGTATATCGAAACCTCACACCTTGCTAGTAAGTTCCAGTCTGGCTTTAGAGCTAATCACTCCACAGAGTCAGCATTGCTTCGGGTATACAACGACCTACTTAGGAATGCAGACATGGGTAGAGTGTCTCTTCTTGTTTTGCTCGATCTTTCGGCAGCTTTTGATACCATCGATCACAAAGAACTTCTAGAGCGCCTCTCATCTCGCCTGGGCATCACTGGCACTGCTCTGCAGTGGTTCAGGTCCTATCTCAGTGGGAGACTCCAGAGTGTTGACGTGAATGGACAAAGATCATCTGAAGTACCTCTAAAATATGGAGTACCTCAGGGCTCTGTGCTAGGTCCGGTCCTTTTCACCGTTTATACTCTCCCTCTCGCTGATGTGATTGCCAAGCACAATCTAGGCTTTCACTTCTATGCGGATGACACTCAGTTGTACCTTTGCTTTGATCCCTCCCAGCCTTCGAGCACCTCAAATTCTCTCAACTCACTTGCTGCATGCATTGATGACATCCGATCATGGATGGCAGCAAATTTTCTAAAACTAAACGATGATAAAACTAACTTACTAGTTATGGGCAAACCTAGTGTTATTCAGAAATTGGAAAGGCTGACTTTCAAAATTGGCTCTGCCAGCATATCTCCAGTTGCATCAGCTCGAAATCTAGGTGTCATATTCCAAAGCGACCTCTCGTTAGACGACCACATCAGCTCCACAGTCAAATCAGCCTATTTTCAGCTTCATAACATTGCTAAAATTAGGGCTTGTTTAGATAAGGATACCACGTCCAAGTTGGTCCATGCATTCGTGACATCTCGTCTCGACTTCTGCAACTCACTGCTTACTGGCCTACCAGCATGTGCGATCAGGCGATTGCAGCTGGTGCAAAAACTCTGCAGCTAGGCTTGTCTGTCGTGAGCGTCGCAGTTGCCACATTACTCCACTTCTCGCCGACCTGCACTGGTTACCAGTCAAGCAACGGATTGACTTCAAGGTTTTGTCGCTCACTTTTTAGGTCTCTTCATTCTATGGCTCCAGCCTATCTTTCAGATATACTACCCCATCAGGCAAAGCATCGTACCACTCGCTTTTCGGAATCCAACAGTCTAGAAATACCTCGTATAAACCTTAAATCCTTTGGAGACCGTGCATTTAGCTCGTATGCTCCCACAGCCTGGAACTCCCTCCCGACCTGCATCAGAACATCCCCTGACCTGACCACATTTAAAAGAAACTTAAAAACATACCTATTTAGGACAGCATTTAGTGGGTCCTTGTGATTCGTCCTCGATGTGCTTATGCGTGCTGACACTGTTCATGCTGCCACTAACCACATTTGCATGCTGACCCAGTGCATGTAACCCCTAACCATGTTATTCATTTTGTTTGTTTTTCAAGCATGATTTTACTTACTATTCTATTGCGTATCACTTTGCAGCAAATGTAAAGCGCCTAGAAAGAGATTAAGTTCTCTGAGGGCGCTTTATCAAGTGCAATATTATTATTATTATTATTATAAAAACTTACGCTAAAATCGGTAGAATATTGCATAAATTGCACCTACATTTTGCATCAATTGCTGGTATAGAGTTGGATGGTCTGCATATGCAATTAATGTTTTCGTTAATGAATACAGATATATCAGATCATGAGAGGAGCACATGCGTCCATCTTTTTTTGGCAATACATGAAGCAAGTCAAAGAAAATACTAGGAAGCACACTTAAGCAATGTCTCAGAAATGTCAAGTTTTAGGGTTGGGTTCAATCTCGATTAAAGGCAGTTGTCGATGCTGGCTGCCAAAGTAATGGGATGGTTTGAAAAATATATCCTGGACCTTTGGTCAATGCAAAGGGCCCAATGGCAAAATTAAAATCCATCAAACTCAGTTGCATAACTTTTTTTAAGTTGTAGACCACATGTCAGCTCGCGGCTGCTCAACTGTCCCGGACGTTCTCTTTTAGATGTTTGCTCAAGCATTCTATCAATGCCGATGTTAAGCAATTGCTTGGTATATGGAAGGACTTCGTTCCCGACATACTCTTTCCAGCATGAGAAAATAAGAATGCCTTGATATTGCCAGCTAAAATTTCTAATTTTGTGTGTACTCGACATTTATGTGCTCTTCTGCTCCACTATAAAAGACCGGTTATAATGTTGTATATTATATATTGAAATGACGTTGTATTAAGTTTTTGCTGAATATGATAATAGAGATCGCATAAAGTGCCTGAATTATTCGCAAGGGAATTTTTTCTTTTGAAAGACCCCACGATGATTTTATGCAGATTATTGAGTTTTTGGAGCATATTTTAGCTTCCCGCTAATTTTATCTGGCACTAATTATCCCTGATGACTCACTCCACTATGATTAGCTGGGTCTGGAGTAAGCTAGCGGAAATGCGCTAGAGCTTTTTTCTTTGCTGCTTCATCCGATCCTGCGCGAGCTGACCACGCCCCGTAGCTAAAATTTCTTCAAGAAGGGTTGGTTTTGACCATAAGTGGAGGGAACAGAAGACAACAATGTCACGCAATGCATATTTCCCTGCATATAAAGCATAGAGAGCAAAGACAGCCGGAAGCAGAAAGAGCACAGAAAGCCGGAAGCAGAAAGAACATAGAAAGCCGGAAGCAGAGAGATCGCAGAAAGCCGGAAGCAGAAAGACCACAGAAAGCGAGAAGCAGAGAAAGCATAGAAAGCCGGAAGCAGAGAGAGTATAAAAAGCCGGAAGCAGAGAGAGCATAAAAAGCCGGAAGCAGACGTGCTTCTTCCAAAAACGACCAACTTACATGAAACTGCGAAGTGGACCAATCTTAAAGGTGCTACGGAGATGTTTTCTTATTTTAGCTACGTATGCCAGATATAAGTTAATAACAGTTATGGACTGTCAGAGGTTTGGGTATTCGCAAATAAATGTCTTGACAAAATCAGTCCAATAGCAGCTTTTTAAAGGATCAAGTGCTGTTTGCAGCTTAGTCAAAAGAGAAATTACTCATCCGACCGAACTGCTGTGCGAGGCTGAGAAAAAAGGAGCAGATTCCCTGAGCTAAATGCCGAAATCTCCTTAGACACTTGATATGTCTTGCGTGAATGTGAAGTGCATTTCGAAATTCATGCTTATAAATTTTAATAATAAGCATTGTAAATGCTTTTAGTAATTCCGTAGTCTTAAGGCTCCGAAAGGCCCGAGCCCGCTATGAATGACAGGCCGGAAGCCGAAGCGTGCTTCCCGGAATATCTTCCGGAATATCGCGTCGAAGCTGCTAAATCGTCGTCTGGCAGAGCGACCCGAGTCGCGCTACTCGCTGACCAAACTCGCGCTCCACTCTCGTCGACTAGATGCATGCGGTGCACTCGTGGTGCATCCTGGTACATTCTGCTTCCGCTGCCGCGCGGCGACTTTTGCACTCTGCTCAACCGACGTATCGGTACGTGCCCGACGCATCCTACGTACGTGTCTATCTAGGGCCCACCGCCGCGGCCTCTGCTAGCCTGCAGAGAACTAATGCATTCCGTTTATACTTAAATAACGCCGAAGCGTCAAATTTACGAAACGTCAACTGTCGAAGCCTAAACATCAGACGTCGCCGCCATCGCCAAAAGCTCGTGCGAGACTGAGATGACAGAGGCGACGGAGGCGACTGAGGCGACGGAAGCCACGTGAGCATCGACAAGCGAGCGACCGCAGCGTGCCGCCGCGTCCGCCGCTACGTGCCACCTAGCTGCCGCCGCAACCCAGTGGGAGGAGTGCTTAAATTCTCAACTCCATCCGGAACCACTAAAGGCGATATAAGATTAACGTTCTCGGTACACTCGCTTATGATCACCTGTTGCCTGGCTTTCACAGGGTCCGTGAGCTGTCAGGTAACTCGTGGCTTCTGTCTGGTGCCAATTTTACCGTAATGCAATCCAGAATCAAAACCACGCTGAACACATTAGTCGCATATCAAGCTACTAGAAGCTGGCTTTAACATCGATTAAAGGCGCCGAGAGTCAGCTTAATGCTGATGGCCGTAGATAAATGATCCTACACCCCCCCCCTCCGCAAGGCACGCCTCAGGGCAAGTAACCCCGAGCAGGGTGAGAGGAGGCGGCGTTCCCGCGAGCGCTAGGAGATCCTCAGGAGTCTGAGAGTCGAGGAGTGGGTCTCGTCTGCCTTCCCCTTGTCGAGGGGAACGGCAGTCTCCGTCCCCTCGCCGGGAGGGGGCAGTCTCCGTCCCTTCGTGCTCAGCCATCACTAAGGTCTCCGAGCTCTGGTCTCCGAGCTGCTCCCTCGGTCAAGGTAAGGTCATCAAGTGGCCGCAGCTCTATTGGGTGGCCAATATCCCAGACGTCGACGACCGAGCAACATTAATCGTCTGCCTTGACTCAAGTTGACCCTCAACGTGAACGATTTTGAAGCTAGGCATCACCCCGAGCAGTCACCCACTCGCCTGTTCACAAGCACGCGATCTGTGTGTGTTTATGTGTTCGCGCGCGTATGTGTGAGTGTGTGTGTGTCTGCCTCTCTCTCTCTCTCTCTCTCTCTCTCTCTCTCTCTCTCTCTCTCTCTCTCTCTCTCTCTCTCGGTCTTTCTGTCACTCTGCCCATCTGCCTGTCTCCGGTTCTGTCTCTGTCTCTCTATCTCCGTGTCTCTCTCCGTTTCGTCTCTCTATCTTCGTGTCTCTCTCTGTCTCTATATGTGTCCCAGTGTGTGTCTCTGTCTTTCTGTCTGTCTGTCTCTCTCTTTCCCTTCAACCCCTCTCTCTCTCTCTCTCTCTCTCTCTCTCTCTCTCTCTCTCTCTCTCTCTCTCTCTCTTTATCCCTCTCTATCTCTCTTTCTCTCTTTCTCTCTCTCTCTCTCTCCCTCTCTCTCTCTCCCTCTCTCTCTCCCTCTCTCTCTCCATATCTCTCTCTCTCTCTCTCCCTTTCTCTCTCTCTCTCTCTCTCTCTCTCTCTCTCTCTCTCTCTCTCTCTCTCTCTCTCTCTCTCTCCCTTCCTCTCTCTCCCTCTCTCTCTCTCTCTCTCTCTCTCTCTCTCTCTCTCCCTCTCTCTCCCTCTCTCTCCCTCTCTCTCTGCCTCTCTCTCTCTCCCTCTCTCTAAGCCAGCAAACTTTAACTTGCCACTGGTTACCCCGTTGACGTAGCGGCTAAAGAAGCCAGCGCTCGCTCACTTGCTTGAAGGACCGCTTCGAGCTTAATGCAAATCCCAGGCAATAGCCAGGAATTTCCTGTGGGAATTGAAAAATGCATTTTTCTGTACAGATCAAATGGCTGTGGTCATATTCTCTTAGCGACGGGTGTTTCTTATCATATTACCCGTAGGGCACACGTTTCACCCCTAGGGAGCGCAGCGTGTCGAGTGTAGCCGAAACGCGTACAAGCCAGCAAAGAAACTCTCAGGCCAGAGGTCAAGTGAATGGTCACCATTTGATAGGTGCCAATGTTTGAATTGTGCCCGTTCAACCGAGTCCAGCCCAGTCATTTGACGGCAGGTCGCAGCAGTAGCCGGTCGGTCAGCAGCTTACTTACGCAGGTTGTTATCACTGGCTCAGCTGGCCAGCAAGCTCTCGAGCGAGTGAGTTAAGGCCATCGAGGAAGCCCATCACTATTGACCCGGAAGCACCACCGGAAGCTGTGCTCATGACTAGAAAGGCAAGTCGGGAGCGCTGAACTCGCGAGCAGGACCATCTTGTCCACAAGGTCTTAATTTAGCCAACATTTCTAATTGATTAAAAAATTTTCGCAATTGCTTTCGGTTTGCTTCTCAATAAACTTCCGTGGTCTGAATTTCGTTGCGCACTAGGTAAGGCGGTTGCTTTTCACGACCTCGGTCCCGAGATCGTGTGTTCGAATCCTGCAGTGGGCAATCCTTCATTGCCACTGCAGGTGGTGGTGATAGCCGTCAAGGCTCTTCTGCCGCTATACAAAAGAGGCTGTTAAATCAGCTATATTCTGAGCTTCCAATGGACTAACCCAGGTGGCCCACGAAGAAATCGGAAAGCGGCATGTCAAAAAATGACTAGCCAACGGCAAACGCAGGCCGTTTTACTCTACCGATGCAGCCTCTCAAATGGTCATTTCAAGACGTTCGCCGATTCCCCGGCGCCTCGGGTCACATTACCGCACAACATGTGGAGTGAGATTAGGAAATGTGACGTCTCAGTATAAAATCCCTACCGCATTTCGCCATTCGCTCAGAAACTTGACTCCGCTGCTGCTGCTGGAATACATTGCAGTACGAAACGAGCCCGTTCACAGCTGGTTACAGCTCTAGCAGCACACAAGCAGCAGTCCAAAGGTTCGGCCAAAGCTTTGAAGAAAAATGCCTGGCTCGCGGTCCTGAAGCCATCACTTGCATCCTACTGTATCTTCTCTCTCTCTCTCTCTCTCTCTCTCTCTCTCCCTCTCTCTCTCTCCTCTCTCTCTTCTCTCTCTCTCCCCCCCTCTCTCTCTCTCTCTCTCTCTCTCTCTCTCTCTCTCTCTCTCTCTCTCTCTCTCTCTCTCTCTCTCTCTCTCTCTCTCTCTCTCTCTCTCTCTCTCTCTCTCTCTCTCTCTCTCTCTATCCTCTCTCTCTCCTCTCGGTAGGCCCACCGTCGACGAAGCGGCTCAGTGCTCCTCCACTAGATCTTCCTGGGCTCGAATGCGAGGATGCGTAGTTGCCATTTTGCTTTATGCGCCGTGAAACTGATCTCACTCGCTATCTTCATTTTGCTTAGCTTAAGGGATGCTGATATTGGGTTGTACTCACTCGGCGTTTCGTGCTGTCCCCCGTCTAATTATCGCAGCATTTGAGCATTGGAGCGACTCCCGAATTCTTGATTTGCTCGAGAGTCCTCCAGGTTCTTGATGACACAGACCTCTGAGAGTGAGGCGGACGGGGGGGGGGAGTGTTTGAATTCCAGCCAAGGAGCGTGGTACCGAGGAGGCCACCGACGGGTGAGGAGGGTAAGTGGCCCTCAGCTCCAGATGCACTCATCCAGCCTGCACCTAGACCACCCACATTACCCCCTCCCTTTTGTGGGTTTGGTAGGCGACTCGCACGGCCGCGCGCCTCATCTGTCTTTCTCAGCTGCCGCCTACGGCCCAGTGGAAGACGTTTTTTTTAAGGTTTGCTGAACTAGGTCAAAGCTGAGGTGTCATCTTCAATGGATGCTCGCCAGAAGAAGTGCCGCCGCCATTCACCAACCGCCGCCGCCGCGGTCTATTTGCTGCCTGCGGTTGTTTTTGTTAGGACTCCTTCAGAACTTCCCTCTTGCTCTTTTTTTTAGAGCTGTCGGTGACGCAGCACAGCTGTTCTTTGTCGCATTCGCGCCTCCCTCGATTGTTCAGCTAAGGCGAGCGCAAGAGCGATTAGCAGCCCACGTTAGGGCGTTCGATGACCGACTTGTTTTCTCTGGGGGCGGGGCACCGCAAGCTGGGTGGCCGGTCTGCGTTCTGGCTTACGCTGCGCTGCGAGCTCGCCGCTTGGGTCGTCGCCAAAGCTGTCGCGCAGAGCTGTCGCTCTCGGAAATCGCAGCCCGGGGCGACCGACAAAGCCTCTGTGCCACCGCTGCTCGCCAATAGCTGCTCTTGCTTTTGGCGGCGATTGACTGCGATTGGAATGCTCGATAAACAGGTCAGGCTTTTAGAAAGCAAGCTGCGATGTCGCAGTAGCTCATAGGATTCTCTCCAGAATTCAATGCAATAGCCTGGAGCAATTGATGAGCATCTAAATTAGGCAATGTCCTCCGCTCTAAATGCTCCGAGCGCGAAGGTCTGGGAGTTGTTCTGCGACGCAAAGACGATTCGCATAGGGTTGACGAGCGTCGGACCGGCGCGCTTATTGGCTGGAAAGTGTCGCACTCCACCAGGCGCGGGGCACTTCTCATGCATCGTCCTTCTCCGCCGGAGGTGAGAACGTCGCACGTATATTCCGTGATGCTAAATAATACGTTGCAGCATAGGACGCGGGCTCTGCTATTCATACCGAGAGCCTTTTCGTGGATTCGCATGGCTGCGCATGGATGCGCATCGTGCGAGAAATCAATTTGAGAGCTTGAATAAGTGTCATTGTTACAGTATTTATATTTCTATATTCCTATTACGGTTAAGTGTTAGGAGAGCCACTCTATATTCAAATAGCGCTGCCCGGCGGCCATAGTGTGCACCGGTCGCCGTCCGTGTGAGGCATTGCTTGGATCTGTAATGTCTTGCAATGCGATGCATCTCCGCCTGCAACTCCGCAAAGCCGCCTCCAAGACTGTGTGGGTGCTACGCTGGAGAGTTTTCTGCTGAGCTTTGTAAGCCTAAGCGGCTTTCGGTACTCATGCGGCAGCCAACTGACTTCGTCACACGCAACGAAGAGAAAGTGAGAAGCACAGCCGAGTCAGGGGGTTAGCTGAGATAGTGAGTAGCATGGTAGTTGCACCTAAGGACGGCTGGAAAGGAAGTGCCGCATTCGGCGGCAGGAGAGTAGATATGATTGCCTTGACTGGGATTGTAATGTCTCTCTAAGGTCTTCTGCTTTAGGGTTGACTTCTTAAGATGTCACTAGTGCCACAGGTCAGGTGATGCAGAGGTCAGGTGAGGCGAGGTCACTAGTGGCAGGCTTGAAGGTAGACATTGAGTTCCGGCAACGAGGGGGAGGGTGAGTAGTCCAGCGGCGGGATGTTAACCAGCTGGGATGGACTTAACGATCATATCTGTGTTGTTGCCTATATATATATATATATATATATATATATATATATATATATATATATATATATATATATATATATATATATATATATATATATATATATATATATATATATATATATGTATATATATATATATATATAGTGTGTGTGTGTGTTTGTGTGTGTGTGTGTGTGTGTACGTGTGTGTGTGTGCGTGTGTGTGTGTGTGCGTGTGTGTATCTGTTGACAAAGAAGTTTAAAAAATCTGCTAGATCACCACAAGAATAACTAAGGTGGTGATGTAGGACCATCGTTTAACGAGATGGTTCACGATCGACATAAGTATTTTTAGTATTGTTCATCTGCGATACTAGTGTGCTTTTATAGAACTTACTTGGCCTTAGTTTGGATTGATTCAATACAATCTGTAATGCTTCCATGCATTCCTGTCAACCAAAAGTGAATACTAATCTCCTGTATGCTTTTTCAAGCTTGCGCTTAGTAGCCGTAGATAGTTTTACGTCCGTAGTAAATCATAGGCCACGAGTGCTGACACTGCTGCACGCTGCCACTAACCACACTTGCATGCTGACCCTGTGCATGTCACCCCTAACCATGTTATTCATGCTGTTTTTTCAAGCATTATACCGCTCAACATTCGATCGTATTTTCTTTGCAGCTAATGTAAGGCTCCTAGAAAGAAATTGAGTTCTGCGAGGTAGACATGAAACATTGCCGAGCTGGTTTGGTCCAGTGGTTAAGGTGCTCGCCCCCTCCCCCCCCCCGACCAAGGTCTGACTGAGGTCGTGGGCTCGAGCCCGGAGGCATATGTGAAATATATTTTTTTATATTTGAATAAAGCCAGACTTGATACTTGGTGGAGGCCATAGATTACTGCTACTGCTGGCAGCTGGCTGCTGGAAGGACTCAATACAAGAGCAGCATGGATAGACTGCTGGACTCAGGGACTGCAAGTTAAGGTATCAATGAGTAAAACTGACTGTTCTAATACCAGTTTTTATTGATCTCACTGATTGAAAGAAAGAAAGGCCTAACGACGGTTCTGTCCGAAGTTAGTTCATTTCAGCCAGGTCTCGCTTACAAAAAACTGGTCAGGGGCGTCTTCAAGAATCGTTTTACGCCTTATTAATGTGTATTGTAACTTGGACGTGAATTCCGCAGGTGCAATTTGAGAGTGGCTGGGCGCCGGGTTAAAGGCAAGCCTGGAGATCGCGCCAAGTTTGAGCGATTCGCCGTAGTGCCTGAGTGGGAGCATAGAGCGTGGTTCGCTACAATGCATGAAATTCGAGAGAGATTCTCCCCGAGTTATGTAATATGAATAATAATATTATGCCCGAAATAAATATACATATAAATATAAGCATACATATAATATAAATAATAATAAATATAATGTAAATCATAAATATAAACATATTATACCCGATAATAATATGATAATATGAAATAAGATTCTCCCCGAGCCCGCCTCCCGCTTCGTCTGAGCGGGAAAGACGCAATTAAAAAATCCCCGGAAGAAGCCTTCAGGAATGAATTTGAGGGACAATAGCGAAATGACGTTTTGGCATGCGGCGCGTTTGTTTAGTTTAGCACGATCGTATAGTATATGATCTCTAAAGATGACAACGCTATAGGGCAGCCCGCTCAGATTCGGACCATTTTCTTTTGATGGAAGGGCAACCAAAAGCTACAGGCATCACTTCCAAATGGCCTCACGACATCCCTGACTTTACGACATTTAAACAGAAACTAGAAATGTATCGTTTCCTCGCAGCATTTTATGGGTCCGTGAGAATGGTCCTTCGTGTGCTTTTGCATGTGCATAGCATCACTAATCATTTGACACGTTTCCTGTGCCGCATATTTAAATTACCATGTAATAGAAAAAGATTTAGTTCTATGTGACGCTATACAACTATATTATTGTTATTATTTAGCTGTCTGTTAGCACGCAATTTACTAAGCGCTATGATAAAAAATTTGTTAAATACTTCTTAACGCTATCAGTTTCGTATTTGGGGATCGTATTTCCGCGTTCAAGGATCGTGAGTAAACATTTTATAGCGTACATAAGTGCAGCCAATCTATTATCTATAGGCATATATCTATTTTTTCTAATCCACTACGAATTGGCCTATTTAAGGCTATATAACAATTGAAAAGTTGATCTAGCGTCGATCTACCACTTACCGCTAGTTAATTAGGGATCGACTGATCTGCCACTAACCTGCTAAGGATTGGACATGTCGCTAATTCACGGCCGTTTGGCTGATATCCGGCTAGCTGACTGTGTATCGGCTAATCGAGCGTTAAACCGCCGCGAAATTTCCAATCCGCGCCGCTAACCCGCTGCGGTTCCGACAGGCGCTGCGAGGTGGGCGCCATGAGCTGCAGCTCAACGCACGCAGTTCATTCGCGCGTAGTCTTGCCAGTGGCAGGCTAGTCCTCGGGCACTGACCGCAGTCAGCGGACATGCGGCCAGCGATGGCCGACGTCACGCGTACTGAGAGTACCTGCCGGGTTTTAGGTGCTACTTCATACACCTGTCCTACCTGTACAGAGTTCAGTTTTGGTGGATAACCTACATGGATCGGTAAGAAGGAGGCTTTTTCCAAATTCAAAGATTTTGGTTTTGTAACCGCCAGCCATGTTTCGGAGCATCGTTTTGCACATCGTTTTGGTGATTGAAACAGCGGGAATCTAAAGCTTTAAAGTCCCGCCAACTTATTCTTATTTTAAACCTACGTAGGTTAAAATGGCAAAATTTCTCCTCTGACGCGGTCAGAGCTTCTTTAGCTTTACCAGACATTTGAACAAATTTAACGAAACTGGCACGAAGTCTTATGGAATCCTTTGGGCAAAAGTATTCGTCGAACAATCTCAAACAGTGAGCCGCTCCACTATTGGCCATCTTCGGCTCTTCCGCTCTGCAGTCGTCTATTCTGCAGCCATTTGACCTCCAATGGGTGTAGCCGGAGCTCTCATGTTCTGTACAGGCCAAAGGCGTATTCTGAGTGATGGTCTATATAAAGTGCAGACCCAGACATCGTATGCATTTATCAAACTGCATGCAATTCATTTGTCTAGCATCCTAACAGAATTTCAGAATCTGTACTCAGGCGCTAAATATACGCCGCCGGGCTCGAAACACGACCTACGACGTCAAATGCATCCACGTTCACTTCGGTCGTTAAAGGCAAGTACCTTAATCCCTGGACCAAGCCAGCATGCAGATACGCGTACGCAGTGTGTGCATGTACACACCGAAATTGTATGTACGTACTGTACATATGACAACATGCGACTACATTGATAGGCGTACAGGTGCAGACGGTTGCAGGCACGTTACAAAACACATCACTACATTAGGCAAGAAGCAAGACACAAGATGCTCTACCTTGACCATTTAGTGCTCTCAGTACTGTGTCTCTTAACAAGCTCACTGAGCCCGAGACTCCAGTCGCCAATCGCGTCATTTGTCTTCGGTCTCAAGCTGCCTTTGCTTGCCTTCGTCTTCAGGAGCTGCAGCAGTAGCCGCACCAGTACTCGCGGCTACTGCTCCTGGTAACGAATTATTACCAGTGTATTTATATATAACACCAGTAATAATAATATATATTATATGTATATATTATAACATTTAATACAATTACAATCATAATTATAATTATAATAAAATATTATATATATATAATACCAGTAATAATATTAATATAATATTATATATATGCATATATTATGCTATCAATAATATTATTTTAACTGCCAGGAATCGCGGCTGCGCAGTGCTCTCGCGGGTTATTGGGCCTCGCACGCCCCACTCGAGTCGCATCTCACTTGCTGCACAGAATAACGACATCCACCAACAGGCCTGCACGAGTGCAGACGACTGCTCACGTGACCCTCACTGAGCGCCCACGCTTGCAATGCCTGACCTGCTCCTGCAAGTTATTTCCGTCCGCAAACTGTGCAAGAAGCAGCGTTTCGGGAGGCCGACATGACGCGATAGATGCACCGGGCGCTTTATCGCGGCATTTTCTTACGGACTGCCAAGCACCTACTGGATGCAGTGCCTTGCAAGCATCTGCATTATATTGTCAGAAATTGGAGAGAAGTTGGGCTTTTTTGCCACGCGCGTGGCGCTGTTCTCATCGATGAAGAAGGCGTAGAAGCGGCCTGTGAAAAGGAATAGTGAGAAGCGGAGACCGCTTGACGGCGATGGCGCTACGCCGCTAGACGGCGCTGCGCCGCTAGACGGCGCTATGCCACGGTACGGCGCATTCGCGTCTGAGCTTGCGCTGTGGCCAGTTTGCAGTGACTGCAAGTCCTGCCCGAGTAGGCGAGAATTCAATTACTCAGCAGGATTGTGGATGCCATATTGCGTTACCGGATAACAAGTGCGGTGCTTCCGGCATTAATTGAAGTAAAATACCGGTAATTGGTTAATTACATGAGTTCGTGGTTGCCGGACGCGGAAAATCGCCTGAGTAGCCACCACATTGGTCATGCTATGGAATACCCCCCGTAGCAGCTAAGAGAATTAATTTCGCAAAGAGATCAGCAGTGTTTTTGGCCGCCAACGAAGCTTGTCAGCCTGCGAGGCGCGCTGTTACTGCGTGTTTGCTGCTCAGTAGCGCTGAGGCGAATGACGGGAGCTCGCACGTGATTTTAGCTTCTCTTATTGCATACGAGTGATATACACCACAATAAAATATCTGTCATTACTTTAATTTCCACCCGGAATCGCTAGCTGTATTTACGGATCGCATGCTTCCTGAATGAGAATGCAGTCTAACATCGCAAATCAGGTACCCGGGCTACCAAGGAGCGAAACCAAACCTACAAAAAGCAAGCATTCTAAGCGAAACTATTTACCCACCTTATTCCTAAAGCGTTCGAATTATTTTCTACAACCATAAAAACGCGCTTCATATTCAAAGAGATGGAGGAAAATTAGGGCTGGAATACACGTTTAAAACTGAATGTACTACGTGCCCGTGTTCAACGATTGGCCTTACAGACATTTAAGCGATTTCGTTACATTCCTCAGCGAATTTCTATTGGGCAGAACGGATTCTATCAACTAGAAGGACTGCTTCAAAGAGGAGAAAATAGCGATTAAAACTCAGCACAGGGCCGCCGGACGAGTACTTTTGCCAAGTCGCAGCTTTAACGCGTCAATAGGCCAGCCACCGACGGAGCTGTGGGTGATCGTGATGGTCGTCGTCGCCGCGCGATATCCTTTCCTCCGTCCGTGGAGTTTTCCATTTTATCGAGGATCGGCTTCTCGCTCGCAGGCGGAACACAGAGGAGGAACTACTCAGCCGACATACTATGCACCTGACGCGGTAGTCGACATAGTGGGCAGACACCAATCTCTCCGCAGCCTGGTTATGTACGCCGCGCCAGTAACCGGGAATTAAAAAACAATTAGGACCTTAACCTTGAGTTGCCCGCGCGCCGTAGCGAGCCCTCATGGTGAGCTTAGCGCTTCCCCCCCCCCGTGCGTATCCAAAATGCGCATGCGTAAACTCGATGGTTTGGTTGGTTCCGGTGGTATTAACAACGCAGTTTCCTCTTTAAGCTAGGTAGTAATAAGGTAATGACAGTTGCGTTGACTAGCAGGACGCAAAGTTTTAGTCCGCATTAAGGCGAGTGAAGAAGGAAGCTTGCCGAGCGACGAAATGTTCAAGTGTGTTAGACCCGCGTCGCAGAAGCGAGCGTCGTCGGTTGACGCTCGAGGGCTCGGTTCAAGCTTACTGAAAGGCATTTTCCATCTCAAGAGCGCCGAGATGTTAGCGTAAGGAAACCGAATGTACTGTAGTTGATTTTTAAGATTTCTACGTCAACGCGGGTAGTGTTGGTTAGTAACACTTGCTTACGAGCTCTTAAAGCATACGCACGCAGCCGAGATACAGGGGTCAGAGGCTAATTCCCGCCAAGCCCCGCCAGGCTCAGGCCACGCCGCCGCTCGCCAAGCCGCTGAGCTAGGGTAAGACGAGCGGCCGTCAGGTTAAACCTCTTTATAATATTGCATGCTCCAAAAAACAGGGAAAATAAACAATTCTTCATGGAGGGTCCTATACAAAGTAAACTATAGGGGCGGAAGACGACACCGCAAGCGCGAACAAACGTGTCAATGGCCCAGTCGGCTTCCGCAGTCCCGTCGGTCGGTGTACCGACTCCGTCCGAAGGGTACAAGGGTGCGCCGTCAAAGTTCTGGCTAGCCGAGTAACTCTCGGATAGTCTGAGTCAACGTCTACCTCAGTCGAGAGCTTTCGCCGAAAGAGGCCAGCTCACGGTGGGGGTGGGGGGAGCCACGAACAAGCTACATGGGGAACGCGGACTATACAAGCCCCAACAACGAGCGTGCCATCCAGCTCAGCTCGGGCCTTGGGCACTCGTAGCCCTGCGTGCGTGGCCGCATCGCCGGAGCACGCCTTCACCCATCATAGATGCATAACTCAGCGAGATCGGGAGCGTCCGGCACCACGACTTAGTCAGCCAACTTCCGTTACCCAAGAGCCCCGTTGAGCTCTCGTCACCGCACATCCGGCAATGCCCGTAGGTCAGACCCGGCCCTAGCCGGTGACCACGATCGCATTACAGCCGTCCCCTACCAGCCAACCGCACCTAGCCTGGGTACACGTATATTAAAAAATTTGTCAACATTTGAGGATTCCACAGTCTGAGGACTACGGCGAGTCTCGCTTTGTTTTCTCTCAAGAGAACCGATAAGGAATCGTAGCTCTCAGAGAGTGCGTCCCGGAGCGGCTGCTGGAACGCCTACCTAACGCCTACCAGCAAAATCCCTGCAGCCTGTACCGGATGTATTCTAAATTCGCACGCCTCAGGCTTGACGCAGGAGACTGTTCTTCGGTTGTTTCTTTAAGAAGTAACTTGCTTTCCTTTCTTTCGCAAAAGAGTGAGAAAAGCAAGCTTTTCGACTGAAGCAGCGCGCCAAAAGTGCGCCCGTGGAGCAGCTTTTTACCCCACCAGGGATGAAAAAGCGAAACCGGAGCCCTCGTTTGACGCGCCAAGGCCCCGCTAGAATGAATTGGATCCCTCTCTCTAAAACAACGCGCGACGCTCGCGCGAGACACCGACCGACTCGACGCTCGCGCGAGCGTCGCTCGCCTTTTTCTTCTTACACTTCCCTTCTCTCTTGGCGCTCTCCTCTTCTCGACCCTCATCTAGAAGAAAAGTGGACACTTTTCTCCTCCTCTGCAGAAATAGCTTAAAGCAGCTCTAGCGAACCCTGCTATGGCTGCTCTCTGGCGCTATAGAGCACCTCCTCAGAGTTGAGTAGTTGTAGGAGTGGTCGTCTTGGTGGCAATGCTACTCCCACGTAGTCGCTAGGGAGCGCACTGCCGGTCTTCCGATGGCTGAAGTGGGCGTACCCTGCAGCGCGCCGCTTTCAGGTTACCCTCGAAGAAGAGAGGCCCCCCTTGCCTACTGACGACATAGTGATGCCAGGCCTGATGACGCGATGTGCGGTGTGTCGGAGCAACGTCTCAGAGACGTAGCGAGCAGCAGGGTTCGCGACAAATCGAATTAAGGCTTAGCGATTAGGGCTTAGGGTTTTAGCGTTAAGGATCAAGGATGCAGGGATTAGAGTCTCGGTTTTATGGTCTAGGATTAGGGTTTAGGGCTTTAGGGTTGTCCGCACCGAGTTGACCTTGCTTGGGCTCTCCTCTGCACGAGCATTATCTCCACCTTGCTTGGGCTCTCCTCTGCACGAGCATTATCTCCACCTTGCTTGGGCTCTCCTCTGCAGGAGCATTATCCCTGTCGGAATACGGCTGGCCACCATCGATGCAGCTACAATTCGCAGTCCTTCGTCGACGAAGGACTGCGAAGGCAGAGCGGCTAGTTTATACAGGGCACGGTATCGGCCGGAAGAGAAGCAACCGAAACTGACTGGCGAGGCCACCGCCGAGCTATAAATGTGACATTTGCCTACAAGAAAACCGCCACTCACCAGCCACAATCAGTTAAGGATCATCGGTGTGGTCAGCAAGAGCACGGCGGCAGAACGGCGAGCTGCTGCGAGTTGTCCGACGGACTGCTGCTACTACGAGTGCGACACTTCTCTTTCCAGTGTCGCCGCTCGCCCTAACTCGACATTCCCAAGCGTATCTGGCACATTGGAATACCTAGCTGCTATAATGCAGGCCGTCTGTCAGCTCGCATGAGCTTTGTTCTGTCTAGCAAGGCGTAGGCGACGAACAGCAAGCGCTACAGGCGAGTTCTACTGGCGACCGCGATCCGAATGCTTTTCCTACCATCTTATACCGCCATCTTATATCGTATACTGCACGGCGGGGATCCAATCAGCGGTATAACTGCGACTTGGCACGTGCACCTTTCGCGTAAGAGATCGCGTCAGAGTCGCATATGTCACCATGGCTCTTAAATGCTCGGGGGGGGGGACTCGCTATACACGAAGTCGGATGCACAGGACAACTAACTTGTCAGTCTAAATCACCAGCACAGGCTTCTTTCTTCTAAAGCGCCGCGATAGCTTCGCTGCCGATGCTAGAGTCTATCTAGAAGCCAGTATTCGCGTGATCAGTAGGCATTAACAGTTAATGATGCCCACCAAAAATCGATAATCCGGTAATAAGCGATCTGCAGGCACGAATTGAGCCCTGCAGCGACCGCTGCTTGGAATGCTTGGCTATAGTGCATAACCACAGCTCCTAAACAGAAAAGTCTAGGTGAGCTGGTTCAATAGCCTCATCTACAGGCATCTAGCGGCAGTGTAGAGACCTAGCTGCAACCATCCCGGCTTGAGTTGGGCAGCAAGTGATTGCTCGTTGCAGGACTCAGACCAACGACCAGGGTCGTGAAGTGCGAACACTTTACACTTGGCTGATATTCAGGGTCTTGCACGAACACTCTGAAAGATAATTGGCCCGCTTGATTTGACCGTTCGTACGCTTTCTGTCTCTCTGTCTCTCTCTGTCTCTCTCTCGCTCTCTGTCTCTCTCCCTCTCTCTGTCTCTGTCTCTGACTCTCTCTTTCGTTCTCTCCTCTCTCTCCCCCTCTCTGTTTCTCTCTCTCTCTCTCTGTGTCTCTGTCTCTCTCTGTCTCTCTGTCTATCTCTCGGTCTCTCTGTCTCTCTCTCGGTCTCTCTGTCTCTCTCTCTCTCGGTCTCTTTGTCTCTGTCTGTCCCTCTATCTGTCTCTCCGTCTGTCTCTCTGTCTCTCCATGTCTCTCTTTCTCTCTTTCTTGAGCTTTCTCTCTCTCTCTCTCTCTCTCTCTCTCTCTCTCTCTCTCTCTCTCTCCCTCTCTCTCTGTTTAGCTGATGCAACCGCCTGCAAGCACAAACAAGGCATTCACGTTTAGGCAGATGGCAGACAGCTGCACCAGTGCTCTGACCCCTTCCCTGCATTCCCACATGTTGAACTTCCTCATCACTCTTGCAGCAGGTGTTGCTTACATTTAGCACTTGAATGACAGAACACTTTTTACAATGGAATGGCGTTACAACCATTTTACCAGCTACGGGAAAGCCTTATATAACTCAGTGATTGAAACCTAACCCTCAATGCTAACATAGATCCCGTAGCCTGTGCATAATATTTCGGTTTCCAGTTCTAAACAGAACTTTCACTGTGCGATGGCAGCAGGTCCACTGTCAATTCTGTCATATTGTTTTCAGCAATATAAAGCTGCTGAAAGTAGGGTCTGCTGTGACCAAATGGACCACAGCCGATCGCTGCTGACCGGCGGGAATGTGCAGAACTCACGCGTGCAGGAGTGCAGAGCTCAAGAGTTTGTGCAAAACAGAAGTTTGCGCAAAACTCTGCAGATAGACTTGTCTGTCATGAACATTGAAATCACCACGTTGTACCGCTTCGCACTGACACGTCCGGACACGCTCTGGATTGAAGGGTGCCTTGACTTATATAGGCTCTCTGTCGCACACTTTTAGGTCCCTTTTTTCTCTTGCTCGGGCCATACGAACGCTCGTAGTTGTGAAGCCAGCGGTGCTGCCCTTTTTTTCCGGCCGCTTCATTCAGCCCGTTCAATCATGGCGGCGGGAGGGGGGATAAGTCTGCTCGAGTGGACTGAGCGGCGCCGTCGCACGATGCGCGGCGGCGCCGTGCGTGCGTGCGTATCGCTGCTGCTGCTGCTGCGCCCACGCGTAGCAGCAGGCGATCGATTCCTCGGCGACTCGCCACAGGAATCGCCTGCCGATTAGTCGATGGCCGCCGTGAATTGACGGTACATTCTATGGCACGTGACACCCTGTGCTCCTCTCTCCGCGGGCTGGGAGCGAACCTCTCGCACTCGGCGGCCTCGCTCCGGAACGCCACGGAACGCTCCGGAGGAGTACAGAGGAGCTACGACTGCATCGGCGAACTCAGCAGCAACCCGGCGCGTTCAAATAAACACTCGCTGATTCAGCAGCCTCTTTTCTATAACGACAGAAGTGCCTTTACGGCCATCACCGCCACTTGCAACAGCAAATAAAGGATCGCCCACCGAAGGATTCGAACCCACGACCTCGGGGCCGAGGTCGTGAAAAAAAGCCACCTTACCTAGTGTGCCATCACGGCTCACCAAACGTTCGCCCAACGTAGTCTGAGAAACGTCGGATGAGTGCTTGCCCTGTTCGAGGGAGTATCCTGTCGGGCCGTTAATTTACTTATATACATATACGTACACGTATATATATATAAATACATATATATATATATATATGTGTATATACGTACGCATGTATACATATACATATATATATACATATATATATATATATATATATATATATCCTTTGCATAACGCCCTAAGAGAAATTAATCTCTACCCAGGCGCTTCGCATAAGCAGCACTGGTTCGAGTCCACGACCTCGATCGTCAAAGATGGGCAATTTAACCTTGAGCCAAACCCAACCTCGCTCGACAATCTCGCTGCTCCTCGGTGCACCTTCAGGAAGACAGCGAGAGAGTTTCGTTCGTCTCCAGACCTTGAATGCGACAGGCAGATAAACCTCACTAGCCACTGCACTTGAATGACCCGATGCAATCCCAGGGCCTCCAAGCCCTGTGCCACAAGTGACTGTTTCAAATGCTTCGCGGCTGACGCTGAGGCATCCGGCAGCAGTGCCAGCTGCAGACGCGTTCTCTCGCGCCGGCATGGGCTTCTGCAGCGCGGGCAAGCCCCTCGCTGCAGTCCCAGTGCAGGGGTAGACGGGTAGAGTGGGCTGCTGCCTTTGCACCTCTCGACTCGCTCCATTGGCCACGTGACAGGGCCATCCGCCGAGACGAGATCTCGGCGTCGCGCGATTTTCGTCAACGTTCGTTAAGCTCACATAGTGGCTCTTCACTGATTGCGACATGACTGCCGAACCGTCAGGAATGCAGAGTGCAGAGCAAACGAGCGTACGCACACGACGCACGCCGGTGGCCATTAAATGGAAGCGGAGCGTCGACGGTGGCGGACGCACGTGCTTGCAGAGCAGCGTCGGCGGTAGCAGCGGCGCAGCGTCCCCGATAGGAATCTAGTCAGACCCTACGAAGCTAGTCGCGCGGCCGTCGCGCCGAGTCACACTTTTTCCCTTTTTCTCATCGTGTTTACGAATGCATTAGGCTAGGGCTCTCGCGGCTTTCGATCTTAGCACTCCACGATACCCGGATTACTCTGACAGGGAGATAAATCTCGGGATAAGGATAATGAGAGGCCAAGTTTTTGCGTCATTGTAAGTTCCGCGTGCAAAGCCTCCCATGAAGCAGTTGGGTTGGCTGGACACAGCAGCAAGGCACCCGAGACTTCTGCCTAAGAACATCCGGGCCCATTCGCCGTCTCTTTGGTACTCTTCTCTTGGCTATAAATGGCCTGCGTGGCCAATAGCTTACTTCCGCTTGACCTCCTTCTTGATCTTCTCCTCCTGCAATCTGTTGTAAGCAGTCGTGTTGCTGGTTTGGTATTCTGCCGTGTGTAAATTTTCTAACATGCAGCTGCACAAATGGCCGCGAGTCTGAAATCCAGGCAGTGTGCCATTTAGATTACTGCTTCGTCCGATGCAAGAAATCTTTCGGTCTTGGGAAAATTGCAGCGAAGACGTCGCTGCATCCGCGGTGGACGCTTTCGAGAATCAGACGTACCTAAATGTAGGAGCAAATCGCACAAAGTATGTGCATAAAGAAATCTATCTTGGAGGAATGCGGTGTTCTTAAAGTAAAGCCAAGGTCAAGGTTTTCTGGTTTAGCAGCCTCATTTGCAAGTCAGAAGAGCTTTGCGGCCATGGCCACTGCATGCTGTGCGCAATAAAGGGCTCCCTCCTCCGGCAGGACTCGAACCCACGATCTGGGTAGGCAAGTGTGAGCACATTAACTCTTAACTCTACCTTAAATCTTAACTCTTTACTCTTAAACCTTAACTCTTCCTTCTTTCCTATCCCCTCTCTCTCTCTCTCTCTCTCTCTCCCTCTCTCTCTCTCTCTCTCTCTCTCTCTCTCTCTCTCTCTCTCTCTCTCTCTCTCTCTCTCTCTCTCTGAGATATCTAGCTACAAACAAGGGTGCTGAATTAGGCTGATTGCGTGAAGAAAGATGCAATAATTGTCTTCCACTGGATATTTTGACTAAGCATGCAAAATAGTATGAGTACTAAAACTAAAAACTTTTCTTCTGGACTCTTGGCCTCTACTTAATAATAATAATAATAATGCACTTGATAAAGTGCCCTAAGAGAACTCAATCTCTTTCTAGGCGCTTTACATTTGCTGCAAAGGGAAACGCGATTGAATGGGGAGTAATATCATGCTTCACGATATACCTCAAAAGCAGTGCGAAGGCATGTAGACCCCCAATCGGCGACAGCTTCTTACACGCTCGTGACGCCGTGTTGTCGCGAGCGAGTACTTTTCCAGCAGACTGCTGACGTTTATTCGATCTTTAATGTAGTGAATTCGTGCCTATACCCCGCGTCGTCGTACCAGCCCTTTCACAATCTCGCCAGCTAAGTTACGTGGATCTCTGCAAAAGCATAACAAGATGAAGGAGGTGTTGCACGACTTTCGCCACGAGCGCTCCGGAAAGAGGACACAGTCCACAGCAAAGGTTCACGACGATGCATTTCCGCTCAACAGTGCCACCGGCCTGCAATAAAGCAGGGCTGCAATTCTTTTAGCACTATTGCTTTCATCTTGAAAACCTCGCAGCCTCGACCCTTAATCGTATCCTCATCAAAGGACCCAACAGCTAATTCGCACCAATAGTAGGCCGTGCCGTTAGCAGACATCGAAAGGCGCCGCCGCCGGAGCATCGCTCATCGCTGGCGGCACACTCTGGCAGCTCTTTTCACGCGACGACTCCTGTCTGGCATGCTGCATCACAGGTCTCCAGGGCCTCAGTCTCCGTCGTAGCGCGGGCCACTGTCGCGCGTCTTCGCCAGCCAGCCATCGTCGTCGCCGCCGCACGGGGCCGTTGTCATTCGTCGCGCGTAAAGTCATTTTCCGGACCGCCGCCATTTCTCGTCCGTCGCCTCACGCGGATTGCCTGCAGAGTCTCGCTTCACCTTCTCGCGGACCACCGGCGTCTCGCTGTCAGTGGCCTCGCAGGCCGCCGCGGCCGCCGCCGCCGTCGTCGGCGACATCAGTCACAGCCGCTCGTGGTCAGATATCTGGCGGTCTCCCCATTCCGACCGACATTCATTAGATCAGCCGGGCACGACCTGCCGATCTCACGAATCTCGGCGTCGCGAAGCTCCGCCGCCGCAAAGAGTTGCAGACAGAGCTCGGCACTTGCCTCGCTCGACCTAATGCACCTCCGTCTGTATCTACACAGCCGTGAATTCTAAATACATGTTTGCAGGAGAGTCTCCCATAGCGCACTCGAAGCCAGAGCGACTTTTTGGACGCAAGCGGTATCCAAACGACTTGGTCTCGCGTGAAAATAGAGAACGTGAGAAGCACAGCTGAGTCCGGCTGGCAGTCGAGAAAGTGAGTAGCATGGAAGTAGCAGCTCAGGAAGGCTGGAAATGATGTGCCGCAGTCGGATGCAGGCAAGTAGATGTAGCGCGGAAGCACTGTAGAGCAGTATTGGGCCTGCAGAGCAAAAGCTTCTGTCGCCAACAGTCTTTAAGCGTAGGAACGGAACAGCTAAATAATTTTCCAAAGAGGACCTGATGGCACAAGGAGGCTGCTACTTGTGCAAACTTACAGGAATTATCCCCCTGGACCCGTAGAGCTTCCAAGTCGAGAAGCCGGCCGACGACGTCTACGCAATAAGTTAGCTGCTCCATACCTCCACTTTAAGACCGTTGGCGACAGAAGCTTTAGCTCTGCAGGTCCTAGGCTGTGAAACTCGCTTCCACGATTCTTACGCAACGACAACTACTGTCCCGCTGCCGACTATGGCTTATCCTTTTCAGCGGTCCTGAGCTCCTACTTCCATGCTACTCACTACCTCAACTGCTCTCCCGACTCTTGAATGGTTCACACTTTCTGTTTGCTGCTTGAGATGAACTCTGTTGGCTACCGAATGCGCACCGAAAGCAGCTCAGGCTGTGAGTGCGGTGTACAAAACTCTCCTGCGTAACAACCACACGGTATTTATGGTATTTATGGCTTTGCGGAGATACATTACATTACCGCAGCGCACGGTGTCACCAAAGCCTCTGAGCGCTTCAAAAAACATTCCGAAAGGCCGAGATAGCTTTGAGGGCGATCTCCTGCCTTAAGCTGTAAGCACGAATACGCCCACCGTGAGCGCTAAGGATAACAGAACGCGTCCGCGAGGAGGATGAAGTCGTATATAAGGGTCGAGGCAGCAGGGTAGGGAGAGAGCAATGAACAGCCTAGCTGAGTGCAGCCTTGAACAACCTGTGCCCGACCGCTGGCAATACATCGTCGCGGACTCGCTGTGGGCGTGTTCTTATCTTTTTCCGGAGCACTTACGGCCACCTGCGTGCTCCTGCTTCAATCTTGCGGCGACGGAGCACTTGCTGCCGGAAGTAGAGGAGCTCGAACGCTCGAGATGGCGGCCAAGCGCCCGGTGCATCGAGATCGGTCGAGATCGAGCTGTCGGAGTGGGCTGCGAATGGGCTCGCCGCAGCTCGCCAGATCAAGGGATCGAGGCGTCGGGAATTGTTGGGCACGCTTCTGGGTCCGCTCTCGTGAGATCTAACGCACAGATAGAGAACGCTGTCGCTCGGCGGCGGCGGCAAACGGAGCGCCAGTCACGAGCCATCGAGAAGCACCGCGAAGATGCGCTCCGCAACTCCATGAAGAGCAGACAACTCCCATCCACCGCGAGCGCAGGCTCAGTCGGAGCATGAAGAGCCGGCGGCGTACGAAAAGATGGCGAGCCGCACGCCGCCGGGGCCAGCCTCCTCAGCGGCGGCGGCGAGCGACGCGGCGCGCTTCCGTCGGCCTGCGCCGGCGAGCGGCGGAGCTTACGCCACGGCGAGCTCTGGCTCTGGCGAGCGGCGGAGCAGGCCGCGGCGAGCTCTGGCTCTGGCGAGCCGTCCAGCGAATGGTTTGTTAGGACCTGGTTTTAAACCTGCGGTCTTAAACCGGTTTTAAGCCAACTAAAAAATCGGCCTCAGTTTTATCGGTTTTAATCACCCCGTCACACTGACGTATTGCTGCAGACCGGACGTCCCTATTATTCACTCTCCATGGCGCAAATAGACAAGAACAAAGGTGGGCACCATGTCAGTGATGTATCTGTCCATTTTCCGAGAAGTTTGAGTTTGAAGGATTGAAGCTGTCTCGGCTTAGATGCCTCCTATATTGCCCGTCTACTTGTGTGGATTCATGTCAAAAGATGAAGCCGCATCTACACAGTTGTAAAAAGAAGCCTACAGCAGGGATCGGAAGAATGCCGCGCGGATATTCCAAGCTACCCTCCAACCCACTCGATACGATCGAGCTTGACGCTTTTTCGCTGAAACGTTCGCCGATGAATTTCCACACGTGAATATCGGCAATGGACCGGAAAACGTTCTCATCGGTGAGTTTGATGAATACATCTTGCTTGAAGAGGGCACAGCGGTTTTCGAGTAAGAACTCGACTAAACGAGCCGCCGCCGGCCGGATGTAAGAGCCAAAACTAAGAAGAGAAAACTTAATAGAGATATGCCTCCGAGAACAAGTATAAAACCAATACAAACAGAAAAAACGGTTTCAAACTGCCCGCCAGAGTCAATTTGGTTTTAAACCAAGCACCAGAGCGGGCGACCCAGCGAAATATCAGCGGCGACGGACAGCTCCGAGTTTAGCCGAGCTGAGCACTCGGAATCCGGAAGCTAGGGCGGCCACTCGGAAAGCGCCCCGCCATTCGGTTGGCTGTAGGGAATAGTGGCGCGGTCGTTGAGCGCTGCATGTTGCAGCATGCAGCGCACGGCAACTCGAGCTCCAGTTGACGACTATTTGAAGCTCGTAGGGGCACGAGCTGCACCAAAAATGTCGGCCGCCGACCATCCGCATAGATTTCGTTTAGTGTATGGAAGCGTACGCGAGCGGTTCGCCTACGGTTACAGCTAGCGACCGTGCGGCGCGACGTAATCCGAGACCTAGGTATTTTCGATCGTCTGCGTCGGAGAGCTCGCCGGGAATTGCGTCCATTATATAATGGCAGACATTCGACCTTTGCACCTTGTAGCGGACGATGCAGTTCCCGCGCCGCACGGAGTGAGATGTCGGGTGCGGCCAATGTGAGTTGCGGCCATTTTTTATTACCGTCTGCGTGCCGACGACTTGCATTCGATGCCGCTTTCACCGGCTGCACTCTCGATGCGATTCGAGGCGCTGGCTCCCAATCGGCGCCTACTGCGGCGGCGCTAGCCGCTGCCCGGCCGGTGCGAGCGACAGCTCGCTAGGCGGCGCTGCCTCGGCGCACGCTTGCAGCCGCAGCTCGCTTATTCCTCAGCAGCGTTTCCTCAAGCGGACCGAGTCTCTAGGAGCCTCGACGCTTGCAACGTCCTGTCAGCTGCTGCGGACCGACCGCTAGAGGCGCTGCGGTGCGTCGCTGCCGGCGCGTCTGGCGCCTCGCCGACGGCGCTTCAGGCCTCTGCCTGATTGCTGGCCACGCCGGCGCTGCTTAGAAGAGCTTTGGTTGCCCGCTATCAGCTCGCCGCTGCGAGCAAAAGTAAACGAGCAATAATCGTGGTCGTAGCCATCCGGCCAGCCCCCCACACACACAAATGTCTGCGGAGGAGAAAACGCGCCGCCGGCGCCGCCTGACGATAGCCCGGGGAGCGAGAGCGTATGAGTCCCTGACGTTCACCGGCAGCCTAGCATCGCGGACGCCGTTTTTGGAGCGCGTGAGAGCTTTTGACTTGTGGTTCAGCCGCTACCGCCCGGTTCGCTCTCTCTCTCTCTCTCTCTCTCTCTCTCTCTCTCTCTCTCTCTCTCTCTCTCTCTCTCTCTCAGATAGCAGGTGCGATCTGGCCGCCTTCGCGGGCGGTACGCACATTAAGAAGGCGGCTTGAAGGGTAGAGACAGGTTCGAGACGCAGGCGCCTAGCTTTGGATGGTCAACTATGTACGGGGCCTTTCCTTCCCAGCACGAGTTGCAGCAACATGCACCGCGTGAAGTTTACCCCAAAGTATGTCGTTCGAGAGAGATCGTTGACAGCGCAACAAGCTAGACTTCATGGTTCCGATCAGGATCAGGAAATCTTCATGAACCACAATTCTGGTATGGCAGCAGCCTCGAACGCGATCAGGAAATAACAACAATACACATAACAATAATAATAATAAAAATACAGCAATACAATACAAATAGCGAAAGATTTGCATGGCGCAATAGAAGAACTAAACTGTCTTTCTACGCACTCCAAATATGCTGGTAAAGAAGCACCTCGCTTTGGTTCGTGACAGCGTGGAAAACGCAGCTCAGCATGCTTAGGCCTATAGAAGACTACTCAAGACAAACCCAGCAAAGGCTGTCATGAACAGGCGTGGTTTTAGAATCTTTGTTAACGTCAAGTTGGGGATGTCGTAACGTCAGTCAGGATAGCAAGTTTCAGGTTTTGGGACGCAGTTATCGCAGTTACGCCGTACAGTCCCAACCAAAACTCACAACATCTTTAAAGTCCATCTATACAAATGCCTGACCGAGAGCAACCTATCCACTCCACTTCCTGCAGTTCATCGCCTACTATAATAAGTCTGTCTTCAGGCCTTACGAAATCTGAAAGGTGCAAGAGTGCAATTCACGCGCCGAACTGCCACTGCTCGCAGCGCTCGAGCGCTGCGGCCGGGCTCCCCAGGCTGGACACGCTACAGACCGAGTCGCACCGGTGCGACCTCTGGCGGCTTGCGTTTCCCTACACTTTCTATCAGCCTGCGGCTGCTCCAGCCAAGCTCGAAAGACTAGAGCAGCGCAGCGCCTGCGCGAGAGGAGCTCGAGCGTGCGATGGCGGCCAGATGCGCATGACCGCGCGCCGACGACCTCGGGGTCTCGTCGCGGTTCCGGCGCCAGCGCTTCGGCAGGCGGCTGTGGCTTGCGGCTCGCGGCCTGAGCCGCGGCCTCAACGGCGGACGCGCGGGCGGCGGAGAGCGAGCTCGCCATGGCGGCCGGATGCGGATGCCGGCGGGAACCGATCCGCGGACGGACGGACGGATCGCGAGAGCGGCGCAAAGCCAGCGCAACTAAGGCGCCCTCCATTCAGCGGCGTGCACACTTCGTGGTCAGCGCGCCGCCACGTCGACCTCGCGAGAGGCGCTCGCCTCGTAGCACCGTAGGTTTCCTATTACGCGGCTAGCTCGGGCCGCCGCTGCGGCGGCGGCTGTGGCGCCCGGTACGAATTTCACGAGCGCGCGCGGCCGGCCCGACCTGACAGGTGCGTTAGAAGTGCCAGAAGTGCTGACGTCAGAAGTGCCGACGTCAGAAGTGCTGACGCGCTCTCTCTGCAATCGACTCGCCGCTGGCGGCCCGCCTTGGACGGCGAAAGGGAAAAGGTTGCAGGCCTTCTCTCTCGGCGAGCGACACGTGCGGCGAACGTGCGGATACGCCGGCGGCGTGGGCCACACCGGGAAGTCAGACAATCGACGACGACTCGATTCGAACCTTACCCTCCGTGCACGCGTCGCCCGTGCACGCCGCCGTCTGTCGCTCTACGCGAAAAGATCGCGAAGCGACGCCAACCGAGCGAGGCTGCTGGGGTGGCTGCTGGGGCTGTCCGCTCGCGCTAGTCAGACGCAGGCCAGGTCGGTTTGGCACGGAAGAGAATGTTTCCTTGAAATAGGCAGCTGTCAGACGCTCGCGGTAGGCCCACCAAGCCGCGGTTCAAATCCCGCGAACAGCGAGACGCGCTTACCTGCAATTACTTTGTCGGAGGAGAGTGCTTCGAACGCGGTGCTGCAACGGCTACCGCGTCCGGGCAGCGCTAGGCCGCAAACGCTGCAGCGCTCGTAGCGGTGAGATGGTCTCAGCCGACGCGCGGCGAATGCGGGCGACGCCCGAAAGCCTGACGCAGCGCTGAGCCGGCGACTCGCTGGGGCGGCACCAGTGCGCGCGCACGCGTGGACACTTATCGGAGCGCGGAGCGGCGACGAAGAGCCCGGCATAACTTGGCATGGCAAGTCCGTATCAGTGTGTCCATTCGACAGCAACGGAAGTTGCAGGTGTTTAACAGCGGTCATGACGTACACCAGCCGCTCGGCGACCAAGAGCTCAACAACAACAACAAGAGGGGGAGCGGCTCAAACTAGAATGGCAAGGCCATTCGAGCAGAAACTCCACCGACTCACGCCTCCTATCTCTCGTGGCTTCGGCATTCACGCGGCCTCGGCGGCCACGGTTCGACGCATACCTGGTGATTCCTAGCCAATGCAATCCGGGAACCTCGTGGGAATGATTAACAGCAGTCACAATCTGACCTATTTAGCTCGGTGCCGTCGTTTCAAAGCGCTGTTAAATACAGTCTGGCTGCGCCGGCGACTGGCTGTGGACATAGCGGACACACTATTCTCTGCCACTTGCTCATATCCAAAAAAGACGGGTGGAGACTTAAGCGTCTGCCTCTGCTGTCTTTCCGACACAGTATGGAAGAATTCTTTCCGGATTCCGTCTGCACTACAAACCACCAAAAGTTAAAAATGTAACTACATTTCCGTAAACGGCACGACCGCAGATGGCTACTTCGCCTCGTTAAGCATTCTGACGCAAAAACCAAGGCGAATTCACCAAGCCTCCAGCTACTACCATAGCGACGGTTGCGTCGGGCCAGAAAATAAAAGTAAAAACCAAGCAAGCAAACCAAGCCAAGAAAATTAAGCGAGTTGACGATGACGTTCGTGAGTTGTGCATGGGAAAGCGCCCTAAAAAGAAGCTATCTATGCACCCGTTTCTTTCAGCATTTGGCAAATGAATTTCCTTGTTCAAGGCTACTCCTGCTCTATTTACGCTAGTGCGACTTTGTACGCTAATCCAGTTGCCAGCAGACTTTGCCATATGCATGCAACAGAGATTGCACTTATCTGACTTTCAATAAAAATCTAGTAAAACAAAGCTGTGAAATAGCTGAAACAGAGAATGACTGATATATCTCTCTTCATTCTCTGGCTCCAGCCTATCAGAACTTCTCCCCCACCGAGCCAAGCATTGTACTATCGCTGTTCTGACTCAAATCATATAGCAATACCTCGTATACAGCTCAAATGCTTTGGTGACCGTGCCTTTAGTTCATGTGCTCCCAAAGCCTGAAACTCACTCCCTACTGACGCCACGACATCACCGAATTGACGACATTAAAAGACGCTAAAAGCACACTTATTTATCAAAGCATTTAGTGGGCCCTTGTGATTTGTCCTTCGAGCGCTAATGAGCCCTTAAACTGGGTGCCACATAAGATATTTGATCAAGCTTCCTTTAAGCGTATATAAAGAGCCTAGGAGGAGATTAGGTTCACGGACGGTGCTAATGTGTTATCATTATTTTAAGTCTCACTATAGCTCAATGTTCGTGTTTAATTACAATCAGATCTTATTAAAACACGGAATTAGTCAAGGTGAAAAGATTTTGCGGCCAGCTATATATGTACACACACACACACACACACACACACACACACACACACACACACACACACACACACACACACACACATATATATATGCAATCGACACTGCTTATGAGAATACGCTCGGGTCGGCAAATAGGTATTCTTATATGCGGAGTATTCTCATATACGAAAGCTACGCATATACAAAAAATCTGGGACGCATAATAGCTATTCTTATAAGCGGAAATATATCCGATATTCTTATACGCGGAGTCGATATATATGTATATATATATATATATATATATAATATATATATACATATATATATATATATATACATTTATATATATATACACACACACACATATATATATATGTGTGTGTGTGTGTGTGTGTGTGTGTGTGTGTGTGTGTGTGTGTGTGTGTATCTGAAAACTTGATTGTGGACGAATTTCGAACAAAACTGGACGTATATCCTAACGTTGATCCTTGCCCCGTTCTAGAAAGAATGTCAAGCTGCTTATGCGGGCGACTATATTCTAAGCCTACATTCTATATTCTAAGCTTAGAGCTTCTTGCATATATGGCGCAAGCTACAAGCGCTACTTGTCATCGCTTCTCGCCGACGCAGAAAAGGGGCGATAACTCCGAGAGCCCGCGAGAAGCGACCGACCTAGCGAAGCGCGCGTAAGCTGCCCGTGTGAAATTAAACGACCATTAATTATTGAAGCACTTGAAATCGCTGATTACAGATAGTGCTTTAGCGATCATTAGCAGCGCGTGGCGGTGAATACACTCCGTACCAGTATACGCTGCCAGCCGGCTGGAGCTTAAGACCGCTGTAAAGCTGCCCGGTTGGTTCAGCGTTCTTAGGGCTGATCAATCGCAGAGCTAAGAGAAGGGACTTCGCGTTACGCTATTTTGCACTGCTACTCTACAGCGATATCACTAGCTCTCATCCGAATTTCCATCAATTAAGACTGGTGCTGGCGACAGTTTATGAACTGCTGCACCAGTGTTAGCCTCTTCATGCCCTCAGTTCCTGTCTGGACAATAAATTAGCAATCCCATTCCTCCGCTTAAAGACCGTTGGCGACGGAAGCTTTAGCTCTGCAAGTCCTAGACTGTGGAACTTGCTTCCACAATTCTTACGCAACGACAACTACTTTAATACTGCCGACTATGGCTCATCCTTTTCAGCGGTTCTGAGTTGCTACTTCCATGCTACTCCGTACCTCAACTGCTCTCCTGACTCTGCTATGCTTCCAACTTTCTCTTTGCTGCGTGAGACGAAGTCTGTTGGCTACCAAATGCGTACCAAAAGCCTCCTAGGCTGTGAGTTCGCTATACAAAACTCTCTTGCGTAACACTCACATGGTCTTTATGACTTTGTGGAGTTACAGACGGAGATAAATTACATTACATTACATCACGAATTTTCTGCAAACTACGATCAAGATGAAATAGATGAGCAGCAATGAAAAATCGAATGGCGGCGCCCGACTCTATGGCGCCGCCCTGTCTAAGCAAGCCCGTCGAGCGAAAACCGCTGCTAATTCCGCAGCGAGAGGCAGACGACACAGTGAACCCGCTTTTTGAAGACAGGAAGTCTCTGCCGAGGTCAAGCTAACCTCAGCCGCATGGCGGCAGAAAGTGGGAAGGAAGCTACGCGTGCAAAATGAATAAAGCGTTCTATGACGCGCAGCGTTCGTGTATTCTAGCTCCGCTTGGCAGCATTATTACGCGCCGTCTACCGCTATTTTCGGTAAGGGCGAGTTGAAAGACGACTCGACTGGCGGTGCAATCGCGGGGAGGGGCGGGCAGGGCGGGGCGGGGCGGGGCGGGGCGGGGCGGGGCGGGGCGGGGCGGGGCGGGGCGGGGCGGGGAGGCGGCGTATTGTCTCGGATGAGCACGCGGGCGCGCCGATTAATTAAGCCGCTGATTAATTAATTAAGCGCTGCCCCGTCCCGCGGTCGCACCGACTTCCGCTCTCGAGACTGCCCTAGCGGCTACGAGGCGCACGCTGCGCATCGCTACGTACAACGCTAAGCTTACGACGCGGCAGCCGTGCAGTAAAGAAGCGCTAGTGAGCAGCCATCGCCATCCGCGCAGCCACCGGCACCGTAAGCGGTGAGCTGTCCGGCGAGATTACATGGGCACGGGCAGCCGTCGCACCTAAGCCGCCGCGGCAGAGGCAGCGACGGCGGCGGCTGCGGCTGCGGCGGCGGCAGCGCGCGCGAACGGCTCACGAGGAGCGAGGCGCCGTCTCGCCGGCTACTGGAGCGCCTATTCTCCGCAGACCGCCACTATTCATTTCTGCTGTCGCCGACGAGACAAACCGCCGAGTAAATACATCATGCCTCGGAACCTTTGTCCTTTCCTGTACCGTTGGCGGAGCCGTACTCTCTCAAGAGTTGTTTCAGCTACTTTTTTTCTCGTACGAATAACAAGAATGATCGTCTTGAACGAGTTGTCCTGCGGCGGCGGCGGCGGCGGCGGCTGCGGCTGCGGCGGCCGCGGCGGCTGCGGCTGCGGCGCGTCGATCTCGTAGCCACCTTCGCCGCCGCCATCGCCGGCCACGTCCGACCTCTGCCTCTCTGTCTCTCTCACTCAATCTTTTTCTTCTCTCTCCTCCCTTGGTCGGTTCATCTCGCGACCTCGCTCCCGCGCGTGCGCCTTGCGACGACGCTTCTAAGACTCGGCAGCTGCGCCAGCTCGCTTTGGGTCCGCGGCCGTCGCCGGGGTTACGCGTCACGACGCGTGACCTCTCCTGGTGACGCTTTTCTGATGAGTCGCCGCTTTTCAGAGAGTCGGCTCGCAGCGAGTGAGCGCGTAAACAGAGGGCGGAATATCGCCTGCGTAGTGACCGCCAGCCAGAGAGGGCAATGCGGAGAGATGTCGTGGGGTCGGGCCCTGCGGCATACGTGCAGCGCCTGGATAAAGGTTCAGTTCTTTAAGGGTGCCGTGCAAATGAATTTTGTACGCTTACAAAAATGCCGCTAGCCGCGGCGTCTCTGCCCCTGGAGTAATGCGATCGGTCTTCAGGCCTCTGGTCTTGAGAGCGAGTCCTGTAGCGCGCCACGCCTTATTGTTCGCTGCGAGCGGAAGTGCTTGCTGCCGCCGCGGCGGCGGCTCGTCTGCCGCTACGCAAGCGAGGCTGATGAATTAGCTAATCTTTCCTTTCTTACAATGGCGAGCCGGTATCGAATGCGTACGCGCTGCTGACGCGCCGGCCACGATGGCACACCTTCGTGCTGGCGCGCCGGCATGAAGACGGTAGTGTACGATTTCGCGGAAGGTCTAGTTCCGTCAGGCACCGCCGCGACTCGAGACGGAAGCGTAGGACTAACCGAGTGCTCGTGGCTAGTGATCGGAGACGAGTTTGACTGGACCCAACTTCCGGTGAAGTGAGCGACAAGACTAAAAGTGAGCGACAAAACGTCGAAGTCGATGCGTTGCTTGACTGGGAGCCAGTGCCGGTCGGCGAGAAGTGGTGTGACGTGGCAACTGCGATGCTCAAGACAGACAAGCCTGGCTGCAGAGTCTTGCACCAGCTGTCAGCGCCTGATTGCACATGTCGGTGGACCAGCAAGCAGCGAGTTACAGAAGTCGAGATGGCACGTCACAAATGCTCATCTCTCTTGCTGGCGTTCCTGTAACTTTCCCTAAAGTCTTTCTATTTCTTGCGTTTCTACTCCGAGCTAATTTAGATAACTGCGAGTAATCGTCTTCAGCGCCGCAGGGGCACAGCTACTTAGCGTAGCTACCGGCGGCTAATTTGCTTGCCAGCCTGGCGGTCGAGCGGCCCACACCGCGCCGGCTTTGAGCCGAGGCGGAAGTCTAGATTAACTGCAAGAGTAGTCAATATGTTTTTGCTGTGTTTCCCAGCAAGCCGCAGCAGAGGACGAGAGTCCGAGCTGAGGACCATGTGACCGTAAGAGTCGGCGGCGCAGGAGTTGCTCCGCGCGTTGAGCCGGGGGGGGGGGCGCGAAATCGAGGCACCCGTGCGTCGCACGAGGCTCGTGACTTGGCCTGAGGAAGTTCCACGGCTAGCATTCAACCGAAGGACCGCGTTTGACAGCAGCAGACTTATGCAAGCTTATCCCCCCTTGCTGGAGCCCGGAGAAAGCACCGAGCAGCTCTCGAACCTTTCGAGGCGCCCACTGACTGAGCAGCAAATGGCCACCATCGTGACTTCACTCGACCGTGCGCTCGAATGGAGATGGCGCGAAGCGAGTGCGGTCCTCGCTGTGTCGCTAGCTTTCTGCGGTCTGCCGCGAGAGGTTCAGTCGCGTAGCCCCTTGCTTAGCAGCCGTCGCAGCGTGCGGCAATGTGCTCGCTCCTCGCGACCGAGGGTTCGTGGGTTCAGGATTCGAAGCTTCCCGCTCCGAGCTCCGGAGCTCGGAGCCGCTCGGGCTCACGAGTTGCTCTTTAAATGGCGCTGGCTTCGGGACTAGCGCATCGTTGCTACTAAGCACGAGCGGGTGAAGCCAGGCGGTCCGGTGCGCTCCGCCCGGTCAGGTCACTGCACAGCTTCTCCGCCGGTATACGGCACGTGGTTAGCAGCCGGTGGAAGTAGCGAAAGCAAATGCACCCTCAGATAAGCGGGTGACAATCGCCTATATCTATATCTATATCGCCGACGAGCGCGACGAAGCGACCGTGCGAGCAGACGTACTCTCACAGAACGGTCCCGTAATCGCGACGCAAGGAGACGCAACGGAAAAAGCTCGATGTAGTCTTAGACCGGGACAGATACGAACGAATTCGAGATTACGTGCCGATGCAACAGGAGATACGCCAGCGGCGAGATACCCCTGAGGGTCATCCCATATTTCAGTGATTCCTGGGATGGTCTTTTTCTATTCACATCAATACTCGGGATTCCTCCGCTGAGATATTACTCAAACCATTATAGATCAGGGCTAGTGATGCCCAAGCGAGATAGCGGGCGCTCGAGAACAGTTGACGATCAATAGTGTCAATCGCTGCCGAAAGATTAAATAAAACAAGCCGAGATTGTACCTAAGCCTGCACTCCTGAGGTCATTATCCACCCGAAGCAATATGGACTCTATTGACATGAGTTATTGGCTCTATTTACTTGCTAGGTTTGAAGTTTCAATGTAAGAGTTCAAACTGTCTTCCAAAACTCGTTCCAGTGCCTTTGATAAGAACTGCAGAAGGCAGGCTGGGCGGAAGTTGCTCAAGTTCTCTTGATCAAGTGTTGCTTTCTTAATTAGTGGCTCAACAGCAGCCTTCTTAAAAGATACAGTGACATGACATGACCTGAAGGTAATTACAAATTTTTTTTTAGTTGTGCCTGGCAGCAGAAGATCTGTGCATATTAGAAGTAGGTCATTTTAGTAGGAATAAGGTCTAGATGACCAGTCTTTGACTTTGAAATGAATTTCAGAATGAGGTCACTAGTGTCCTTGAATGTAAACAGTGAGGTGCAGCACGGAATCGAGATAGAGGCGTCCTGCGGGGTTCTTAATGAGGGACAGGAGCCCGGAAGAGACGCTACTACCTCAATGGAATGGACTCTCTCGTTTTGTACATCTTGCTGGTAATGGAGCTGGAGAAGCGATCGTCTAGATCACCGCAAGGATCACAAGCTAAGGAGCTAGCGTGGAAGAAGTGGTTAAGGAGATGGTTGACGGTAGACCTTAGCATTTTTTTGTTGTGCATCAGTGATTCAACAATATTTTGCTTGCATACAAGTTAGACTCGGCCTTATAGGTGGATAGATAGCTAGCTAAAGAGAATTCGATAGAAAGATAGTTAGATGGATAGAGATACATCTACAAACAAAGGTATATGATTGATTGATTGATGTACCTAAACGTGAATGGGTAGGGCGGAGGGAAGCATTTACCAAAACGGAAATAGGCGTAGTCCATCTTAGACTGCTAATCACCTGTCGCGGGATGTGATGAATCCGTTGCACTACACTCAAGGGGAAAATAAAAGACGCGATCGCATTCGCTCGGAAGTAAGCAGCCGAATTAAGTGCGAGACGCCGGCATTCATTTCTGGAAATACTCCTGCCGACGAATCACTTTTAGTCGCTGCTACGTAGTTTCGCATGCCTTGAGCGCTACGCTACGATGCTGCCCATTAATAGCACTACTTCAAACCCAGGAAGTTAGCTGCAGTCCGGTTGACAAGCTAAATACTAGGAACAGTTCGCACTGCTGTGAGTGTACATGCCATTCTCAGAAAAGCTCCTCAAGGTAGAGTGACACTACTATTTCTGTTGAATCTCGCAGAAGCGTGTTATCCCATTGAACATTAAGTCCACCCTGAGTGCCTGTCAAGTTGTGAGTTAATCACTGCAATTGATTAGGTCCTACCTCAATAGGAGTTATTGCAGCGTAGATGTCAATGGCCAATTGTCATCAGATGAACCTTGAAAGTATAGGATACCATGGAGATCTATTCTAGATCTACAACTTTGACAATTATGTTAGTCTTGACGATTTAATCACAGAGTATGAGCTATGACTTCATTCCAAAACTGTGCACGCACAGACAGACCTTTAGCTTTGATCCCTCCCCGCCTTCCAGCACGTCAAACTCACTTAACTCTCTTGATGAGTATACTCCTTACATCAACTCCGCAGTCGAGTACCTTCGGCTGGTTACTATTTCAAGCATTCGGGCCTGAGGAGATAAGGATACAGCAACCAAGCCGGTTCACGTTTGTGGCCTCGCGGCCTCGTGGCTCCTGACTGGACTCTCATCTCGTTCTCAGCCAGGTCTCCAACCGGTCTCCAATCCTTCAGTGACCGTGCGTTTGGTTCGCAAGCTCTCAAAGCCCGAAACTCACTACCCGCTGACGTCGCGGCGCCGTCTGGCTCCTTCAAGACGTCTAAAAAGAATCTCAAAGCGCACCCACTCCGCGCACGAGTTTCTGGATCCGTGCGCCGACCGAGCTGTGCCGCGTTGGCGTCCGCTTACTGAAGCTGTGCACGCCATCACTAACCGATCGACGCAGTTCTTTTCCAGCCGCTGAGAAAGATATCTGCCACTAACCACATTTGCATGCTGACCCTGTGCATATCACCCCTGACCATGTTATTCATTTTGCTTGCTTATCAAGCATGACATTACTCACCTTTCAATTTCATTTCCCTTTGCAGCAAATGTAAAGCGCCAAGAGAGAGAGATTGAGTTCTCTGAGGGCGCTTTATCAACTGCATTATTATTATTATATTATTATGTGTGTGATGGCTCTCGTGTGCGAAAGGCCGACGTTGCGCAATTGAAGTAACTTTACGCTTGCACGTCACAGCTCTACGAGAGGTGCCGTCTCGGCGTCAGCTCCCAGAGAGGCACGCACGCCACCGAGGGGACGCCTGACCTCCTGACCTCCATGTCTTACCTGCTTTCACGCTGCGAGCGTGGCGACGTCAGGCGGCACTCTGAAGAGCCGCGGTCCAGCGACGTTCGCACAACGCGCAGTGCACTCTAAGCAGTTTATGAGCGCTGTTTTTCGCGTGGCTCCGCCAGTTGGCTCATGTCCAGGTGACCCGCTCCTGCCCGCCGCTGCTGCAAAGCCGGTGACAAAGCCAACGGCTAAGGCTGGGGCCGCTTCGCGCCGTGCGCCGTGCGGCAGCAGCGTCGGCGGCGGAGCGCCGTACGAGTAGAGTCACCGCGAAGACGCCGGAAGAGTTGCCAGCACCAATTTGAGCTTAGCCTGCGATTTACTGGAGAAACCGCTGCTGGAATGTGCGGGCTCGGCGAGGCGGCGGCGGCGCGCGCGAGCGACGCCTAGCCGGAAAAGCCGCGAAGCGCGTGCGGTGGCGGCGCGTCTGAGAAGCGGCAGAACGGCCACTCCGTCTGGGCTTACGGCGTCAGCTTACGCTACGGCATGCGGTAGAACGCGCACCAAGGCATGCTTTGGCAATTTTTACGGCCCTTTAACGTCTGCTTTCGCTGGTGAGCCGCTGAATTACGGCCCTTTGATTTGAGCGACGGCCCTACTGATGTGCATTTACGGCCGGGTCCTCTGATGAGGATAAAGTATTTAACGGCCGAGGCAGCGGGGCAGGCGAGAGAGCAACAACGCGCGACGGCGGCTGGAATGCGGCCGCGGCGCGTTTGTGCCGGCCGCATCCGGTGCCGTCGGTGAGAACGCGTGACGGTGCGGTGGAGTGGGCAATACACAGCCCTACGGCATGCCTGGCAGTGTACACCTTTTTCCGGTTCGTTTCGGCAGGCTGGCGCGGGCCGGCGCGGGCGCGCGCGTGCTACACAGCCTGCCCGACGAGCACACTTTGCTGCAAGCACCGCTGTCGCTCGACAGTCACACGTAACAGTCTAAGATCGCGCCGCCTCCGCCGCTGCCGCCACCATTAGTTACAGGATCTCGTCGCCTGGCGCCAGCAACTGCGCCGCCCGGCGCCAGGAACAACGCGCGGCGTGACGCCTCCGCGAGGGCAGCCGGCGCGAGCGCGTCCCGGTCAACCGGCGGTCTTCGGTGCACAAGGCGACCTGTGTGCGCCGCCCGCGAGTCGTGCCGCGCGCGCATGCGGTCGGCATTAGGAGCCGCGTCCGCTGCCAAAGAGAGCAGCGGAAGCGCTATTCCTGACGCTCGCTCCGACGGGACGCTCGTTCGGCGACTCGGCGGCACAATGGCGCCTCACGCGGGCGTTCGTCGAGCTGCATCTGGTGCGTGCCTTTTCAATTAGAGCTCGCTGCGAGCGTCGGGCGGCTCAACGCCCGCCGCGCCGCGGCTTCGGCGGCGCGGCCAGCGAGCGCCCGCTACGCGCGAGCAGGGTGCCGTCCGGACCGCTCGCTGAGCGAGGCTCCTCTCTTGGCTCTCAATGCTCACTGTCTCTCTCCCTCTCTCTCTCTCTCCCTGTCTCTCTCTCTCTCTCTCCCTGTCTCTCTCTCTCTCCATCTCTCTCTCTCCCTGTCTCTCTCTCTCTCTCTTTCGCCCTCTTTCAATATCTTTGTCGTTTTCTCTCTTCCCACTCTCTTTCTCTTTTGCTCTCTCTCTCTCTCTCTATCTCCCTCCCTCTCTCTCTCTCTCTCTCTCTCTGTCGTTCACTCTCCTCTCTCTCTCTATCTCTTGCTCTCTCTTGCTCCCTCTCTCTCTCTTGCTCTTTTTCTCTCCCTCTCACTTCCCCTCACTCTCCCCATCTCTCTCTTTTCTCTCTCCCCCTCACTTCCTCTCTGTCTCCCCCTCTCTACACCTTTCTCTGTCGATGTCTCTCCCCTCTCTCTTTCCCTCCTCTCTCTCTCTCTCTCTCTCTCTCTCCATCCCTCCCCTTGTCTCTTCCTCCTTCTCTCTCTTTGTCTCTCTTTCTTTCTCTCTCCCTTTCTCCCTGAAGATGACCTACGCTGCGGAGACCAGCCGCCAAGCGCCAGGGGCTGCTATCGCGAACTCCACGCAATCACGACATCGAGGCGACGAGGGTCGGGTTGAGCGACGTACAGTTGCATGTCGTCCCGCGGCTAGTATGCGAATCTCCTTAAAGCCTGGCCGTAGTGTCGGCGAGATCGCAGCAGCTGCCGGGTTCCGCAGTGCGCGCATAAGAGAGCGTCGAGCGTCGCTTCAAAAACAGCACTTTACTTGCCCGCAGAACTTGATAGATTTCCCCGCAGCGAATAGTGACTAGAGCGTGTCACTCGGTCGGATCTCGAGGACGAGAATGGCATGGCACTCATTGTCTCAGCCGCCGCACGCGCGCATTCCGTGGGCCACAGACCCGACATCGTCTGTCCGACTACGTGCGACGTTCTCCACCTCGTCTGTCCGTCGGACGTCGTCTGCCGCTGGTGCTCGGGCCCGGGGCGAGGCTGCGTCATCGCGCAGCCAGCGCCGTCGCGGCCGGTCGTAGAGGTCGCAAAAGACGCGGCAGATGCGGGTCTCCTGGAGAGCGTTCGTCGTTCGAGAGAAGAGGGCGCCGATGGGGCGGCCGCTCCGCGGCGGGCGGCGCGCTTACTTTCGGCGGTGCAGCGCGCTGGCGGTGCTGCGAGACGCCCGCCAATGCCCCTGGCTTGTCGCGCCCCCTGCCCGCCTTCCGCCGTCCACGCGTGTGCGCTCAGTTTTCCCGGAGTTTCCGCCGCGGAATTTCAGCGGCTTCTTTCGTATTGGCGCGGCAGCAAAGAGAGCCGCGCACGCGCGTTGAGTGCGTCGAGCGCCGTCGGTTGTTTTCCTGGCAAATTGCAATCGGTGTGAAATTCTCTCCCTACTCGCTATCAGTGAGCGAGCGTTATGCGCTTCTTTTGACGATAAAATCAGCTCCAATAGCTCCTTGAAAATCCTGGCCATACTCGGAAACGGAAAGCCTTACCCGTGAAACAGGCTCTGTCAGCATATGGTGAGCCGTGATGGCACACTAGGTAAGGCGGTTGCTTTCACGACCTCGGTCGGTCCCGAGGTCGTGGGTTCGATTCCTGCGGTGGGCGATTCTTTATCGCCACTGCAAGCGGTGGTGATAGCCGTAAAGGCTCTTCTGTCGCTATACAAAAAGAGGCTGTTTAATCAGCTAGGGTTTAATTTATTTTATTTATTATAGCCTGTACTCTCTGCAAGCAATCGCGAGTGATCAGATCCTCTACGTGACGTCATGCCCGCTAGACGACCGCGTCGTCCGCTTCGCGGTCGGATGCTGCAGCCGACGCACAGCTGCGCAGCGCTGCATAAGTTTGACTCTGCTCACTTAACAATAATAATAATGATGAACTTGATAAAGCGCCCTCAGAGAACTCTCTAGGTGATTTACATTTGCTGCAAAGGGAAATGCAGTTGAATGGTGAGTAATATTATGATTGATGAACAAACAAAATGAATAACATGGTTGGGGGTGACATGCACAGGGTCAGCATGCAAATGAGGTTAGTGGCAGCGTGCACAGTGTCAGCACGAGTAAGCACATGAAGGATGAATCACAGGGACCCACTGAATGCTGTCCAAAATAGGTATGTTTTCAAGTTCTTTTTAAATGTGGTCAAGTCGGGGGATTTTCTAACGCAAGTCGGGAGGGAGTTCCAGGCTTTGGGAGCATACGAACTAAATGCACGGTCTCCAAAAGATTTGAGGTTTGTACGAGGTATTTATAGACTGTTGGATTCCGAAAAGCGGTTGGTGCGATGGTCTGATGGGCGAGTAGATCTGAGAGATAGAGTGGAGCCAAAGAATGAAGAGACCTAAAAGTGAGCGACTAAACCTTGAAGTCAATCAGTTGCAGATACTACAGCAGAGTTGGTATTTGTATCGTCACATCCATACATCCGTCGACTCACTTTGGTTATTTCAAGCTATTGTCGTTTTAATTTTTCTACTGCTGCGCTATGGCTCGATGCTTGTGAGAGCGCTTAGGAAAAGCACAGACGAGTCTCTGCGGCGGCCAGACTTAGAACGCGTGCGGACTCTCGCGTTCACCGCGGTCGTTCTATCGCCAAAGCTGTTGTTGCTGCCGCCTAGGAGTGAACGGGGAAATCGAGTAATGTGGACAGAGAGAGAGAGAGAGAGAGAGAGAGAGAGAGAGAGAGAGAGAGAGAGAGAGAGAGAGAGAGAGAGAGAGAGAGAGAGAAAGAGGCAGAGACAGAGAGAGACACAGAGAGAGAGAGAGAGAGAGAGAGAGAGAGAGAGAGAGAGAGAGAGAGAGAGAGAGAGAGACAGACAGAGACAGAGAGAGACAGAGACAGAGACAGAGAGAGACACAGAGAGAGACAGAGAGAGAGAGAGAGAGAGAGAGAGAGAGAGAGAGAGAGAGAGAGAGAGAGAGAGAGAGAGAGAGAGAGAGAGAGAGAGAGAGACAGAGAGAGAGAGAGGGGGGACGGAGAAGGAATCGGCCAATGAAGCAAAACCTAGCGAGCTGTGTGGCCACTCGACGACGGCGGCGACGAAGGCAGAGTGGCGCTAGAGGCATAATTCGCCCGCTCAGTGGGCAGACATTTTGTGAGGTTGGCTAGCAGGTGCCGAGGGCGCCCGAAGCCAAGCGAAGGCCCACACCCCCGCCCCCCTTTAGGCGCATACTAGAGGTGCGGCAAGCCGCTAGCAGCTGAATAAACAGAACGCCGGACGTAGCCAAGTAGAGAGAAGGCGCGACCTGGAACGCCACCCGGCGAGCGAGTGCGCGGCCGCAACTCGACTTCCGGTACCGGTACCGGCCGCCTCCTCTCCCACTGAGCCGGGCCATCGATGGCGGACCGGAGGCTCGCTGCGCGAGAGAGCCGTGCCGTTGCTAGCTATTATTCGAGCTGTCGAAGTTCGAGCTGCCATCTTGCACTCGTCGGTCGCAAAGCCGCCGCCGGGTGGGCGTGCGAACATACGTTGTAGGGGGGGGGGGGCGGGGGTGGCGAGGCCTGGGCAGTGAGTGCTGTTGGGCACATTCCTACTGCGGCACTTCCTGCGTCTGGCGAAAGGTGTCGCGGGTTCAAGTCCTCCTGCGTCACTCAATTCGGTACTGCCCACAGCCAGCGACGCGATGCGACAGCTCGCCGCCGGAATGGAGTCGGTCCGATCCACTACGGAGAGAGGCTTAGCTTGGCTTCCCTTCGCTTCACCTTTTCCGCACTCCTTCCGGATCCGGGTCTCGCTCTGCAGGTCTCCTCGGCTCTAGCGGTAGTCTCTCTCGCCCTCTCAATGTCAAGGTAGAAGGTCGCGGCGGCTGCAAGACTCGCCCGCCGCTCTCCCCTTCGCCGCCGACTCATTCAGCACTGTCGCACCGCTGGCTAGCAACATCTCTGCGCTCTCCTACTCGCCATTTTCGCGAACTCGCCGCATTGTAACCCGCGCGCGTCCTCGCGCGACGCACGCACGGACTGACGCACGTGCTCCAGCTCTCTCCGTCTGGAGCAAAGTGCGTGCAATAGTTCCCTCCGCCCAATCGCTGCCCGTTTACCAGCGATTTCTCGCAATTTCTTGGCGAAGTTTTGCCGCTGCTATCGCACAGGATGCCGAGGACGCCAGTTTTCGTACTTTCCCCGCCGCGAAAGCGCTGCGCACCGCCGGCAGACTAGCGCCGCCGCCGACGCCGACGCAACCCTGACACGGCAGACAAGGCTGACGCTCAAAATTGGCTCTGCCAGCATATCTCCTGTTGAATCAGCTTGAAATCTAGGTGTCATATTCCAAAGCGACCTCTCGTTAGACGACCATATCAGCTCCACAGTCAAATCCGCCAATTTTCAGCTTCACAACATTGCTAAAATTCGGGCTTGTTTAGATAAAGATACCACGTCCAAGTTAGTTCATGCATTCGTGACATCCCGTCTCGACTTCTGCAACTCACTGCTTACTGGCCTACCAGCATGTGCAATCAGGCGATTGCAGCTGGTGCAAAACTCGGCAGCTAGACTTGTCTGTTGTGAGCGTCGCAGTTGCCACATTACTCCACTTCTCGCCGACCCGCACTGGTTACCAGTCAAGCAACGGATTGACTTCAAGGTTTTGTCGCTCACTCTTAGGTCCCTTCATTTTATGGCTCCAGCCTATCTTTCAGATATACTACCCCATCAGGCCAAGCATCGTACCACCCACTTTTCAGAATCCAACAGTCTGGAAATACCTCGTACAAACCTTAAATCCTTTGGAGACCGTGCATTTAGTTCGTATGCTCCCACAGCCTGGAACTCCCTCCCGACCTGCGTCAGAACATCCCCTGACCTGACCACATTTAAAAGGAACCTAAAAACACACCTGTTTAGGACAGCATTTAGTGGGTCCCTGTGATTCGTCCTTGATGTGCTTATGCGTGCTGATACTGTGCATACTGTCACTAACCACATTTGCATGCTTACCCTGTGCATGTCACCCCTAATCATATTATTCATTTTGTTTGTTTTTCAAGCATGATTTTACTTACCATTCAATTGCATTTCACTTTGCAGCGAATGTAAAGCGCCTAGAGAGAGATTAAGTTCTCTGAGGGCGCTTTATCAAGTGAATTATTATTATTAACCCTCTTTCCTCTCACCCCGCTCTCTTCGCACTAGTTCTGCAATGGCGCTGCGGCGTGGAAGTCGCGCGCGCAAGTTTCGCAAGTGCGACAGAGGCGGCGGCGGCGACGGCAAGGGAGGCAGCGGCGGCGGCGGCGGCGGCGGCGGCGGCGGCGGTGGCCGCGACTTCGGATCTGTCTGCTGTCTGCTGTCCGCTCCGCCGGGCCCAGAATCTCGCTGGCGCCGGGCGGCGGGCCAGCGGGCCAGCAAAAAGGGCGGGAGCCGGGCTGTATACTCAGTTGCATCAGGGATCAACATTAATAAACAGAGGAGATAAAGAGGAGGTAATTTATTTGGCCCCAGGGAGGCCGCTTCGTTAGGTGCCGTTGCCACTCCGATCCGGACGTTAAAAAGCTTTTATTGAGGTCCGTCGCAGCGAGTCACAGTGATAAGAAATGGCAGAGCGCCGTCGAGCAAACAGCGGCTCGGATGCGCCGCGAACCGCGCGGCGGAGGAGGCGGCGCTCGGCGAGCGGCCGCCTCCTCCGCCGCGCGGCCCGATTCACCGAGAGACGACGGTAGTATCGCAGTGCAAACACTTGGCATTGTGCGAGGCGAGACGCCATTCAGACGGTCTCCACCGCCCGCCGCACGGACCGGACCGATTTCATTAGCCATTCAATGACTTCGCGCGGCGGCTCTTCCAGCCCGGGGTTCCGCGCGACGGGCGCGCGCCGGCGCAGCGCCGCCTGCCGACGACACCCGGTGCCGCCGACCGCTGGACAAGCGACAGCGGCACCTCTCGCCGCGCATCGCCTCCTTTCCGCCCCCTTCATTCGCCCGTGCATCCGAGTTCGGCGGCAGCGGTACTGTCAATCGTGATGGCGACTACTGGCCCCATCTAGCACGATCTGGGCGGCGGCGGCGGCGGCGGCGGCGGCACAAGCTCGCGGCCGCGGCACGTCTCGCCCTATTAGTCGCGCGGCGGCTTCAGCGACGGCGGCTCCAGCGACGGCGGCGGCGGCGGCGGCGGCGGCGGCGGCATGCTGACGCAAACAGCGCCGGCGCTAATCGGGCATGCGCGTGTTTTGCCTGATCGCGAGCATTGTCTGGGCTAAGCCTCGGCGTGCTACCCCACGTCGCGAACTGTCGATATAACGCAAACATTCAGCCGGGGGGGGGGAAGACTTATAGCCCAAACGCGTTGGCGACATCGATTTCGTGCGTCGGCGGAGCAGCATTCTCCGACCAGACTCGGGCTATCGACGAGCCGCTTCTTCGCGGTGGTAGGATTCTTTGTCGGGGGAGGTGCGCGTCGCGGAGCGGCAAATAATGCGCACGCTTCTCGTCGCCCGCGGATGCGTTGGTAACGAGCGCGAGACCGAGTGGGCGGATCGGAGTAGGCGGCTGCCGCTAGCAACAATCGGATCGGCCGCTCTCGCTGGGGGGCTCGGAGCGGCGCTCGGAGCCGCGGCGGCGGCGGCGTCGGCGGCGTCGGCAGCGCTCCAGCGGAGCGGCGGCGGCGATGAAGCGCTTCGCCGCCTGTTGAAATCGTCGCCGCCCCCACGGAGTCGGCTCGCTGCTATTCAGGCGCGCTGCGCGGGCGTCACGAAAAGGGCGACGACCGAGGGGATGGAACCACTGCCGCCGCCGCCGCAGCCGCAGCAGCAGCAGCCGGTCGAGAGTAGGAAGGGCAGCGGACGTTCGGTTCGCCGTTGCGGCGACGGCGGAGTGAGCGAGGTCACTTTCTCGCCGCCGGGCGAGACGGGTGCACGACCTGCGTACGACCTTGAGCGCGTTCGTGCGCGGCGGCGGCGGCGGCGGCGGCGGCGGCGTGATTGTCTCGCAGCGGCTTCTAAGATGCGCTGACTTGAGTCGTGGCTACTGGTTCGGTGCCGCCACGGTCGCACGCGCGAGCGCCAAGCGCAAGCGACAGGCGCCAAATTACAAATGCCAACGACAGCCACCATTGCGAAAACATACGCCTAGAAGCACGTACAGTCGCAAAACTAGTAAAAAGTCAAGTAAAAGTAAAAGTTAAAGGCGGCCGATTCAGCAGCCTCGTTTGTGAAGACCCGTGGCGACTATCGCACTACCGCTTGCGGTGGACAATACAGCGTTGCCTTCTTCAGGATTTCAATTCGCGACCTGGCTCATGACCCCCGCACACCTTGTCCCACGGGGTGGGACCCATCCTGCTTACCGCATTCCTGGCGCGGTCTCGCCACCCCCCCGCCAGTGCACGGTTTGAAATCGGCGCATTCAAACCAGCGTTTCTAATGGCTTCGTTTTTTCTTTCACAATTTTAATAATCATCCCACATTTCCAGCTTCCCAATGCTGATGCCGTTGCGGCGGCGGCGGCGAGCGCGGGCTGGTTCAGCCCGGCGGTTAAGGTGCTCTCGGGGACCGAGGAGGTCGGCGGCTCCAGCCCAGGGCGGAGCACGTGAAGCGCCCGAATGGACATTAAGTTCTCTCAGGGCGCTTTGCAGATGAATCGTATATTTTCGCTGGCACGTTGGCTGATGAGATATTTGGGCTCGTTGCTGGATTCGCCGGGCACATTGGCTGGGCGCTGGCGTCGCTGCGGCTGCCGAGCTGGTTTGCTCTAACGGTTGACGTGCTCGCCCCGACCAAGGTCTGACTGAGGTCGTGGGCTCGAGCCCCGAGGCATATGTGAAGCGCCTGAATAGAGATTAAGTTCTCGTGGGGCGCTATATAAATGAATTATATAATAATGAATTCTATCGAGAGGGGGCGGGGAGGGGTGGTAAGGGGCGGGGCTGCGGGTGGCGCCGCCGGCTACTACCGACAACTCGTCTGACTGCTGCATCTGACTTGGCGGCCGCTGCACTGGACGTCGACGCCCGCGCGGCCGGCGGCCGCTACTGCGAGGCTCTTTGAGTGAGTGAGCCACGTGGCCACGAGTAAGAATTTGTTAGACGTTCGCGATGGCGGCGCGCGAGACGCCTTCGAGCAGCGGTCATTTGCTAGCTTTGCAGCAGCAGCAGCGGCAGCAGCAGCGGCGGCGGCACCGGCGAGCCAGCCACTCTCGCCGCGTCGCATCGTTCGGCGAATCGGTGGACTGGCTCGCAATCGCAGGTCTACCGTTGGCGCGACCATCGATTATCGGGCTGCCGACGGATTACGGATATGAAAGACACCGCTAGCTCGACGCGACCGCTCCTACTCTGCGGCCGCATACCGCGTCGGCAGAGCGAGCGAGCGAGCGAGCGAGGCCGACGCCGCTCAGGCCGCCGACCCTGCAAAGCCGCCCGCGGCGCGGGCGGCTTTGCAGGGTCGGCGGCCGCCGCCGAGCTAGTCCAGCCGAAGCCGCTGCCGAGCTTAGCGAGCGTTGCGAGCGAGCGCGTGCCCGCAGCGCTTCTGCTTGAACGACCGACTCGTTTTGAATTGTATTCTCTTCGAAAAGTTAGCATTAACCGTAACAATAACTTAGGACTTTGTATGTACAAGCGCAGACAGTCTCGCGTCGACCGTCGAAGACCTGTCGGCGCGCGCGACCGGCGCGAGGGACGCGCGTGAGCGGCTACCGGAGCGCCGCGCTCCGCGCGACCGAAGCGCTCCGTAGGAATATCTTTGGCTTGAGATTTTGTCTCCCACGCTGTGTCGCACGCAGTCCGTGGTCGTCACTGAGCAAACTGTGGCGAGCGTCGGCGCGCTCGGCTGCGCACGCAGCCGGCCAGCCGGCCTCCGTCGAGCGTGGAACCAGGTCGCTGGACCGTGGACGGGCGACGCTGCGAAGCGGCAGCCGGCTTGGACGCGCCGGCGCGCCGGCGCGCCGCCAGGCGGGCGCGGCAGAAGTCGCTTCGCGAGAGCCGGTGCACGTCCGCCGCCGCCGCCGCCGTCGGTCGGCCGGCGACCGGCAGCGGCTACGGGTCCTTCGCTGCCATAGCGAGCCCTTAGCGACGCCTTAGCTCCGTCCGCGGGCGATCGCAGACGAGCGGAAGGAAGAGCGGGCGCGGAAGCGGAAGCTGCCGGTCACTGCGGCCTCGCTCGCTCATTCACTGCGGCCACCGGCCGCCGCCGCCCGCCGCGGCGGCGGCGGCGGCGGGCGAGTCGCAGCCGCACGAGCACTCGGTGAGGATGGGATAGTTGAACTTGATCCAGCGGCAGACGCGCGCGCCGCCATCGCCGCCGCCGCCGTACGGGCAGTGGTAGCGCAGGATGCGCACGTCCCTGGACGCCTTGGGCTGGCACTGCATGCCGGCCGGCAGCGAGCACGAGCGGCCGCGCTCGCACGCCCCCTGGCGGATCCAGCGCGGCCAGAAGCGCTGGTGCAGCTGCTTCCACTTGTAGCGCACCGGGCAGTAGCTGTACGCCCAGACGATGCGCTGCAACTTCTGGCGCGTGCGCCGGCTGAGGCGCATGCGCAGCACGGGTCCGTCCGGGCCCAGCTTGACGTCGTCGCTGTCGAACAGGCGCGCGGCCTGCTGCTGCTGCTGCGTCGACGCGAAAGCGGCCGCCGCCGGTGGCGACGACTGCAGCTCGTCGGGCACCGTGTGGCCGCTGCGGAACGAGTACTCGAGAAGTCCGTTGGGGTACTGCATGATGTCGGCCAGCGGCTGCTCGGCGGCCATCAGCTCGCGGTCAAAGTCGACGCCCATGATGTCGAGCAGCGTCTGCACGTCAAGGTCTTCGGGCTTGGGGTCGAGCAGCGGGTTCGCTATCTCGACGATATCGGGCGGTATGATGTCGGGCGACGCTCGCAGCGGCAGGCCGGACATGAACAGCCGGCCCGAGCCGCCCGCCCTGGCCGCCGGCATCAAGCCACCCCCGCCGCCGCCACCAAGGCGGCGCGCAGAGGCAGCCGACGACGACTGTCTCTTGGAGCGCGACGGCGTCGCCGCGTCTGCGGCTTCGGAGGCCTGCAGCTGCATCGCCGCCGCCGCCGATTCGTCGTCGGCGGCGGCGGCGGTGGCGCTGGCCAGGTAGAAGCATGCCGATAGCGCGACTAGCCGCAGCGCGATCTCCATCGCGCGCACGAGACGCGAGGCGGCGAAGGCAACGCTCTCCTTCGCGCACGTCGGCTTCTCGCTTCGAAGGTGTGCGGGCGCGCGCCCGAGCCGACGGGATCGACGCTCGGAGGGCGGTCGAGGCGGCCGCCACCGGCGCTGCTGCCGCTCGGTCGAGTCGAGCACGGACGATGCGATCTTTCTCTCTCTCTCTCTCTCTCTCTCTCTCTCTCTCTCTCTCTCTCTCTCTCTCTCTTCTGCTTCCTCTTCGAGGCAACGCTACAACGCAGAGGGCGCGACCTTTGAGCGCGTGTGCGCGGCGGGTTGCGAAAATAAAAACCAGGAACCCGGCGGCGGCAGCGGCGGCGGCGGCGGCGGTGGCGGCGGCGGCGGCGGCGGCGGCGCGCGCAGAGCCGTAAGGGCAGCCACATGGGAGTAAATAATGGCTGATTATGTTATTGCCCATTATTCTTTAAACACGAACAGGCTCCGAAAACAAGCCGGCCTCTTATCAACATTTCGGCTTCCTTCGGTTAGAGCAGCGCGCCTCACTGCTCGCCGATTCGTCAACAGCCCGTCGTCGATGAGCCGAGCGCCGACGGGACCGAGCGCGTGCGCGCGCGCGCGCGCGGGCTCGTTTTTCGCGGGAGCCAGAGCACCAGCGGAAGCAACGGTCGGCGGCGGCGGCGACGATATCCGGGAACGCTGTGAGGGCAGCGCTGCTGGCTAGACAAATAAAGAGCTTTGAAGCAGAATTGAGCGCCAGTCGGCGGCGCCCGGTCGAAGGTGACGCGCGCTGGCAGTCGCTCCGCGGGAGCTCCGAGGGCCGAGGCTGCTGAGCGCTAGCTGACCGCTAGCCGGCGGCCGAGCTCTGGGCGAAGAGTGCGAGATTGAGCGAGCGAGCGAACGAGCAAGTAGCGCGAGCGAGCAAAGAGCAGACTCGACACAAAAAGATAGAAGCGGGGGGGGGGGGTGAGAGCAGCAGCCGAGCGGCAGCACAGGCCGGCCCGCGCCGCGTCTGGCTTACTGGTAGCGCTGGTGCGGCTCCGATTGGCGACGCGTTGCGAAGGGATCGCGGATAAGATCGGTCAGCGATCGGATGTCGGCGTCCGATCGCTGACCGAGATTGCAATCTCGGCGCTGCTCGCATCGTTGCGAGGCATCCAGCTGCCCGAGCCCTACTCTCGAGCGGACGCGCCTTCGAAGGCGCGCCCGCTCGCTCTCTCGCTCGCAGCGTCTGGCGTCGTTTCCTGCGCCGGCCTGGCGTCGTTTCCCGCGCCGGGCCGGCCGCTGCGACGACGCGCGGCATACCTTAAAACGAGCCGCAGCGGAGCTGCTTGGCGTCGGCTGCTCGCGACGTCGTTCCTTCGCTAGCCCGTATATCCGGAGTCCGACGGTCGCACGCCTTCGCCTGCTCCAGGCGCTGCCGCTCGCACTGCGAACCCGTGACAGCTCCCAAGCGCTCTGCTACTCTGCCGTGGCCCGTCGCCGCCGCCGCCGCCGTCTTATAGGGCGGCGCCGAGTCACGTGACCAACACGACGGCGCTCATCTAAAGACAATTATAAACCGGGTAGTAACCGCTACGGGGTACCCAAGGGAGGAGATTACAGAGCGGCCGCAAGAGGGCGCGGTAATGCGGCCCGACGGCCAGCCTGTCGCCCGACGGCTGCGGCGGCGGGCACCGTCGGCAGCACTTCTCGGCGGCGGTGGCGGCGGCGGCGGTGGCGGCGGCGGCGGCGGCTCAACTAGGCGGCGGCTGCGGGGGCGGCGGCGGCGTGAGCTGCAAGCTTCGTGTTTGGCCTTCGCTTTGAGGCCGCTCTTCGAGGTCGGGCAAAGCTTTGAGATGGGCGTTGAGCCATTTGGATGTAGTGCGAGCTGCCGCAGAAGCAGCACGTTTACGTGCTGCATGCGCAGAGAACAGCCATCCGCCGCAGCCGCCTGGCGGCGGTGATCTCGGGCCGCGCGATCGGCCTTCGGGCATGGTCGGACGCGGTCGGCCTTCGGGCCTTCGGACTTCCCAGGCGCGCCGCGTATTTTTTGTCGGCGAACAGTGTCGCTTCGTTCGCGAAGCCCCTGGCTTATGCTCGCATCGGAAGTCGGACGTCGGCGAATGACAGCGAGCAGTCACCCGCTGGGTCCCGGATGTTTATCGGGGGGATAATTCAATCGCGCCAACGTCCGGGAAATTTCCCCGACCTCGAGCTTTCCAAAGTAATTGGCTAAGCTTAAACGTGTCAGCGGAATTAGAAGCGAGTTCATTAAACCCCGGTAATAGCGGCATCGCCAAACGCGCGGGGCTGTAAATTCGGGCATGTGCGGTGCGAGCGCTCGGCATCGTTATCTCATGGGAAGCGCTAAATTTATCCCTCCGCCATTAGTGCTCGAACGGAAATACTTGGCCTGAGCTGACCCTAGATCGAGATTGCCAGCGACAGGTGGACAGATAAAAAGCTCAAATTGAATATCTATAGCTTCGGTTAAGAATAAACCCAAACGATGCGCGGAAGTTTGCAAAGAATACCAAGAATAGAATCGCAGGGATGCAGCATGCACCGACGCTAGCGCGAGGCGTGTCGCGGCACCGCAGCGCGGCTCCCGCCCGCGCGCGAGTGCGTCGTTTGGAGGCGGCGGCGGCGGCCGCCACGCGCGCGCACGAGGGCCGTCGTGCGTACCCGTCAGCGAGCGGGTGCGGCAGGACGGCGGAGGCGGCGGCCGCAGCGCACGGCTCTCGGACCGTGGCGATCGGCGGCGGATGCCGAGGGCCTACCGGCGGCGCTTAAGAAACCGCTCGCATCGCTCCGCTCTATCGGCGGCGGCGGATGCCGCCGCCGGCTCGGCGTTATCTACTCCGGCCTGGCGTGCGGTGCTCGCGCGCGCTCAGGCCGCGACCGCTTCCGCCGGGCCGCCCTGTTTGCCGCCCGCCCGCTGCACCCGCAGTCTGCCAACGCCGGGATGCAAGCAAGCCGCAGACGCCGAGGGAGGGGGTCGGGGCGCAGCCGCCGCGGCGCACGAGGGTCACAATCCGCCTCTGATTGGGAAGGCAGAGTGTCTCGCCGGCGACGACGGCACCGCTCGATTGGGCTACGCTGCCCCGAACTGCCGCGACTCGCCGCGCCGTCGCTTAAAGGGGCGCGGCGCGCTCGGCGGCGGACTGGTCGCGTTTCCCTCGAGGACGCCATCTCGTCGGCCAGTGGGCGCGCCGCGGGCGCGCGCGGAGTTTCCGGGGGTTCGCGGTGGTGGACGGGTAATTCTGCCCGCGCTGCTGGCCGTCGAGCCAGTGAGAGCTCTCGCGAGCAATCTTGTGGCCGCGAGAGCTGACCGGGGCCGCGGCGAGATCGGGAGCGGCTGCGACGGCAGTCGGCGGTCACTACCGACGACCGTCGCCACGTCGGCCGCACGCCGTGGCCGGCGCCGCGGGCCCCCGACGGCTTTGTCGCGGTGCGGGCGGACGCTGGCTCCGCGGTCTGGACTCGCGGCGGAGAGCCGAAACGCCAAGTGGCGGTCTGGTGGCTCTGCGCTGGCTCCGACGGCGGCACTGCGGCACAGCGCAGCACGCACAACCACCGCGTGCGTCGGGCGACTGGCGTCGTGCGTCGACTGGACGCTGGCGTAGCGCGGTCTCTGGTGTCTGCTCGGCGCTGCGCGCGCGCGCGCGCGCGGCGCTCGTGAAAAATGCACCGACTGCTCGCAAAACGTGGCTCGCGCTACTAGTTTAACTGCCGCAGCCATCCCCCCTCCGAGTTGCCGAATCAATCTCAGGGCATCCGCATTTCTGCTCTCCTGACTGGAATACAACGGGCGCCCTTAACGAGCCCTGCTATAGTAGAGGAACGGAGCGACGAGCTCGATTTGACGCACGATCGCGCGTCGACGAGCGCCTCTTCTTAGCTGGAGGCGAAACGGGAGCGACGGGCGAAACGCGAGCGACGGCGCGCTGTGCGGCAGCGCGTCGTACGGCATCCGGGACACTGTCGATCGCTCGCCCGAAGTAGGTCGCTCCGTCCGGCCGGCTATGAGTTGCGCGCGGAACCGGCAAGCGGCCTCGCGGGACCGCAGAGTCAGGCTCGTTCGTTCGCTTAAGAGACCGTTTAACCCGAGTCGAATCATTTTGCGATCGCAACCTGCTCTCGGGGGTGTTGCGGCACTAAAGCCAGCCGCAACACCCCCACGTGGAGGGGAAATGCGAACCCCAGCACGCGAGCCTCTCAAGTCAACCCAATAGAGCTGCATGACCGAAGCTTGCTCTAGCAAAGCTCGGTGACCCCCATCCGCCGCTCAGTCACTGCGACGCGCTGGTTTGGCCCAGGGGTTAGGGTCCTGGCCTTTGATGACCGACGTCGAGGCAATCGTCTTTGACGACCGAGATCGTGGGCTCTCGCCCCGCCTCCCCATGGCGCATGCGGAGCGCCTGCTTAGAGGTTCGGTTCTCTTTGGGGCTCTATACAAATGAATTGCATTATATTAAGCACGGGCGTCCGCTCCAGCCTGCATTGCCCGTACCGACATTGTACCTACGAACAGCGCATCTGCAAAAGCTTAAGCATCCGCTGCCCTGGAGGTCTCTGCGTCCATCCAATACAGCCGTCGCACTCATTCAGGTTAGCTGCGGCATCAAACGGTGCTATATCATATCTGATCTTAAACACGCTCTCACTCGAGTTTCGCTCCCTCTGCTGTGGCCATAGGTCGACGAGGGCTATCGTTGCCTGTGAGCACGCGCACAATAGCGCTCACACTCGCACGTATGTAAGTCGAAGCCGAGTGCAAAAATTGACCGGACTTTCCGTGAGCTGACAAGAGGCGACGGCGCGCTGGGCGCCGTCGCGGCGGGTCGCTAGCGTCTCAGCCCTGCTGCTGCTGCTGCTGCGGGAGGCGCAACGCCATAGGTCGGGCAAGTCAGTGCCGATTTGCTGGCAAACCACTATCGCCACCGCCGACCTTCGAACCCGATCCCCTCGCCCCCCACCCCCGGGAGTTTTTCGTCGATACCTCTCGGACAGCGCTCGTCGCCCTAGCGTCCGGGACTCGGGCAGCCGGTCCTGCGGGTGCTGCTGTTTAGTGCCGACTTGCGAGCGTGTCTCGGATGTAACAGCCTCGCTATCGTGCTTTCTCTGGCCGAACGACGACATCTACTCTCCAACTGCCGACTATGGCACATCTTTTTCAGCGGTCCTGAACTGCTACTTCTATGCTACTCACTACCTCAACTGCTCTCCTGACTCTGCTATGCTTCCCACTTTCTCTTTGTTGCGTGAGACGAAGTCTGTTGGCTACCGAATGCGTACCGAAAGCCGCTTAGGCTGTGAGTGCGCTATACAAAACTCTCCTGCGTAACACCCACATGGTCTGCCGCCGCTGCGTCTGCCGCCGCTGCGTCTGCCGCCGCTGCGTCTGCCGCCGCTGCGTCTGCCGCCGCTGCGTCTGCCGCCGCTGCGTCTGCCGCCGCTGCGTCTGCCGCCGCTGCGTCTGCCGCCGCTGCGTCTGCCGCCGCTGCGTCTGCCCCGCCGCGTCGGCCGCCGCCGCGCCTGCCGCCGCGCGTCTGCCGCCGCTGCGTCTGCCGCCGCTGCGTCTGCCGCCGCTGCGTCTGCCGCCGCTGCGTCTGCCGCCGCTGCGTCTGCCGCCGCTGCGTCTGCCGCCGCTGCGTCTGCCGCCGCTGCGTCTGCCGCCGCTGCGTCTGCCGCCGCTGCGTCTGCCGCCGCTGCGTCGCCGCTGCGTCTGCCGCCGCTGCGTCTGCCGCCGCTGCGTCTGCCGCCGCTGCGTCTGCCGCCGCTGCGTCTGCCGCCGCTGCGTCTGCCGCCGCTGCGTCTGCCGCCGCTGCGTCTGCCGCCGCTGCGTCTGCCGCCGCTGCGTCTGCCGCCGCTGCGTCTGCCGCCGCTGCGTCTGCCGCCGCTGCGTCTGCCGCCGCTGCGTCTGCCGCCGCTGCGTCTGCCGCCGCTGCGTCTGCCGCGCCGCCGCTGCGTCTGCCGCCGCTGCGTCTGCCGCCGCTGCGTCTGCCGCCGCTGCGTCTGCCGCCGCTGCGTCTGCCGCCGCTGCGTCTGCGTCTGCCGCCGCTGCGTCTGCCGCCGCTGCGTCTGCGCCGCTGCGTCTGCCGCCTGCCGCCGCTGCGTCTGCCGCCGCTGCGTCTGCCGCCGCTGCGTCTGCGCCTGCGTCGCCGCCGCTGCGTCTGCCGCCGCTGCGTCTGCCGCCGCTGCGTCTGCCGCCGCTGCCGCCGCTGCGTCTGCCGCCGCTGCGCTGCGCTGCGCCGCTGCGTCTGCCGCCGCTGCGTCGTCTGCCGCCGCTGCGTCTGCCGCCGCTGCGTCTGCCGCGCTGCGTCTGCCGCCGCTGCTGCGTCGCCGCCGCTGCCGCCGCTGCCGCCGCCGCGTCTGCCGCCGCTGCGTCTGCCGCCGCTGCGTCTGCCGCCGCTGCGTCTGCCGCCGCTGCGTCTGCCGCCGCTGCGTCTGCCGCCGCTGCGTCTGCCGCCGCTGCCGCCGCTGCGCTGCGTCTGCCGCCGCCCCTGCGTCTGCCGCCGCTGCGTCTGCCGCCGCTGCGTCTGCCGCCGCTGCGTCTGCCGCCGCTGCGTCTGCCGCCGCTGCGTCTGCCGCCGCTGCGTCTGCCGCCGCTGCGTCTGCCGCCGCTGCGTCTGCCGCCGCTGCGTCTGCCGCCGCTACGTCTGCTGCTCTAAAAATGAAGCTCGAAGAGCAAAGTTCGTGAAATACTTGAAGAACCAAGGTGTTGTGGCACGTCCTAGCATCGGTAAAGTGTTTCTACTCGGATTGTTGGTTTACAGCGTCACTGCAATCGACTAGATTTAGCAATTACATTTCCAACTTGTGATGTCCCCGAATATTTTTCAGAACCATCGTTCAGATATCCTCTGCTGACAAGCACAGCGATGACCATCTTGGATCTGCAGAAGCCAGTCGTAACACTCGCCTGAACATGGAAGACAAGACCCACCCAATTTCAACGCTGTGAAATAGTAACAATAATAATCATACACTTGGTAAAGCGCCCTCAGAGAACCCAATCTCTTTCTCTAGGTGCTTTGCATTTGCTGCAAAGGAAATACGATCGAGTGGTGAGTGGTATCATTCTTTATAAACAACATGAATAACAAGGTCACATGCACGGGGTCAGCGTGCAAGCGTAGTTTGTGGCGCCTGTTAGAGGGTTAGCAATACCGGTGGAGATTACATTCGCGGTGCGTCTTAGAATGCGAATGCTCGTTGTGAGCGTTACGCGATATTCGAGCGAGGGCTGCTGAGGCAGCTGCGAAGCAGTGTGAAATTCTTTAGCTACGATCTGCATACGGTGTTTGTGGCTACTAGCTGCAAAAACGTTTCAATGAGAAAATGCAGAATTAGGCACCGGCGCCGGCTGATGCCATGAAATGACTGGGGACTGGATAATATTGCCCCGCAGCTCGTGTCATCGACACGAGCTGCACAGCAGCTGGGAAAGCGTTCACTGACACACGGTAACCGAGCCGCATGGTGTCGCAAACGAGACATGCAAGGCACGAGTGCAAAAGTGAACGAGAAGCTGCAGCTGCATTCGCTAAGTGCAGCTGCCTCTGTGGAAATCCGCGCCTTCGGATATCGGACATCGGAAGTCGTCGAATCGAGAGCGCCAACGGTTTGTGCCAGTCAGTCCCAGATGCATGCGCCTCTATGCGTGTGCCTTTGTAGCAATCGTAGCTCCATCAATCGCCTGCGCATGACGCAATGACGAAGAACGCTTCGACGTGGGTGCTCGAGCGATGCCAGCTGTCTAATCTAGCCAAAAGGGGTAGCTTTCCAAGAAAGTTCGCTATTCCCAATCAGAAACTCCGTTTGCTTGATTAAGCGTCGAAGCCTACACCATTAATTTAGAACCGGTTTCGCTTTCTGAGAAAATGAGGTGAATTGGGCTAAAAACGAGGCTCAGGTGAGAAGTGCAGGTTGACGCTGCCACCATCAAATAATATCCGTAGCTGCCTAACATTGTTGACAACTTGACATTTTTTTTAAAAGACAAATTGAAATCGTCAGTTGGTCTAAACTTAACAAATGCATTACTGCGCTTGCAGCAGGCAATACTCAGCAAATACAAAGCGCCTAGAAAGAGATTAAGTTCTCTGAGGGCGCTTTATCAAGTGCAATATTATTATTATTATTATTATTATCCGCTGCTGGACTCAACCCACGACCTGGGTCGCGAAGAACGAGCCATTTTCCCGTGGGCTAAATGCTTCCTTGGCCTCAGGTCGTGGCCGCGATAGCCGAGAAGGTAAGGTGCTCGCTCTTCACAACCGAGGTTGTGAGTTCGAATCTTGCAGCAGGCGATCCTTTATTGCCAACTGAAAGCGGTGGCGGTAGCCGTTACGGGTCTTCTACCCCTATACGAGTGAGGCACTTAAATCAGCTAAAGGGCTGCTGCTAGGTCAACGCGAGAGGCCTCCGATAGAAGTGCTTCGATGCCCTGACCAAGTGCGCACTGAAGTGGGTGTTCGCGAACTGAGAACGGTTGGGAGAGAGCGAGCTCTAGCAACGCCTTGGCAGGGCCCGGGCTATTAGGTATTGCGCAGGCACAGTGCTGTCTGCACCTCCTTGGAGCTTCGGCAGAAGCGTGCCTGCCGATTGGACGAAAGCGAATGACCCGGACGGCGGTGCCACTGACACCTGAAAGCGCCGGCTGATTACTTTTCGTATTTCTGTCGTAAGAGTCCGCAGAGATCCGCAGCGCAAACGCCGCCACCGCAACCCAATTAGTTTGCTAGCGTGCGTACTAGTCTTCGGGCGTGACCCCTGTGGGTTGAGTCGGGGGGCGTGGTCAGCCAGTACACGTGTCAGCCAATCCGCTTGCGCCATGAAGAGTGCAAGTGGTAGCCACCGCCCAGCAAGCTATTGAGTCATTCTTGACATTGAAATGTTTTCTCCTCCTGGCTGCACCTGGCAGGCCATCGACCCAGGTTCGAGCGTCGAACGACAGTGGCTTACGTCTAAGCTAGTCGACGGGAGGTTTCAGATAGCCGCCGTCGAACGAGTTTGAAGAGAGAATCAGCTTCATAGGACTGCAATAATGATAGCAATAGCAATACATCTGTATAGCGCCGCCAGAGAACCCAGACTATTTTCCGAGCACTTCGCATGCCCTGCAAAGGAAGCTTGGTTGAATGGTAGGTGGTAACACGCTCAATGACAACAGGCATAGCACGGTAAGCACGTGACACGACCTGCACCGATGCTAGGCGGCTCCGGCTCTACTTCGGCGTGCATTCGCGCGGGGGGGGGATCGCCGGATCGCTCGCCGGGGGGGATCGCCATCTAGAGGAGGCTGGTCTCTTTTTCTAAGGGCATGATGCAATCGCGACTGTTGCAAAAGAGGAAATTCTCCGTACGCAGGGCTAAACGCTCTCTTAACAGCACGCCGATAGACATTCACAAACCGGAAACCCCCACTATTTCCCAACCCCGGCTCCGCATTAGGGATATCAGTCAGTCGCGTCACCTGGGCGATGCCAACGCGTCTCCCGGCAGCTCGGCGAGCAAAGAACAAGGATCCACTCACGGCCGAGCAAGAATTTCGATTCAGTGATTGCGTTGGTGCACGGGAAACTGTAAAGCGGTGTTCAGAAAGTGCGTACGCTGTTCATGTACTTGGTTTGACTCGTTTGAGTGAACTCATCGCTGCCAGCTGCTGATGGGGCTGCTGTCTTATATAAATAAATTGCTGCTGCTACGGCTGGGCTTCATTTAGCAGACGCCGTGCGTGCACTCTGCACTTCAGGCTCTCTAGAGAGTCGATAGAGCCTGCTGATGCCGCGGCACCGCTGCGGCAGGCGAAGCGGCGCACACTCGCGCGGTGCGTGCGTATCTCAATAGAAAGCCTACTAATTTCTTTTAGACGTAGCTACATAAGCGGCAGGCGACCTTCGGCGGGCAGCCACGATCTATCCGTACACAAATCGGAAGACGCCTTCTGTAAAGAAGGCGTCTTCCGATAGGCTCCCACCGAGACCAGCTGCTCTCAGAAGTTTCGGGTCTTCAAAATTGAGTGCGACAACTTCGCGGCGAATCCGGCGGCGATCATTTCCGGTCGCGCTCCTTCCGGTCGCGCGGAACTGCAGTGTGCGTCTCCAGAAGGGTCCGTCATTTCATACGGCTACAGTATCGCAAAGAGGAGAGGCCAAAAAGACGGCGTAGTCGCAGGCGGCGCTTCGGCGGCTCGGTGGTCTACCTTCGCGACCGGCGCGGGTCTCAAGACTCAAGCGTCGAGGCATACTATAATAACACTAGAGCTCGGCGACTGGGGACTAGGTTCGCTGAGTCGCAGTCGGTATTAAATAGCTATTTACGGGTCACTCACTCCAGGAAGTACTGGTCGCCTTTCTCGCAGCGTGAGGGAGAGAAAGTCGGACGGACTTTCTCGCTTTAATTAGTAGAGATTCCGCGTGGCGCCACGTCAGCTCTGTAATCCACGGTCGGGCCCACCGGAGATGGTTGACCAAAGGTTCATAAGCCCTTCGGCTAAGGGATTGTTGCTGGGTAACTTGCCGGCGTGTATCATACCTTTAGGCCGCCAAGCAAACAGCAACGACCGATGGCTGCTGAGTACAGAGCAAGCCCCTTTGACAAAAAGGCTGCCATTCACCAACGGCCTTTCCGGTCGCTCGAGCATGGACCGCAGCGTCGGCAGACGTCACTAGTAGGCGGTTGGCCCTAGTTCATCTTTGGTTCCCTCCTAACGGCAACGGGCCAACTGCTTCTGTCATTTAGCAAGGCACTTAATGGCTGCAGTAAAAATAAGTAGCGCTATGCTGTATAGTGCATGCCAACTAATTTCTCCTAGAATTTTTGAATGTCTCAAGGATCGCCACTATCGCCAATGCCACCAATAGCCTCGTGGGGGGATATCTTGCAGGCATTGTAGTGCCTTGTAAATTTACGCTTCCCTCATCAAAATCTGGCAAATCAAAAACCCAGGAAATGGATGCTGTTCAAGGCGCATTTCTTGCATCATTTTAAATGTCTTCAAGTTAGGCGTAACGTCAGTCGGGAGTGAGTTTCAGGTTGTGGGAGCTTACGAACTAATTCAATTGAAGTAGTTCGTAAGAATTTAATGTTGGTTTTGATGAGGGTGACATAAATTTACAAAGCACTGCGATTCCTGCAGGATAGTCACGATGGTATCGGTGGTAGAGGCGATATGATTCCCTGAGAGTGGTAGTTTGGAGTTGTTCTGTGTGTGCATACACGTGCTGACACTGTGCATGCTATCACTATAGCCGTATTGATGCGCTTACTGTGAATGTCCGCTAAACAAGATGGCGAGCCCGCCGGGACTGACGGGAAGTCTAGCAGTTATTTCCTAACATTGCACATTTCTTATTGCGGTCAAGGTAAAGCGTAATTTCAAGAGAGTATTAGAAAATGTTATTAACAAACACGTTGGACGTCGTTAGTATAATTACCACATTTTCTACAGGCAATTTCTAAATGAACAGTGAATTCCGTTGACGTAGCGAATTCACATAAAAGAATAAGCATGAGGATTAATCTTAGGTCAATTTTTACATTTCTGCTAGGAGATCACCTTTTCGCATTGCAATTAACACCCTCAGCTACCGCAGGCTCTCGCCCCTCCCATTAGGCGCCGACTCGTGAATCAGCGATTATTACCTCCACCAAGGCGACGTACGTACATATCGTAATAGAGTGCATTCAAAAATATGCGAGTTGCCTACGGCACCGGTGCATTTAGGTACTATAAGGCAGGGGTCGGCAAACTTTTCATACTACTAGGCCATTTCAGGTGGTCAAGAAGGCACCCTAGGCCAGAAGAAACCACGCCCACTCCACCGGTCTCGCGGAGTGGGCGTGGCGAGATCGACGAACAAAAACAGTCGCAAAAGGCGCACAGACGTGCGCGGCAATTGTAGAGGTGGACGAATATCACCCCTCACCTGTCAGGCGCTTCTGTGTCAAGTTTTAAAAATAAACGCGGGCCACAACTTGTACTGCAACAGCAGTAATGAACGGGAACAAAAACGGCGACAACTCGATTAGGCTACGGATCCATCAATAAATAACTAGGAGGCCGCTAGGCCGGACTGGGGCACTAGCTAGGCCGCATCTGGAGTAAAGGCTGGAGTTGGCCGAGCTCTGTACTAAGCCATCGATGATCTTTGAGCCACCCAAATTCAATTCAACTGCAGAGATAGCAAGCGACAGAGGGCGCTTCTAACTGTCGGTGGGCGTCTGCTTACTCTCACTCGCCTTCGCTCGGCAGGCCGCACGCAAGAGCGAGGCGAAATTGAATGTGATGCAATCCAACGCACGTAGCATAGAGCATCGACAGCAACGCACAACTTTCGAGTGGGCTTCATAAGATCCTGTCCTAACAGTGTCTTACTAACGGCGACCTCGGCGGAAAAGGCGCTCCGACATGTATCCCTGTGCATGCAGAGTCCGCTCCTCAGTTCCGCCCTATTTAAGTTGGAATGATTTCTGAAAGCCAGCGGCCAGATCTTCACGGTAGCATTCCGTTTAAAGATTCCAAGTTGAACTGGTGCTGATGACTATTAGGCTTTCACGCGATTGCATCATCCTGGATCCAATCATGTAGTCAAACTCTTCGACCAAATTTGATGGTGTCTGACTTCGAAGTCTTTGAGTTCTATAAAAAATTGTAGGATTTCCCTATATAAGTGCATCAATAATTAATACTACTAAAAATAATTTCGTTCGTTTTTATAGCGCCCATATAGAACTTAATCTCTACATAAGCACTTTACTAAAGCGCGTGCGCGGAGACGCACATCTGCTATATCAACTAATTAAAGCGAGAAAGTCCGCCATTCCCTCCGTTACGCCGCAAGATGAAGCAACCTCAGTCGCGCGGCAAGATGGCGCAGCATTGTCTTCCGTGACGGAACTACAATGACTCAGCTAAGCGAGTGCACAGGCAGTGAGCTGCTCTCAGACCATTAAAGGAGAAGTAAGCGTAAACAACCGACTCCGCCGTTCGCCCCGTCAGTCGAGGATCGCATCGAAAAAGGAACCGCTTTACGCGGCGCCGGATGTGGCGGTGCGATGACGCTGCGGAATGTGGCGCAGCGGTGCCGCGGCGCGCGCACGATAACCGAACGAGAGCACGCGCGAGGGCGACGGTGGGGGGCGGGTCAGCTTCAACGCGGAGGAGCTGGCTGCTACGCTGGCTGCTACGCTGGCTGCTACGCTGGCTGCTACGCTGGCTGCTACGCTGGCTGCTACGCTGGCTGCTACGCTGGCTGCTACGCTGGCTGCTACGCTGGCTGCTACGCTGGCTGCTACGCTGGCTGCTACGCTGGCTGCTACGCTGGCTGCTACGCTGGCTGCTACGCTGGCTGCTACGCTGGCTGCTACGCTGGCTGCTACGCTGGCTGCTACGCTGGCTGCTACGCTGGCTGCTACGCTGGCTGCTACGCTGGCTGCTACGCTGGCTGCTACGCTGGCTGCTACGCTGGCTGCTACGCTGGCTGCTACGCTGGCTGCTACGCTGGCTGCTACGCTGGCTGCTACGCTGGCTGCTACGCTGGCTGCTACGCTGGCTGCTACGCTGGCTGCTACGCTGGCTGCTACGCTGGCTGCTACGCTGGCTGCTACGCTGGCTGCTACGCTGGCTGCTACGCTGGCTGCTACGCTGGCTGCTACGCTGGCTGCTACGCTGGCTGCTACGCTGGCTGCTACGCTGGCTGCAGCGTCTCGCAGTTACTTCCGCGGCCGCTGGCTACATCGGTCGTCTGCCGCGTCGAGCGCACGCGCGTGGGAGACGACTTAGTCGTTGGCGCTGCGTCAATGCAGCGCCATCGAAGGGCAAACGGAGAGCGTTGACAATAGCCGTAGCGAGGCGAATTTTAAGTCAACGAGCTCATACGAGCCGAAGAACGCGCGGGCGGGCATTAAATGCGCGGGTAGCTGCGCTGCAGTCGGCCTCGCTCGCTATACAATTCTATATATACAATGCTATAGCGCCTCGCTGTCGCGCGCATCACGCCGACCCTGCCGCCTGGCGATGATACGGCACCTTTTCAGTCGCCTCTTCTCCCCCAAGTATCGCGTCGGCGGCGCCGTGGACCGCCCAACGCCGGCTGGCATTAATTGGCCGCCACAAAAATCCAACCGCCGGCGGACTGCGAACTGTTGACCTCGGGTTCAAGAATCCGCGACGCGGCACCGCGCTAACTGAGCAGCCGGTACGGCCCGGTCTGACGAGCTATCCAAATGCTGTTTTTTGCGGACTCGTAGCGGGCGCGTACGCGCGGTTCACCTGGGCTCGCACGCAGCGGGAAGAAATAAAACCACTAGGCTACGCCTGCAGCTCGGCAAGGCTAGTCGAGATTTACAGTTGAGGTTGCGACAAAGTCCAACTGATCGATCGCACTTGCAAGCGATCGATGTCCGCACTTCCGCCAATGATCAAACCCATTCCCTTCGCGCAACCCACTGGTATACCACGGCACGAGCCTCGTGAGGGTTCGTCATTTCCGGGGCGCTGCCGGTGGACTTATCGAAACATAAGCATTTCTTGAATAGCTTCTCTTTGAAGCATCTTGAAAGAAATCGCTCGTAAAATTGGTGCAGATTTCACCTCAGGAACGCAGCTTTGTCATTTATGCTGGATTGAAAAGGTTTTGTGAGCCGGGCCTGTAAGTTCATTGATTTTATCTTTTTGAGTGACGAATTGTGTAGCAGTTGCGATCTAAAATTCATGACAGATTTTCACATCACAGCTTCGAAATTGTACGATTTAATTTTTCTTTCAGAAATTATTGCTTAATGATTGGCTAGCTTAGCAAGAGTTAGTATGGCGAAGGCTGTTGTTAAGCTGTGCCGTGGTAGCACATTAGGTAAGGCGGTTGCTTTCACGACCTCGGTCCCGAGATCGTGGGTTCGAATACTTCAGTGGGCGATTCTTTATCGCCACTGCAAGCGGTGGTGATAGCCGTAAAGGCTTTTCTGTCGCTATACAAAAAGAGGCTGTTTAATCAGCTAGGACTTTTTTGTAGTTAAGACAGTTGAAGGTTGTCGTTAGGCCACTAATTAAGAGAGCAACGCTAGACCACTAGGACTTTTGCAGCTTCCACCCAGTCTCCCTCCTCCCATTCCTAATCGAGTCCTAAACCTAATCCAAAATCCTACATCGAAACTGGTCCATACATTTTAAAAATTCCGTCTCGACTTCTGTAACTCGCTGCTTGCTGGCCTACGGGCATGTGCAATCGGGCGCTTACAGCTGGTGCAAAACTCTTGCAGCTAGGCTCGTCTGCCATGAGCATCGCAGTTGCCTCATCACAATACTTCTTGCCGACCTGCACTGGCTCCCAGACAATCAAAGCATCGACTTCGAGGTTTTTTGTCACTAACTTTTAGGTTCCTTCATTCTCTGGGTCCAGTCTACGTTTAAGATCTACTCCCACACCAGGCTAAGCAACGTATCACTCACTTTTCCGAATCGAAATGTTTATCTATACCTCGTACAATACTCAAATCCTTTGGAGACCGTGCCTTTAGTTCGTTCGCTCCCAAAGCCTGATAATCACTATCGACATAGCGTCAAGACATCCTCTGACAAGATGACATTCAAAAATCTCTGACAAGATGACATTCAAAAATCAGCTTTAACGCACCCGTTTATTACAGCATTTGATGGGTTTTTGCAATTCATCTTTTGTGTGCATGCACTTGCTTACACTGTGCCTGCTGCTTGCGTATGCTACCACCAACCATTTGGTAATGCTTTCTGTAAAGCATTTGTAAAGTGCCTAGAAGGAGATTCAGTTCTCTGAGGGCGTTATACAAGTGTATTATTATAATTACTATTCTTACTACGGCATATTATTCAAAAAGTTGTAAACGCAGAAAGCTTGCCGCTAAACGCATGTCAGCCCTCGATGCTTGCTTAGTGAAGCAGAAAATACGTATTCATTTGTTTATTAATATGCACATACGACTAGCGTAGCCGCCAGGGTCATTAGCTGGCCCGGCCCCCCCCCCCCCGTGGCTTGGCTGGTACAGCGACCTGGGTCGCCCCTGTTCCCCGTGACCGTCACCAACGACGAAATTGGGTCATATTTCCATTCAATGAGCACCCGCCCAGTTCATGCTAAAAACTTCTGCGCTTTAATTTTTTTTTATAACTTTAATATTTAATAATATTTTTCTTATAATTAAGAAACAATTAAATATTTAATATTTTTTCTTAATTATCGGTCTCGACCCCTCAGTGAAAAGATCCCGGATCTTGTCCTCCATATGCATATCCCCCATATTGTCCCCCATATTGTCCCTACATGAAAAAATCTTCCCGGGTCTTGTCACCCCCATATGCAAATATTTGCTCCGCCTCTGTACAATACCGTAGTGCCTTAAGTAGATTTAATCGTTTGCTGGCCACTTCACATAGGCTGCAACGGAAACATATATTGACGCATATTATCATAGTCCCGTAGATTTTTAGTGGTTCCTTAATTATAAACATTAGCAACCGGATATGCCATAATGTATATATATATATATATATATATATATATATATATATATATATATATATATATATATATATATATATATATATATATATATATATAGTTTAGACCTTATGAAGAATTGGCAATCCATGGTCAGCCAGTTGTACTTTGTCAGTAGTTGCGGCGAGACAGTCATTTAGATTGAGGACATCGTACTCGCAACTTATACCATGTATGGTGTTTTACACGTGTGGTTCTCTGTGACTATAGAATAGGCTGGTCCAAATTAATAATAATAATAATAATAGTACATTTGTATATCGCCCTCAGAGAACTTAATCTTATACTATGCGCATTACATATGCTGTAAAAGAAGCATGATCGAATGGTTAGTGGTAGCATGCTCAATAAACAAGAATAACATGGTTAGAGGTGATAAGCACAGGATCAACAAGCGAATATGGTTGGTGGCAGCATGCACAGTGTCAGATTGCAGAAGCTTACAAAAGACGAATCGCAAGGACTCCCAAATGCTGTTATAAACAGGTGCGTTTTTTGCATGTTTGCAAATGTCGTCAAGGCAGGGGATGTCGTGCCGTCAGTCGGGAATGAGTCCCAGGGTTTGGGAGACTACGAACTAAAGGCACGGCGGTCTCCCAAGGATTTGAGAATCGTATGATGTATAGATAAACGATTTGATTCATAGAAGCGAGTGGCATGACGACCAGCCTGATGGAGGAGTAGTTCTTACAGGTAGGCTGGAGCCAGAGAATGTACGGACCTAAAAGTAAGTGACAGAGCCCTGAAGTCGACACGCTGCTTGACTGGGAGCTAGTGCAGGTCAGCCTGAAGTAGTGTGATGTGGCAGTGGCGACACTCACGGCAGACAAGCCTAGCTGGAGATTTTTGCACCAACTGTAAGTGTCTCATTGCACAGGTCGGTAGATCAGCAAGGAGTGAGTTACAGAAGTAGAGACGGCATTTCATAGAGGCATGGACCAATTTAGATGCAGTATCCGTGTCTAAGCAAGCCCAAATTTTAGCTGTGTTATGTAGCTGAAATGAGGTAAACTTGACTGTGGAGCTGACGTAGTCGTCTAGTGAAAAGTCACTTATGAAAAGTAAACGTAGATTTCATGAAGGTGCAAAATGAGATATGGTGGCAGAACCGGATTTGTACGTTAATTTTGCCGATTTATGAGTCACATTTGTTTTGCCCATAACTGTCAAGTTGTTATTATTGTTATTTAATTTGAGGACGTTTGCTGCCATCCATGTGCGGATGTCAGCAATACGCGCAGCAAGGAAGTTAAGAGCATCTGACCAGTTGGGGGGCTGGGAGGGATTAAAGCAATGGTATAACTGAGTGTCATCAGCATAGAAGTGAAAGCCATCGATTGTGTTTGGTGATCGCATCGGCAAGAGGGAGAGTGTAAACTGTGAAAAGAAGCAGACCGAGCACCGAGTTCTTAGACACCCCGCACTTCAGTGGCTCATCGGATGGTCTTTGTCAGCTCACATCAATCCTCTGGATTCGCCCAATAAAATAGGACCTGAACCATGATATTGCTTTGCCAGTGACGCCCAGGCGAAATGAAAGGCACTCGAGAAGGACTCGGTGATCAATAGCATCAAACGGTGCCGAAAGATCAAGCACGCAAGCCTAGAGAGTTTAATGACTTTCAGAGAAGTTTGTTATACACCTGGAGCGATGCTGACTCTGTGGAGTGATTAGCTCTAAATCCTTACTGGAACTTACTTGCTTGGTTTGAAGTTTTAATGTAAGAGTTCAGCTGGTCTCCAACGACTCGCTCCAGTGTTTTTGATAGGAACCGTAGAAGGGAGACGGGACAGAAATTGCTCAAAGTCCTTTGGTCTAGTGTTGCGTTATCATTTAGTTGCCTATCTGCAGCCTTTTTGAAAGATGTTGGGACATGATGTGAGACTAAGGACATATTTTTTGTTTTAGTTGTGCATGGCAGCAGCATATCTATTGTACGTTGTATAACTAAGACAGTGGAAAAGGGTCGAGAGGACAAGTAGCTTTCTTTGATCGGGAGATGAATTGCAGAATGAGGTCGCTCAATTGACCAATTTGATGTGCTATAGTTACTCAATATATTTTTATGTATTTATACATTTATATTTAATTTATTTATATCTACGCGTTATTTGTATAGTGCTTGTTATATTTACTTATGGGCACTCTTTTTTGCTACCCATTCTGCTCCCGTCGTCACACCTGCGCGTAAGGGTACGTACCTTCGCGTAAGGGTGCGTACATGCGCGTAAAAGTGCGTACCTGCGCGTAAAAATACGTCAACCGCAAGTTGTTATTCATGTTTTGAAGCGCCAGCTTCACGAGCTCGTTCGTAGCATTATCATTCTAATATCTTGACATCCAATGAAGGCACAGACATGGCTTTAATCACTGCACAAATGCTAATGAATGTTGCACGAATGAAAAAGTCTGTCCAATGAGTGCCGCATCACTAAATAGAAAACATAAACTACTTGTCTTCCGAAAGACCTCTCCGGTTCACTAAAAAACCTTGAAGGTCAATGCATTTGCTTTGCAGCAATACGAGTTCTTGCAGCCAAAAACACTCTCCCACTCTACTCGCTAAATGTGCAGCCGCAACAAGCGGTTACACGTCGTAGGCCGGAAATAGTCAGTGGAGGAGGCCGAAGCTTAAGGTCTAAGGTCAAGGTCAAAAAATGCTGCGTGCTGCGGCAGCAGCATTTAAACTGGCAGCTCTCTTGTCGCCACTTCGAGCAAACGTATCACGAAGAGAACAAACATTCGAGCAGAGGATCCACCTGTCTGTGCGGAAGCAGGGAGTGCTCAGAAGCGGACCAAAGCGCTTCAAAAGAAAGAGCTATATTTTATCGGAAAATACTCGCCTACAGATTTTTTTCCTCTCCGTCCCTACTAACAAACGAGAGGAGAGCACAAGATGATGATACTACTAGAGATCTTCTACCCGCACTTTTTTGAAGGCGTATGAGCAGTTGCGATTTGCCTGCAGCCGTAACAGCACCAGTTTTGTAGAACTACTTATAAATCACGCACTTATATGCTCAACAAATCAAACTCTACCAAACGCCCACAGCGCATTTTCGTGACCGCAGGGGGTCAGCCATGAATTTCTTTTCAACTTCTATTGTCTAAACTAGAAGTTGGAAATACCATAACGATAACCCCTGTAGCCCGCTGAAGTAAAACACCGATTGGTTTGACCCCCAGTTCACCCGAGCAGCAGCGAATACGGCCCTATCGAGAGCGCCCTCATCGGTGTGAAACTGGACGTCACCGCGAGAAGAGGGGTAGGAAGTGGCGCACCGATCCCTGGACGAGCTGAACAGGTGCGCGAGTGAAAGGTTAATGTATAACAAAGTTTGACCCGTTTGGGCAACGATGACCTTCGTGCTATCTCATGAGCGCACAGTCAGTTCAGATTAAGCTTAGGCCAGTCCCAAGCGGCTTCCGGAAATAGCTGCAAATTACGCCTCGCGCCTGAATAATAATAATAATAATAGCAATACCTCACATGATAAAGCGCCCTCAGAGAACTCAATCTCTTTGTAGGCGCTTTACATTTGCTGCAAATGAGACACGATCGGATGGTCAGTGGTAGCATAATTGACAAACAATGAGAATAACATGGTTAAGGGTGACAAGTACAGGGTCAGCTTGCAAGTATGGTTAGTGGCAGCATGCATCGTGTCAGCACACATAAGCACATAAAGGACGAATCGCCAAGATCCACTAAATGCTGTCATAAGTAGGTGCGTTTTAAATTTCTTTTTAAATGTGTTCAAGTCAGGGGATGACGTGACGGGAAGTTGAAGTGAGTTTATGGCTTAGGGAGCGTACGAACTAAAGGGACGGTCTCCAAAGGATTTGAGGTTTGTACGAGGTATAGGTTAAACAGCTAGTTCTGAAAAGCCGGTGGCACAATACTTAGCATGGTGGGGCAGTAGATCTGATAGGTAGGCGGGTGCTAAAGAAAGAAAGGATCTAAAAGTGAGCGACAGAGCCTTGAAGTCAATCCATTGCTTGACTGGTAGCCAGTGCAGCTCGGCAAGAAGTGGTGTGATGTGGCAACTGCGACGCTCACGACAGACAAGCCTAGCTGCAGACTCTTGCACCACTATCTGAGACCGACAAGAGAGCATTGCAATGGGCGTAGAGTGGACGGGTGCGGCGGTCGGCTTAATTTGTGGGCAACGGTGTTGAAAGAGGATGCGAAAGAGTGGATGCTATTTTGCAGCGAGTGCAGCTTCGTCTTGGCCATCTCTGCCTGTGAAAGCCAGTGTCACGTTCTTTATTCATACAAAAACGGACCGCCGTTTGCATACAGTACCTTGGCACCTATGAAATGTTGCCACGTTGGACCGGCGTGGTGGTAACGCCGTCTTTACAATGCTTTGGACAAGCTTACCTCTACAGACATGATTTGGCTCGCTGGCGCTCGGTCGGCACTTCTCGAAACCACTCTCTGATTTCGCTGCGATTCTTGGTTGGCACTCTCTGCACCACCTCCCACAGTCATGGCTGCAGGCAAAACCTTTGGCGCTGGCCTAATCGAGATGCATCAGCGATGGATGAATAGTTAAACGCAAACAATGATAGTTAGATCTCATATTCTGGCCATTTAAGTTCGTCTGCATCCCGATGGAACCAAAGTCACCAGATCGATAATGGGGACAAAGGGTCATGCAGTCGCAGGCGTCGCTTCGCCGACGCTGCTACGAGCGGTGCGACCACCAGGCTCTGCTTTGGCGATCGCAGCCTGCAAAGATGCAGTTTCTGGCCAGTTTATTCCAACAATGACATGGTTGAAAGGGGGCCTGAACCGGGGGCCAGATGAGTGCAGTCGAGGCCCACATTTAGAAGAAGGGTTTGTCGACGCATTGTCTGCATGCGTCGCTGCGCAAAGCCAGCAAAAGGAAGTGACGCGATTACACCGCATGCAACACTCGGCACTGCAATAGCTGAGGGACTCGCCGAAGACCTTTAAATGGCTGCCTGCTGAACTGTCTGTCCCCAAGAGCTTCCTGCTGGGACAGCTTTATCCGACGGGTTCATTTTTGGCGCCGGAATGCGAGCTCCTGCTTGGCAGTTGTTCGACGTCTTCGAGGCTTTATAATTGTCGCCGGTTTGTGGCTCGTGAGGCGTCCGCTCCTCAGTTTGTCAAGCGGCAGCAGGCAAGTTGCCAGAAAGTTGCTTCAAGCGATCGAAGGGCGGAGCACCTCGAGGGGCGGAGCACCTTGAGCACTTCCGGGTGATCTCAGCTTTCGTAGCTGCGGCAGCGTGATCAAAGGCTCGTGCTCTACTCTACGGCGGTGCGTAGACGGGTGCGGTCGTGAAAGTAGCCAGACACGTGGCGCCATCTAGCTGCTTATCCAAATCGCGTGCTTGCCATTACTACTCCACTCGCTCTGCTCTGCTGCAGCCAGTGCAGGGGCGACCTCGAGCGACGGATGCGAGACTCTGTCTGCCGATCGGAGTCCGAAGTTCAAAGCCAGATGAGCAGACGAGCAGAGGAGCGCTCCAGCGCGGGCAGTGCAGGCCGGCCCCTGAAAATGAAAAGCACCTGACGGGGTGCTCTGGGTGCCCTCTCACAGCGAAGGCCACTGTCCTTGTTGGCGCATTTATCCGACAGCCGGCTCGCATTGGCAAATTACTCGCCAGCAGCGGGCTTTTGTGAGCGCCGGCTTGCTACGAAATCTGCATCGGGCATTTTCGATGACAAAGTAGCAGCACATCAAAGGCGGAGAAAACTGAAAGCATGTGCAGCCTCGCCGGTGCTCTCGAGCTGCACGAAATGCTTGGAACTGCTGCGAGCCTGCTTGTTTGCCAGATCTCGAAACGCTGAAAGGCCATCTCTAAGCGGATGAAGGCACTCAAGGCTGAATCTTGAGATACACCCACGCCCCCAGTGAGTATTTACCAGTCTAGTAAACGTCTGTTGACCACCGCATTGCTCTATATGGGCTTTGCATAACCTAGCAAGAACACCCAGACTTTCTAGTTGGAGGGAGTCGTGAAATATTTCCGACGATCCTGCGATAGCGATTGGTACATTCGCTCCAGCAGCTGAGGTCGCTTCTAGTGCAGCAATCTAGGGAAAGGCCGCCTGGTGTGCCGCCAGTGGGTGCGTCTGGTATGCCGTCTGTGACACTGTTGCTCGCCTGTCGTCGAGCTTTGCTAAGGACGTACCTCCTCGACACACTAAATAGCAGAGTTGCTGGCCCGGCAGCGGCCATCAGCTGGTGGCTGCTACATTGCTTATCCACCGACGAAGCAGCTTCGGGCCTCGTAGGGCTACGAAGCATCGTCCAGCCCTCCAACGACCGCTGAGTGGATTATTAATGGCGATAGAAGGGCGAGCCTTGTAAAAAAACAGGTTACTGCAAGACTCGTAAGATTCGCTCCACTGGAATTCGCTGAGATTATGCGTCTTGCATGGCAACTGAGTGCATGCAGGATCCGCGCGTTGCTGAGTAAACCGACGAGCAGTAAAGCGATCTGAAGACTTTAAATGTATGCTGCGTTATAACGGCGATTATTATTTAGGGCTACCGAAGCGCAGCAAGATTCTTCGTGAGGACTGCTGACATGAGTGCTACGAGCGACGTCAACATAATGTCTTCTACCACTAGCACACTGTTTTTATGCATAGTCTTAGATGGACTGTTCCCCATAGGCTGTTTACTTACGCGTCGCTGGGCGCGTGACGCGTAAAACTCAGGTGGAAGTAATGCCGCATCTGGTAAGCCGTGCTTGTTTGGCTCAGAGGTTAAGGTGCTCGCCCCGACCAAGGTCTGGCTGAGGTCGTCGGCTCGAGCTCCGTGGCATATGTCAAGCGCCTGAATAGAGATTAAGCTCTCTTAGGTCGCTATACAAGGGACTATTAATTATAACAAGTATCTCACAATATCTCACAAAAATGCCTCTCCGCGCCTATTAAACGTCTCCGACGAGCTTGTGACTGAAGTACGACTGAAGTACAGTGACGAGCAGTACGACTAAAGTACAGTGACGAGCAGTACGACTTTATCTCCGTCAGTAACTCCACAAAGTCATAAAGACCATGTGGGTGTTATGCAGGAGAGTTTTGTATAGCGCACTCACAGCCTAAGCGGCTTTCGGTACGCATTCGGTAGCCAACAGACTTCGTCTCACGCAACAAAGAGAAAGTGGGAAGCATAGCAGAGTCAGGAGAGCAGTTGAGGTAGTGAGTAGCATAGAAGTAGCAGTTCAGGACCGCTGAAAAAGATGTGCCACAGTCGGCAGTTGGAGAGTAGATGCCGTTGCGTAAGAATTGTGGAAGCGAGTTCCACAGTCTAGGACCTGAAGAGCTTAAGCTTCTGTCGTCAACGGTCTTTAAGCGGAGGAATGGGACAGCTAATTTATTGTCCACACAGGACCTGAGGGCGCGAACAGGCTGAAACTGATGCAGCAGTTCAGCTAGGTATGAAGGAGCCAAGCCGTGGCGGGCCCTGTGGGTCAGCGTAAGAACTTTGCTCTGTATCCTTTGCTCAACCGGCAACCATCCCAGCTCTTCCAGCAAAGGTGACACGTGCTCAAACTGCTGGGACTTGAAGACCAGCCTTGCAGCCATATTCATAGTCCGCTGTAGTGGCATACTGAAGTACAGTGACGAGCAGTACGACTGGAGTACAGTGACGAGCAGTACGACTAAAGAAGCCGATTGTTTAAGGCCACGAAGTTCATCTAATCGACTCCTTACTATACTAGGTGCCTGTTGATGCTCTACCGCTAAACATGCAATTCTAGCTTCACTCACTGATTTACCACGTTGATTTAATCAATAGAATAACCAAAGTAGGTCATCTTTTAAAACTCCAAGTAGCTCGTTTCATGCCCGTTTGTTGCTCTCTGTAGAATTAGCTCGTGCAATTCCTGTGTGGCATATGATACAGCAAGGCAGATTAAATACGGTCGTAGAGGAATCGCTGTCCTTCACTCTTGATTGCAGAATGCATTTTCTCATGCTAGTGATTGGAGTTTTCCAAGACGGCATCGTCAGTAAAGTATTTGAAACCTCCACGTTATTATATGCACTAAAGAAAAACGGTAAATTAGCACCACCAAAGATCGGTCAAGAATAAGGAACCAGTCCCCCTACATGGAAGGGCCATGCCAAAAGAAACGCCCACAGAAAATGACTTTGCCAATGAATCGGCTGCATTTGAACCTTACAATTCGCAAATTCGGACTAGTTTTAAGATAACACAGGCATATTTAGCCGAAACTGTGGGTTCTCTGTTAAGAACTTCTGGAAGTGGTACCGCCGCGTCCTGCACGCCAAAGGAATCGCACCAATCGCATGTAAATGCTGACAAATCGTCGATACAGGAAGTCGGATGAAGAGTTCCGCAATCAATTTTTCGAAAATAAAAAACAACCTACGATATAAGAAAAACATTATTTTATCTATTAATGTTTGTCAAGGCTCTGACGGCTCAAGAGATACACTAAAATGAGGCTGGACCAGCACGAGAGCTCACGACGTCTCCTACCATTTCACTCAGGGTTACGAGAGTTGGCTCCGAGGATGTTACTCATTATTCAGTCACTCTTGGTTCCAAGCAATCACCTTCAGATAGCATTGCATTAAGCCTTACGAACCCTTCGTCCGCGAATGGAGAGCTGGGGAGTGCGATTGAAGCTTTCTCTCGTTGCAGTACGGATGGGCCCGTTAAAGAGTGTGATAAACTATGTGTGACAAGAATGTATTAATGACATCAGCACATGGATGGCAGAACGTTTTCTAAAACTAAACGAAGATACTAGTTATGGGAAAACTCAGCGTGATTCAGAAATTGGAAAGGCTGATGCTCAAAATTGGCTCTGCCAACATATCTCCTGTTGAATCAGCTGGAGATCTGGTGTCATGTTCCAAAGTGACCTCTCGTTAGACGACCACATCAGCTCCACAATCAAGTCTGCCTACTTTCAGCTACATAACGCTGCTAAAATTTGGGCTTGTTTAGATAAGGATAGCAAGTCTAAGGTGGCCCATTCATTCGTGACATCCCGTCTTGACTTCTGTAACTCACTGCTTGCTGGCCCTCTGGCATGTGCAATCAGGCGATTACAGCTGGTGCAAACTCCGAAGCTAGGCTTGTCTGTCGTGAGCGTGGCAGTTGCCACATCACACCACTTCTCGCCGACCTACGCTGGCTACCAATCAAGCAACGGATCGACTTCAAGGTTTTGTCGCTCACTTTTAGGTCACTTTATTCTTTGGCTCCAGCCTATCCCTCAGATCTACTCCTCCACCGGGCCAAGCATCGTACCGGCTTTTCGGACTCCAACAGTTTACCAATACCTCGTACAAACCTCAAATCCTTTGGAGACCGTGCATTTAGTTCGTATGCTCCCAAAGCCTGGAACTTACTCCCGACTTGCGCCAGAACATCCCCTGACTTGACCACATTTAAAAAGAACTTAAAAAACACACATATCCATCACAGCATTTAGTGGGTCCCTGTGATTCGTCCTTCATGTGCTTATGGGTGCTGACACTGTGCATGCTGCCACTAACCACGCTTGCACGCTGATCCTGTGCATGCCATCCCTAACCACGTTATTCACGTTGTTCAGCAAGCACGGTATCGTTCACCATTCAATTGGGTTTCCCTTTGCAGCAAACGTAAAGCGCCTAGAAAGAGATTGAGTTCTCTGAGGGCGCTTTATCAATTGCATAAATATATTCATTATCTAACATGTATCACCCTAGTCTTCGTTAGAAAAAGCTAGCAGCTGCTAGCAATGCAAAACAATAAAAATAACAACAACAATAATGACAATAACAATTCAAAAAACAATGCAAAACAAATGTATTTGCTTCAGTAGCACGTTCAGGCTGCTTGACTGCTTGACTTGTAGGCGCAGGGTTACTGTTTACCTTGGCTGCTGGAGCTGAGGCCGCTTGAGCTACGGTCGAAAGACTGTCTATGCAGCCACATGTGTATGTCTATGCAGCCACATGTGTATGTCTATGCAGCCACATGTGTATGTCTATGCAGCCACAGCCTCAGCTTGAGCAGCAGTGTGAACGACTTGTGTGCTTGCGTGGCGCTATACTGTTTTGAACGTGCCATTGATAGATTCACTCAAACTACTCTACAATGATGTGCTAGTCAGCGTTATCACGCAACGCCGGCTGAAGTTTCGGGAACGAACACCATTGAACGTATAAGTGACTCGTCTGAATAGTTGGGAGGCTATGATCGATGCACACGCTCGTGGTTATGCTTGATAACATCGCACGCCCTTGTGTGTTAGGTACTGGCGGGTGATACGCCACGTGTACGTGCGTACACGAGTCACGTTCAACCAAAACTGTGGCAATTTTGTAATTTCGGAAAATTCACTTTTGGTTCACTGAGCTAATAAACTCGGTTGTAACTTTTTTGAGATGTATACAGGGCAGTTTTAAAAGCTCCTATCTCACTTACAGTGTACATGGAGCAAGGTCAATGCACTCACACAATTGTGCAATGGTTGCCGCACAGGAGCAAGTCAGACTCAGAGCAGGTTCGTGAAAGCCCGAGAAAGTTTTATTAATAAAAATTCGTTGCTATAGACCTCTGATAGAACTAAATCTCTGCCCGTGATCTGTCCAATTCTCTGCGAGAGACAAAAAAACACGGATTAATACACGCTATCTTGTATGAAGAAGCATGCAAATGTGAGCTCTTTGTATGCTTGGCCTAGAATGCTGAAGCAAACACGAAGACACACATAAACACTGGTCAGTAACCCCTCTTGATAGCAGCATGGACTGAATAATTCACAGATACGAGCGCCAAAGAACACCGAAAAAATAACAGACGAGATCGCAGGGACGAAGGGGAAACTGACCGGAACTGATGCGTCCTTAGCGAAGACTTGGAAGGTGCACAGTCATTGCAGGTGGTAATCGTAGCCGAAATCAAATTCCAGATTTTCGCAGCCTCCGAACTAAAGGCCGACGTAGCGTGAAGCTAACCGTAGCTTCCGTGGTGTCATCGGCCGGGTGTAAAGTTGAATGAAGGCTTAACGTATCGAGTTACAGACCGATCATATGCTGGTTCACACGATTATATCTACGTGCCAATGCCCTGTTTACTGACCGCTGACCTGAGCTTCGATACCAATATTCCTGCGATCACAAGTTGTATGGCTCACGAGTTCCTGGTTTCATATGAGCACTACTACAGTTCACGATTTGGAACTGTCATGAAACGAACAAACTTGGTACCCGCTTCATACTAAAGGGGAGAGAGCTAGAGAGAGAGAGAGAGAGAGAGAGAGAGAGAGAGAGAGAGAGAGAGAGAGAGAGAGAGAGAGAGAGTGTCAAGCGAATGCTCACGAGATTGCTAGCATTTGTGGATAGGACGTCAAAGTCATCGGCGCTTTTTTGTCATCAGACCTAATAATAATATTGGTAATATTAATAATAAATTTTTATACCATCCTCAGAGAATTTAATCTCTTTCAAAGCACTTTACATCGGCTACTAAGGAAGCATGAGTAAACGGTTAATGGTGGAACGCTCAATGTCAACAAGTATACAATGGTTCAAGGTGACATGCATAGGGTCAGCATACAAATATAGTTAGTGGCAGAATGCACAGTGTCAGCACGTATAAGCACACAAAGCACGAATCACAGGCTTCTGAAACACTCTATTTTAGGTCTGCCTACCTGTGCAAAAGGCCACCTTCAGTTGGTACAATATTCAGCATCTAGCCTTGTCTGCCGGAAAAGTGGCAAATGACGCATTTTAATACACCTTTTTTCATCGACCTCCTCTAACTTCTCATCCCCAGCAGAGCAACTCACTGTCGGGTGCATTCACTCTTTGACTTTGATCTCCCTACCCGAAGTGCATGCTCCTCGGACAGGCTTCCGACGTACCACATTGCTGTATGTCTCACTAACCAACAGCAAATCATTTGGAGACCGTGCCTTCAACTCGTATGCTCACTGAACCGGGAATTCACTATGGACTTATATCGTGCAACCTCCCCAATTTCACGATCTCTAAAAGGAAGCTGACAACCTACCTGCTCCACATGGCTTAGTAATTTGCTCCATCTGCGTGAATTTACCACTACATGCTTATGCATCATACCGAAATTGTGCCTTTTATCACACTATTGCCACGCCTCCTTTCCAGTGTATGGAAAGAGCATCGACACATTTAATCATCAGTCTGTCGTGAGCGTCGCAGTTGCCACGTTACTCCACTCCTCACCGACCTGCACTGGCTACCAGTCAAGCAACGGATTGACTTCAAGGTTTTGTCGCTCACTTTTAGGTCCCTTCATTCTATGGCTCCAGCTTATCTCTCCGACATACTCCCCCATCAGGCCAAGCATCGCACCACCCGCTTTTCGTAATCCAACAGCCTAGAAATACCTCGTACAAACCTCAAATCTTTTGGAGACCGTGTATTTAGTTCGTATGCTCCCAAAGCCTGGAACTCCCTCCCGACCTGCGTCAGAGCATCCTCTGACCTGACCACATTTAAAAGGAACTTAAAAAACACCTATTTAGGACAGCATTTAGTGGGTCCCTGTGATTCGTCCTTCACGTACTTATGCGTGCTGACACTGCATGCTGCCACTAACCACATTTGCATGCTGACCCTGTACATGTCACCCTAACCATATTATTCATTTTGTTTGTTTTTCAAGCATGATTTTACTTACCATTCAATTGCATTTCCCTTTGCAGCAAATGTAAAGCGCCTAGAAAGAGATTCGGTTCTCTGAGGGCGCTTTATCAAGTACATTATTATTATTATTATCATCATCTTATGCAAATGTTTTATTAGCGATTCCATCATCTCGACAGCCGACGCAGCCGTTCGCACGCACGCATGCACTCAAGTGCCGACAACCACAGCGGCTTGCCACACTTGGATCTTCTCCAATCACACCCATCGGTACACTCGGGCGTCACTCGCGAAGCCACATTCATTGGTATTCACTGGGTTCCTCTCCCACCTCAAGCCGTTATCCTTTTGGTGTTAATGTTCCAAACAGCAGTGCGCATATATGCACGTGCACCTGAAGAAGCATTGACAAGTGGCTGTGAACATCTGCCTTTGTAAAAGAGCAAGCGAGCTTGCACCGCTGTCATTTGCTAATATCCGAACTGTAATTACGGATGTGAGTGTGTAGGCATGCATTCTGTATAGCTATTAGGATAGTACATCGAACCATTCTGACCAGAAATTATGCCAGGGCAGTGGTTAAACCTGCTGCTGGGCAACGTTGGCTTCATTCGATGAAATCGCCTGCTAATGAGCCAACTGTCCATAATTGATTGGCATTGCACCTTAACTGCCTTTTTGTTGCCTGGGGCCCAGCAGATTAGGCAGCCGACAGCAAAGGCAGCTGACTCAGCAGGTCGTAAGCAGCTGCTGCAAAGTACATGGCAGTGCAATCCCACCACGCCAAGATATGCTGAGACCGGTGCACGTTGATGGACGCTGTCTGCTCTGGCGACGCATGACCTTGCAGGCGGAGGATAGTGCTACAGAGACGGCGAGCCGCCGAGTAGGGTTGCGACAGCAGCCGTTTAGCAAAAATCGCAAAATAGCAGCCCAGCATCGCAGAACAGCACGGGCCCAAGTGTTGACCAGGCATCATGACCTTGCTACAGCTTATCGGCTACGCTGCTGCTGCTTCATATGCAGTGTAGTGCATGGCATGTGGAGCTCATGTCTGAGAGTAGACCAGATCAGACAGCTGATATTAAACAAGTGCTATATGCATATCCTTTACCATGTCATCTTTTTTTAGCTGCATTCGGCTATTAGAGATGGGCCCGACCTTCGATCAGTAGCTGCAAACATATTTAGCTCACTTGTTTAAGGCCGCTCCATGTTGCAATTTCTCTAAAACACCATTAACTTATTGCAGCTTCAGAGGCGCCGGCAGGCAGTCGGCACAAAGAAGCAAAGACTGCCTCTTCCACACTCGGCTTCTAAATAATTTACAGGCAAGGCTGTCCGGAGAAAGTTTCGCAAGGTACAATGAAGGGTACAATATAGAAATGCTCACACCACCAATGACCTTGGCAAGGTAGCAGTTTCGCAAATGTTCTTGCAGCCGACACAACGCGAGGACTACTGAGCTTGAACTGTAGCGCATCAGCTATATACCGAGATAGGCGAGTAGCAGTGGATAGTGATCGCGCAAGTAGCTACGAGCTACTCCAGGGGCCTCGACACTTCATCTGTATTTTGCAAGTCTATAAATGAGCAGACGAAACAGCCAGTCCATCCAACGGTACATCCGTCAGTACCATAGGTATCGAGCAAATTGCTCGTGTATATATATATATATATATATATATATATATATATATGCGTAGATCGGCAGTGCCAATCGATGCTTAATACTAATTATTGGTGCCAAGGGCGTTCCTACAGCCTTCCCCTAAGGCGAGCCGGCTCCACTTCTGCCTCAGCAGCTGCTGCTGTGTCACCCCCATCGTCTGCAACTTCAAACGCCCTCGGAGCACGGCATCGAGTAGCTGAGACCGAATAAACAGCTACGGCTAGCATCACGCAACGGCATGGTTTAGACATCTTCACTGCAAGAGCTACCACAGCAAAAGCAGCCATAATTTAGCAAATTTTGAACCTCGAACACGTGTGCTGCACCACCAATCCTGGAATCATCAAGCAGAGGTCACGATCTTAACCATGGCTTCACCTCGATGCTTTCTCCTTAGCTTCGTCGGTGAGAGTGCGATATGTTAGTGCATTAAGCTAAAATAGGAGGGGCAAGCCTTTGATTGCTAAGGGTGTTAGGCCTGCAATCAGTCTAGGCATCCACCTACCCGATCATGTAATTTAGCCCAGTGCTAGCCCCAGGAGCAGCTGTTTAGGTTCAGCAGGCCTCTTAGAGACCACAGGCAGATAATGACAACTCCCTTCAACTTCCTACAGTAGTAAACAATTCCAGCTATGCTATAGTCTACCGAGCCTTCGAGCACATCACCCTTACATCAGGCGACAGCACTCCACTGAAACTGCTGTCCTCCATGTAGCCAATGGCATCCTCTGCTGCAACGATAACGGGAATGTCACTGCACTTGAGCATCTAGATCTAGCAGCTGCCTTCGACACTATCGATTACGATATCCTACTTGAACCATTGAGAGGGACGATCGCACACGAGGCACTAACGTGGTTCAAATCGTACTTGAACCGTCATGTTCAAACCTTGTCGTGTGTGGGGGGTCAGGCCTCAGCAAGCAGACCAGTCACACGTGGAGCCTCTCAAGGGTCCAACCTCGGTCCTCAGCTGTTCTCCATTTGTATTCAACCTCTACAAAAAAGTGGTTCGGGCTCACAGAATCGGGTGCCATAATGATAATGATAATACTGATAATAATAATAACTCATTTGATATAGAGCCCTCAAAGAAATCAATCTTTTCTAGGCACTCTACAATTGCTGCAGAGGAAGCATGATCGAATGGTTAGTAATAGCATGCTCGACAAACAACAAGACTAACATGGTTAATGGTGACATGCACAGGGTTAGCATGAAATATGGTTAGTAGCAGTATGCACAGTGTCAGCATGCATAAGCAAACAAAGATCGAATCACAGGACCCCCTAAATGCCATCACAAACAGATGAATATAGATAGATGCAATAGTTTTTAGTATCTTTGTAAACGTGGTTAAGTCAGGGGATGTCGTGACACAATTCGTAAGTGAGTTCCAGGCTTTCAGAGCGCGCGAACTAAAGGCGCGGTCTCCAAGGATTTGAGGTTTGTAAGGTATAAGTAAACAGTTAGATTCCGAAAAGTTGGAGGTACGATGATTAGCCTGGTGGGGGAGTAGATCTGATAGGTAGGCTGGAGCCAAAAATGGAGGGACCTCAAAGTGAGTGACAAAACCTAGATGTCGATACGCTACTTGACTGGGAGCTAGTGCAGGTCGGCAAAAAGTGATGTGATGTGGCCACTTCGAAGCTGACGACCGACAAACCTAGCTGCAGAGTTTGGCACAAGCTGCAAGTGTCTGCTTGCATAAGCCGGTAGACCAGCTAGAAGTGAGTTAAAGAAGTCAAGACCGGCCATGTCACAAATGCATGGACTAACCTAAATTAGGCATCCTGTCTAAGAAAGCCCGAATTTTGACAATTTTGTGTAGCTCAAAATAGGCTGACTTGACTGTGGAGATGATCTGGTCGTCCAAGTAAAGGTCACTTTGGAACATGGCACCTAGATTAGTTCAGATTCAAAAGGAGATAAGCTGGCAGAGCCGAATTTGAGCATTAAACTTTGAAATTTCTGAATCGCACTTGGTTTCTATACTAATAGTAAGCTAGTTGTATCATCAATTAAAGAGAATTTGATGTCATCAATAAGCGGATGTCATCAATGCATGCAGCAAGGGAGTTGAGAGAAATCGACATGCTAGAGGGCTGGGAGGCATCGAAACAAAGGTTCAACTGAGTGTCATCTGCATAGAAGTGAAAGCCTAGATTGTGCTTGGCAGTCACATCAGCTAGAGGGAGAGTGTACACGTGAAATGAACGAGACCAAGCTCAGAGCTCTGAGATAACCAATACGTCAGAGGTTCATCGAATGATCTTTGTCCATTCACATCAATACTCTTGAGTCTCCCACTGAGATAGAACCTGAGCCATTGCAATGCAGTGCCAGTGATGCCCAAGCGAGATGAGAGGCGCTCAGGAAGGACTTTGCGATCGATAATATCAAACGTTGCCGAAAGATCGAGCAAAACAAGCAGAGATTCTCTCCTCAAGTATGCACTCCTAAGTGGGTCATTATACACCTGAATCAATGCTGACTCTGTGGAGTGATTTGCTCCAAAACCAGTCTGGAATTTAGTAGCAAGATTTGAAGTTTCAATATATGTGTTCAGCTGGTCTTCCACGACTCGTTCCAATATCTTTGATAGGAAATGTAGAAAAAACACTGGGCAGAAGTTGCTCAAGTTTTCTAGGTCTAATGCTGCTTTCTTGAGTAGTGGCCTGAGTACAGCATTTTCAGAGTTGCTGGGACATGACCTGAGGCTAATGACCTATTAATGATGTCAGTTATGGGTGGCAGCAGCAGATCAATGCATCGTAGAGGCTTGACAGTGGGAATAGGGTCCAGAGGACTAGTTGTAATCTTTGATTGGGATACGTAATTCAAGAAGAGGTCTTTAGTGACCTCCTTGAATGTAGACATTGAGGTGCTGCACGGAGCCGAAGGAAAAGATTCGGGGGGCACTGCCATTTTAGGGATGGGCTCTATGGTCTCGTCTATCTTGTTTACGAAGAAGCTAGAGATCGGCTAGATTCACAGGAAATCACAAGGTAAGGAGCTAACCTGGGAGCGGTTAAGGAAATGGTTGATCGTCGACATCTGCGTTTTTGAATTGTGCATTTCTGATTCAACAATGTTTTTTTATAAGCTAGACTTGACGATATTTATGATCGATTGGTACGATCTACAGCAGTCCCGGTATGCTTGTCGATGGACAGTCAGTCCTGATCTTTTGTAAGTTTTTTTTCAAGTTTGAGTCTAGCAGACCTAGCTAGCTAGACCGAGCCGGCCGGTGTTGCCTGCGGCAGCGCCGACCCAGTCGGTGCGGCCGAGCGCAATGGGCGGTACAACGGCGGCCAGCGGCGGCGGCGGTTGATTGAGCGGAGAGATTGAGCAGCAGAGGCAAAGCAGATATTTTCGCACGGACAGCGTCGATATCAAAGGTTTTGAGGTTTCGCGATTCACAGGTGATTTTAGATGATTAGGAGGAGGGCAAACATTGTAGAATAAATGAGATCTGCATGTGGTCAGATAAGCTGAATTTGTTAATAATTGGGGATCACCAAGTGCAGTTTTATGAGAACCTTTGGTAGAGTGACCTTTGATCTGAGTAGGGCCATGCACATAATAAGTGCTGGAGGTGACAGATAAGTTATCAAAATGAATGTTGAAATCACCCATAATGAGGAAATATTGATGTCATGCACATAGAATCGAGGTGAGATCAGAGAAATCTGAGATAAAGGAGGATCAGGCACCTGGTTATTACTTTTATGCTGACGATACTCAGCCGTATTTGCCGTTAAAACCGTCCGAATCTCCAGCAGCGAATGGTTAACTAAATATTTGCCTCGCCGAAATTCAATCATGGGTGTCAGCCAATTTCCTTAAACCTAATGACACTAACAAAAAACTTCTACTCATGGAACACCACAAGCGTGTGGCTGGACTAGAACACTTTGTTCTTCTAATGGTGGCGCTGTTGTGAGAACGTCACCGTGAACTCGGCATTTAGGTGTCATATTTGATAGCTGCGTACAATTTTTTAATTCATCGAAAAGGCTGCCTGTACAGCTAGCCATCACGTCCGATCCGCATCTAAGATTAGAGACTGTCTATGGGGGTGGCTTGCTAAAGATGTAACTAGATCTCTGGTTCTATCTTGGCTAGATTATTGCAATTACATTCTCGTTAGGCTACCAAAAAAGCTACTTGGCTACTGCAGGTAGTGATAAAAACGGCTGCCAGGCTAGTTTACAAATCCCAGATGTTTGATCACGTGTCTCTTTGGCTGAAGGATCTTCGACGGCATCCAATTGATTAACGGATACACCGTATAGTTCTCACTCTGACCCGCAAGGCCAGCCACGGCTTGGATTCTTCATACTTAGCTGAACTGCTGCACCGGCTTCAGACTCCTCATGCTCTCGGGCTAGGTATGGACAATAAATTAGCTGTTCAATTCCCCCCCCCCCGATCAAAGATGGCTGGCGATAGAAGCTTTTGCTCAGGAGGCTCTTGACTCTGAAACTTACTTCCACAATTCTTAAACAACGACATCTACTCTCCTGCTGCCAACTATGGCATATACTTTTAAGCCGCCCTGAGCTGTTACTTTTAGGTCACTCACTACCCTAAATCTCATCCTGACTCAGAAACGGTTGCTACTTTCTCTTCGATGCACGAGATAAAGTTTGTGGGCTGCCAAATGCGTCCCCAAAGCCGCTTAGGCTCTGAGCGCTTGATATAACTCTCGTGAGTAATACCCACCTGGTCTCTGTAGCTTTTCGAGGCGGGGTTGCATTACATTGTGAAATTCACAAGACAATCGTAGTATCAATGAAGACAGCACTGGGCTTTTTGAGCTAATTCTGCTAATTCTTCAACCTCTCGCAAATGCGTTACAGGCTCGATGAATGGCCGACGAATGTAAAGTGCCTACAAAGAAAATGAGTTCTATGAGGGCGCTACATAAAGCGTATTATTGTTATTACTTTTACAATGAACAAGTTTCTAGAGATGGGTCATGACACTGCCATGATGAGCGGTGCGTTTTCGCTTGCGTCCTTGCAATAATCTTCTAATGCACTTCGCTTTATGCGGCGACTTGCCCATGTAACCTGATATGCAAGAATAGAAATTAACCCAATGTTTAAGTTCGCATTAGATGGCGAGAAAATTTGCAATTGGTGCATGTGTAGCGCCTAAGTGTCAGTGTACTGTTAGGCAGTAATATACTTAGTACACCCGCACCATTTTGAATCTAGCCGATGCGAAGTATTTTGATTAGCGCTACGATTGTTTCAATATTTCCTGCAGCCCTGCTCCGTGGGATGCAGCCGATGTGATGCTTGCGATTCATATTTAGTGGCTTGCACTAAGCTCTTTCGGAAGGCGTCGTATTACTGAACTATTTAGAAATGTCGAAGCGTTGGCAGCAAGATTCTCTAAGAGGCGTACAAAGGGGTGGCAGGGGTGACAGATGTATGGGGGCTCCAAAGCCAAGGGTGGCGCCAAAAGCAAAGCAGATTGAGCGTGTTTTTGTAAACTTTTTCATGTGAGAATATCATTATTGATTTCAAGCAGCTACTTGTATTAGTTGACTTCGCTACTGCTGGCTGAGCTATTTAAGCACGCCTGCAGACTTAGACCACTCTGTAGCTTGACGCTCTATCGGCACGCGACGACGCGGAAACGCGAGGGTGCTTTAACCAGCATGTATTCGGCTGGCGCTCGGTGCGCAACAAGCGCACGGCCGCTCACCCCATCCTCGGTCCGAGTTCCGCTTGCCCTCCCGTCCGCTCACCCCATCCTCGGTCTGCGTTCCACTTGTCCTTCCCGTCTGCACACCCCATCCTGCCAGCCACAGGCAGTCTGCAACGCGCCAAGGGCTAGCTCGGCCCTTTTATGACACATCAAGGGCGAGCCAGCGTGTGCCATGGCTGTGCATCGACACACTATACATGACCACGAAAACTAAGCTTGAAAACTATGCTTGTGCTACGACAACGCAACAGCCATGTCTGGCCACTTGCCAATTGTCCAAAGGAGAATGCTATTCAGAAATGAGAAGGGAATTTTTTTTAATCTGTGATAACCACGGCTTGAACCTGGCTGAAGTTCATGCTGCAAGTCAAGATTCCATTGCTATTACCTTTTTTGGAACAACAGAGAGCACCGACTTATTCTTTTCAAGATACAATCTGAGGTGGACAGAACTGAAGAAAGTCTTGGCAAGCACTCTCAAACACGATTCTGCTACAAGTTGGAGTGCAACATTGGAGGCTGAGAAAGCTATCAATGATGGACTGATCAGCATCGTTGGGAGCAACTGTCGGAGGAAACAAGTGAAATACTTAAAGCAAGAAGTGAAGCTGGCAGTTTACTACATTGTATGTTGAACTTGAACTTGTTGGCTCTGTTGCCATTTTGGTACAGCATCTTAATGAAGATTGACCGCATTTGGAAAAGACTGCTGGATCAAAAGATGAATTTCAAAGACTCACTTTAGACCTCCATTCTCTTGAGATTGAGTTGTCAAAACTTCAAGAAGACCAGTGCCAAGAATCATTACAAGGTTCACAAAAAGATGTGAATCGTGGGAATTTTCAGTTGAACGAAGAATCCGCCGAGGACACAGATACCTAGACGGACACTCTCTCAAGAGTTTGGTCTCACGGCAGAGGGGGAGATATCAAGATGAACGAAGGACAGCTTAGACTATCCACAGCAGGAACTTACAGCTAGTTTCTCCCGGTTCACAGATATTTACGCCAAAGTTTTTGGCTGTCAGTTGAGAAGCTTTTGAAGACACTTGACGAAACCAAACTTCGCTAACAATGTCTAGATCTTGAAGGTTTTAATTGTTCATACGTTGATGGAACAGAGCAATACAGCGAAATATGTGACTGTAAAATGCTTCTTGCCACAGGTCACGACTCGGCACTAAAGAAACCACTGGGACTCGCGTCTTTGATTGTCAGTTATGGAGAAGATGAGTTTCCTTATATGAAAGTTGCCTTGCGAGTTTTTCTCACCATATCTGTAACAGTTGCCAGTTGTGAACGTACCTTTAGCAAAGATGATGACAATCTTGTCTTACCTGAGAGAATCAATGGGCCAAGATTGACCCCTCCCCGATTTGGCCTTGTTAAGCATTAAGAACAAAAGACTGGAAAATATTGACTTTCAAACTAATAGATCAGGTTGCCAAGATCAAGGCCAAGAAAATTCACCTAAGTTAAAGCTGTGATTGCTACCTTGCACATTTACTGCAGCTCATAAAAACTTGATTGACTCTATGACGCCTGCTTTATCGTGCCCTTTTTCATTTCTTCCGAGGTGGTTGCTAATATATAGCATATTAATAATATTATATAACATTATTTATGTATATATAACATTATATATAGAATTATATATACAATTATATATATTAACAATACTATTAATGATAACAATACTAATGATATTTATATTGCTATTATATAGCAAAATATTTTGCAGCAAATGTTGATAAGGGGAGCGGGTGCCACTTGTAGCTTTGTCCCTGGGCGCCGAAGGGTCTAACCACGCCTATTACGTAACTCGTAGTGCATCGTAAGGTATTGACCGCAGATACTCATAGTATCGTTACCGGCCACGGAGGTTAGTCTACCCAAAATCAGTGCAAGTCGTTCTTCTTTTGGAAGTTTTAACTTTGCCAGAGTAATACGCGTCGATTTATGCTGTAATAGTTCTGTTTCTAAAACTTCACGAATCGTGAAAATAAATAGGCACACCGGAGCCTGAAAAGGGGGCGAGCACGTAAATACACTGGGCAGCAAAGGTACGGATTTCCCACCGACTATAGACCATTGGAGATTGTTCTATACTTGCTCTTAGCTTTCCTGAGTAGTAAGAGAGGTAGCGACAATTAAAATAGCCGAGTCGCGTGTAGTCCTGTGTATGTTGTGTGCTTTTTCACCGCGACGTCTCCACGATCAGTGAGACTAGCCAATCAGGGAGCAAACTGCTACTGTCAAGATGGTTAGGTTTGCATTCATGCGAATATCAAGGGTAATATTGTACGCAGTTGTTATCGCCCTCCGCACGACTTTTCGTCAGTCTAGATAGGGTAACCAACTCTGTTAACTCCGAAACCAAACATTTTATTCCGTAGTCAGAAAACCAAGGCGGCCAAGCCCAGTATACAAGCACTCTTACCGGGTGCCGGAGTCGATGGGTCTTCCGCCCTCGCATCTCGTGCTCCTTCGGCAGCCCCCCATATTCAATGCGTGCACTATTTTTGCACTGTCGAGCCATCGTTTGTTTCGAACCCGCCTCACAGTTGGCGGCAGTTTGTGGGAGATGGATGTACCCACAGATGCGGCCAATGCATGAATTTGGGCCGGACTGGACTGCCGAGTCATCGACCGAGAGCAATCGTCCGCTCCTCCCCACGAGCCTGCAGCTGCTTAGGCAGTCTGAGCCCTCGTAGTGCCTCAGTTCAGTGCTCACAAACTCCTGAGTCATGTTCCCTCACACTTCCTCCTTCTCATCCAGTGCCTCATTTTTATGTTTTATTTTTATGTTACTTTTATGTATTATGCTGCTGTGCCCCGTGACCACGAAGGTTGATGGGCTATTCTTTGACCCTGCGGAACAGAATGAATTAGCCTCACTGCTCTGCTACTCCGACAGGCATTCGGTGGAATCGGCTGTTTTGCAGGCCGTGGACCGGCCCTCCCTGCGTCCATCCAGTGCTCGAAGGCTGCTGAGTCATGATGCCTCACAGCAACGCTGATCGTTTTGAATTGATCTCAGTAGCCCACTCAGACTACACTCACAAGTTTGACGAATAGCCAGCCGAATCTTCGTCTGAGAGAAAAATTGAAGCGAAGCACAGTGAAGCAAAGTCGTTAAGTGGGACTATCAAGGTCCGCCTGGTTAGCTTAAAACCCAGTCGCTCACAGCTGCTGCTTAGCCAAGCTTGCCACTACCCAATGTGTCACGACGATGCCACTTTGCCTTGAAGAATACGATACACCGCACCATTGAATCGTTCGTAAACACTTATCACTACGTACGATTAAACATAAGATAAGTCAAATTTTAAATATTACTTAAAATAATAATATTATATACATTATATTATTATTATAAAATATTACTATTTAAAATTTTAAATATTAAAATTGTAAATAATAAAGATAAATGCGTGACGTATTTTGTCACGCACTTATCCTTTAAACATAACGGCCCTAAAACGCTCCTGTTAGAGCGTTGGTGAAAAAGGGATTTCTCTCTCAAGTCGGGTTTTAGCCGGATTTTTCCATAATCCGACATTGTGTACGTCATTTTACTCCATTAGCGTCGTCCTTATACTGGGTTCGAGGACCTCTTCATTATTGTACTCGCTAAATGGCTTCGCATGTGTTACAACCGACAGTAAGCTAGCAGCTAATTGCAGGCGCATTTTAAGCTTACTTTATGAGTTCGCATTGCAACGGGAGACAAGCGGTCTGAGTATATCTGAAAAACTCGATTCCTTCAGTCGTATTCTTCTAAATAACTAGTTACATATGGTTTGCGAGAGAGTATCGAGTGCAATGAACCTTTGCTACCATCGGAACAGCCAAATTTGATAAATAAGCCAGAAAATATTGCATTAAATAATGAAAACGAATCAATAGCGGCGGTGTAGATCGTAAATCGATTAATTATACGCTACAACGTTGAAGATCACTGGGGCACGAAGTAGTCTGAGCGGGGGTCTCTGGTTAAGGCTCGCAGTTCCGCCTTTACCATAGTGCTCTGCACTTATCTAAGGGTACGGTGTGGATGTATGAGAGGCCGGACTACCGAACAGTCGTTGGCAGCATTGCATTAATAGTACGACGCTCGTTTAACAAAGGTTTCCACGTAGTTGTAGTTTAGATGACCGTGGCAGAGCACAGCAGCCGGTCTCTTTGCCGCCCTAGTTGGACTTGCCTAGGGTTAAGCTGCTTGTCTTTAGTGACTGGGGTCTTTAGGGCTCGAGCCCAGCGGCGTATGTGAAGCGCCCGATTAGAGATCCGGTTCTCGTAGGGTGCTGTGCAAATGAGTTATATTATTTTTTTCTCATTCCTGTGGCGGGGTTAAATTTAAGGGGCGATTTGAGCCAATGCTGTGGCACTGCGGCCTCCTAGCCGTCCGTAGTCTAACGTCTGTGCAAGTCATCCACTGGCATGCATATCGAGCGACGCTTGGTTCTGGAATCTACCATACCATATGGGAGTTGAAGGGTTGTGCAACGTCCCGCCAGAGAACAGTTTGGAACATCGGCATCTTGAAAGTTACATGACACCGTCCTGCAGCGACATCGAATACCGATAGTTATCATGTCATGCCAAAGACCCACTCGCACCAAACGCCCGCACTCTCTCTCTCTCTCTCCCTCTCTCTCTCTCTCTCGCTCTCTCTCCCTCCCCTCTCTTTTTGTCTCCCTCTCTCTCTCTCTCCCTCCCTCTCTCTACCTCCCTCTCTCTCTCTCTCTCTATCTCTCTCTCTCTCTCTCTCTCTCTGAGGATCAAAATACCCCAGCTTCAGCCAAGATCAGATCAAATGTTATGATCGTGAGTCGCTAGCTCATTTGAGGTCTCCAAACGCAGGCAGTAGATTTAGCAATTCAAAAACGAATAGCACATGAGATCTCTTGAACTGACTCGCTGTGCTGCACCGAGTAGTCAGCCGGTGAGTACTTCCTAATTTTAACGTCCACAGGCATCGGTCAACAGTGGCAACACGAAGAACACTACATCGACCAACTTACTGTCTGCAGTCAGCGGAAGGCTAGCGGGTCAAGTCTGACAGCAAGTGGGTGCATTTGCATAGCGAAGGTCGATTCAGGTTCCAGAATGCACCGCACTACGGTCGGGCTAATGGTCAGCACAGCGCAGGGTTTGCTTAAGCTGGAGGATACTAGCTCAAGGAATCAATCATTCAATGCAGCGCAAGGATCCAATAATTCAATGCGGCACATTAGGAGTGCCCTAATTCGGGTACGCTTGGGAGCCGCTGTCGGTGGGATGCTTGGAGGCCTTCGAGGGCTTCGGCTCGCGCTAGCAACGGAGTGGCTCGACAATGCCGGCTCCTCAGCCCAATGTAACAGGCAAGAGTATACCCCGCTCAGAGTATGCCCCACTCAGATCATAGCCGCGGCTAAAGCACCTAGGCAACTTTATAGCACACGGTTAAAACGGCTTAGGCAACTTTATAATCGGTGTGTAGAATGGGCTAGGCCAAACTATACCCCACCGAGCCAGAATATAGCCCGTCAAAATGATGATGCAGGGCACGAAATTCTTTTAACTATAACTAACTCTTTTAATTATTGTAACTGTAATTGTAATTTGGTTATTAAGTGTTGATTATTCAGTGGCGCTTATCCTAACAGAGTTCACTTTCGCAGCTAAGACTGGCTGCATGGACGAGCTGCAAGTTGGTCCGTTCATAATGCCCGTTACATGTCGCAGCACAACCACTTCTTTACCTTCAAAGTTGCCCAAACCTTCGCTGACTTGCCGCCAAAAGTAGTAGTAGAACGAAGACTCTCAGGCCGGTATTCCTAATAATAGTAATAGTAATTATAAACTTGACAAAGCGCCCTCAGAGAACTCAATCTCTTTTTGGGCGCTTTACATTGGCTCCCACCACTAATTAGTTCAATTTATGTACGCTGAGACATACTATAATGAGCTCTGTGTGGACAGGTTTATTGCGATAGCAGAGCCTCGAGGGCCATCGGCAAGCTTGCGAAAAAGCATGCCCCAAGCAGAAGTGACCGGAAGTGAAGGCCTCGGACAGAAGAGAAGCCACCGAGATGAGTGGCTAAGAGAAAAGGGACAAGCAGGAGCAGAAATAAAGGGCCAGCCAGCGGCATCATTAAAGGCACCAGAGAGCACCTGCCGCCTGAAGGGAATGCTGAAGGAAATTCCGCACTCTTGTTCCCGAAGAGTAACGAGAACGATCGCCTTGCAGTCTTCTGCTTAAAAAGTTTGACAGCCAGGGTAGACGAATCCCATAATCTCAGCACACGAGGAGCACAGAGTCGAGTATTTCAAGGTTTTACCGCTCACTTTTAGGTCATCACTTCATTCTTTGGCTCCAGCCTATCTCTCTCAGATCTACTCTCCCATCAGGCCAAGCATCGTACCACCCGCTTTTCGGAATCCAGCAGTTTACCAATACCTCGTACAAACCTCAAATCCTTTGGAAACCCTGCATTTAGCTCGTATGCTCTCAAAGCCTGGAACTCACTACCGACTTGCGTCAGAACATCCCCTGACTTGACCACATTTAAAAAGAACTTAAAAACACACCTATTTAGGACAGAATTTAGTGGGTCCCTGTGATTCATCCTTCATGCGCTTATGCGGGCTGACACTGTGCATGCTGCCACTAACCACATTTTCATGCTGACCCTGTGCATGTCACCCCTAACCACGCTGTTCATGTTGTTTATCAAGCATGATATTACTCACCATTCATTTGGGTTTTTCTTTGCAGCAAATTTAAACTGCCTAGAAAGAGATTGAGTTCTCTGAGGATGCTTTATCAAGTGCATTATCATTATTATTATAAGTAAGTGCTCCCACAGGTAGGAGGGCTAAGCCGTTGCGGGTCTTGAATGCAAGTGCCGGAGTTTTCGGTTCCGCTTATGAATATATAACCAGTGAAGTTATTTAAGAAGGGGAGTGACACTGCACGAGCCATGAGCTTTTGTAGACACGACTTCGTTGTTCATGCCTGGATGAAATTGAGGCAATTAGGAATGCACGAGGCGTGAGGAGGTTCTGTGGGACAGCAATCGTATCGATGACCAACTTTGAGGTCATAGCAGCCGACAGCCAGAGGTCGTCCTCACCTACGTGCTCCATAGACCAGCCTATATTCCTCGTCTTTCCTCCTGCTAAGCTATACTCTAGGGATGCTGCTGTCACAAAGCGCTAACTTACTGTCATCCATAAAGGTGCCGGGAGCGGCATTGTTGCAGGCTAGGGCGATGGCTGCAGGACGAGAGTGTGGACACGAGTTCCACAACCTACCTTGGCCCTACTGAGCAGAAGGATAGATTGCCTTGGTCCACACTTCGGCGCCGGGATATACTCAGCCTGCTACACCAGTAATTCTCCGTGCAGTCGCCAGTAAGTCCAGGTATCAGCACGAGGTCAGCAGAACCGGAAATCCCTTCGTCTGAATTGTCTCCCAGAAGCACCTATGCCATGTTGCAGTTACTCGTCAAACCCTATGCTACCTGCATTTAAGAGATTATATTTGAATGTGTGGGTTTTTCGATGGATAAATGGCTCTTGGAGATTTTATTTTCTAATGAGCATGCTGTATAAGTGCTGCCAAGGCTGGCAGTCGGCTAAGCAGCATCGAATGCTTGACGAGCCGAAATGGCGCACTAAGTAAGGCGGTTGTTTTTACAACATCGGTCCCGAGATCGTGGGTTCGAATCCTGCGGTGGGTAATCCTTTATCGCCACTGCAAGCGGTGGTAATAGGAGTAAATTCTCATCTGTCGTTATTCGAATGAGGCTGTTAAATCAGCTCAAGCTCACTCAAATATGCCTGCAGCTCAGGTATGCCTACCGAGCGAATGCTGTAATTTTTGCTCACGCCTTAGTAGTATTTGTATGTCCATGCGTTTTCTGTCTCCTATACTACTCAGTGGCTAGAGGGGGACGAGAGGCCCGGGCGTACGAGCAGGCTCACAGGCCCGCAAGTAGGGAATTTCTTCACAGGACGGACTGTACATCTTGACTTACCGGCGGGCTTGACCAGCAGTTAGCAGTATTGCATCAGCTTTGAGCAAATAGCAAAAAAGCTGATAAAATAGTATCGGTGGATCCAAAAGGACTTCCCGGGTAGCCGGCCGACCGATAGGCGCCGAGCTTAGCCTAATGTTGGCTCAAAATGGCGCCGGGTTTCCTTGAATCGGTGACTGCGACCTGAAGGTCTCGAATATTCAATTTTCTTTTAGCCCAGTTATCATTAAGATGTGAATTTTTATTGAGCATCATGGACGTAGTATTTTCAATAAGTTTCTATGAGAACCATCAGTGGTCAACAGTAAGCGGTGGAAGCAGCCGAACTTGGCGCCAGCGGCGGCCTTTTCCGCTAATGGAACGGTGATGCCGCTCGATGTTAGCCCAGCATCAAGTTTCTAGTATTTTACGACCCGCGAGAGTTGCGAGTTTGAGTCCTGAAGCTGGAAATCCTGCACTGCCTTTTCAAGCGTGCTAGAAGCCGCCGGCAGCTCTGCTCCGAGTATGTTATGGGTATCTTCAACATTGGCTGCTCTTTACCTTACAAATACTCACCCGGTCGGTCGTTGTGCGTCGTCTGCTATTGAGCACTCCTCAGCCTCTGGTTTTTTTGACGTCACCCGCACTAAATTGCACTCTGCTGGTCATGGCACCTGCAGCTTGGTAAGCACCGGAAGTCTGTAGCTCGCCTATGGCTACGGCCAATGACCTGCAATGACCTTGCATCTTCTGTTGAAGTCTCAGCTGAAGACTCGTTGGTTCAGATCGCCCATGGAATAGGATATCACTTTTATGCTGACGATACTCAGCTGTATTTCTCATTCAAACAGTCGGAATCTGCTGCAGCAACTGAGAAACTGAATGTTTGCCTTGCCGACGTTCGATCCTGGATGTCGGAAAACTTCTTGAAACTAAATGACGGTAAAACCAAACAGCTGCTCATAGGACACCCTAAGCGTGTAGCTGGATTAAAAGGCTTTGCTCTTCTAATAGGTGATGCTGTTCCGAGACCGGCACCAAGTGCTCAAAATTGTGGTGTCGTTTTTGACAGCTGCCTACATTTTGAAAGCTTCATTCAAAAGACTGCTCCTATAGCTAGCCATCACGTTTGGTCTCTATCCAAGATTAGGAGCCGTCTTTCACGGTGGCTTGCACAAAATTTAACTAGCTCCTTAGTTTTGTCTCGGCTTGATTATTGCAATTCCCTTTTGGCTGGGCCATCAAAGAAAGCAACTAGGGTCACTGCAGCTGACTACGAGTATGGCTGCAAGGCTAGTCTTCAAGTTTCAAAGATTTGAGCACGTGTCTCCTTTTCTAAAAGAGCTAGGGTGGATTCCGGTTGAGCAACGAATACAGAGCAAAGTTCTTACGCTGACCCACAAGGCCCGCCACGGCTTGGCTCCTTTGTACCTAGCTGAACTGCTGCTCCAGTTTCAGCCTCTTCGTGCCCTCAGGTCCTGTGTGGACCATAAATTAGCTCTTCCATTCCTCCGCTTAAAGACCGTTGACGACAGAAGCTTAAGCTCTTCAGGTCCTAGACTGTGGAACTCGCTTCCACAATTCCGATGCAACGACAACTACTCTCCTGCTGCCGGCTATGGTACATCCTTTTCAGCGGTCGTGAGCTGCTACTTCCATGCTACTCACTACCTCTACTGCTCTCCCGACTCTTCTACGCTTCCCACTTTCTGTTTGTTTCGTATGACGAAGTCTGTTGGCTACAGAATGCGTACCGAAAGCCGCTTAGGCTGTGAGAGGGCTATACAAAACTCCTGGCTAACATTTAAACAGTCTTTATGACATTGTGGAGTTATAGACGGAGATACAACAATAAAAGCGTTCCCTTCGTCCAGTAATATTGCCCGCTTTTCTATTCCGGTGTGTTGCGCCTGCCTATCTGTGTACGATTGAGCGTATGTGCACGATTTAGTGATGTGCATGATTCAGTGTAGGCTGCGTGTAGTTCAGCATAGGCTGCGATCAAACTGCAATCCACCACAATCAACTCTGATTAGGCTAGCATCGACCAGACGTAAGCGTTGCCGAGCTCAAATTGTTCGCCGATATTGTAGTAAACGTTCAATTTTTTGTATTCACCAAATGTTATGTAGCTGCTCACTTATGCAAATGAGCGTTGACGCCCTACGGCTGTACCGCAATCCACCACTATCCACCCCAACCCACTTCAATCCATTCTAGTTCCCTTCAAATCCACCACAAATCAGCTGCCCCTCAGCTCCAAAAGTTTGGAATATAAAACTACGCTGTAAGTAAAGTGAATCCAGAAAATTTCGCTCGATTCCGCTCACACGTTCTCATGAAGCTACCTAAATAAGGTTGCAGTGGCCCAGGCCAATACAGCAATCCATCACAATCAACCATGCAACGAAAGAAATCCTCATCAAAAAGCTCTTTTTTGATTGCAAATGACAGCACACTCTTCGGCGATTACTTTAGAAAAAATTCACTTGCATTCGCAGGCCGTTCTCCTGCACTGCACTGCAATTGACTGCAGTAGCCCGGGCCAAACCACAATCCTCTTTAATACACAGAATCCACCTCATAAAATCGAAATACATTGCGCCAAGCTCCATTTTTTATTGCATATTAAAGTGTACCGTGCTGTATGCACAATCATGTAAAAAATAAATTGTGAAACCTCGCACTGTGGCAATGGGCGGCGATCGCCTGAAATGTCCGGAAAAACTACAGCAATCCACTCTATTCCACTGCAAATCATCCTCAAATCGCCATCGCGAAGCTCTAATTGACAATGCATAGAGGACTAGACTCAGTTCAAATTGCACCCAAAAAATTTCGCTCCATTGTACACACTCGTTTTCATGCGATGAATTGGAATCGACTGCAACGACTCGGTCCCATGCCATTGTCCATATCAATCCGCCGAAACCCGCTGCAACCTGCCGAACAGTGACTAGAACGCCTCACTAAAGCTCTAATTATGATTGCACGCTGCTCGAACCTTAGGTTATTGTGTAATCGCATAACTTCACTGTAATTATCTCGAACATTCTGCAGTAATGCACTGCAATCGACTGCAACTGCTCGGGCCAGTATGTCAATGCACTGAAACCCGCCGAAAAACGAACAGAATACGTACACTTTAAGCTCTAACAGTGATTGCACGTTGCTCTAATCTTTGATTATAGTGCAATCCTACAATTCACTAAAATCGCCTCAATCACTCGGCAGCAATGCACTGCAATTGACTGCAATGGCCCGGGCCAATACATCAATTTACTGCAATCTGATGCAAAATGCCCTGAAATTGATTTCGCAATGCTTCAATTTTGAATGCATGTTACAGAGCACACTGGTTAATGTCAACCGCATCATTTTAAACAGTTGGGCTCGTATGATCTCGGGAAATGCTTGGCGATCTACGGCAATGGCTCGGCTCGAAGCAGCAATCCACTACAGTACGTGTTTAGTCGACCGCAAATGGCTGCACGAAGTGCCAATTGTTATCACATTTCATATTCATTTCTTTGTGCTATAAGGGAAATCGTAGGACTTTCAAGCTATTTTGCACGTTAAGTGTCAACAATGCACGGCAGTCGACGGCAATAGCAAGGATTAATGCAACAATCCTTGGCAAATAGACAAGAAATCGGCTGCACAAAGCTCCAATTCTCAGACCACGTAATATCTCACTGTGCTTGCACGTACTTTCAACCTTTCAACCAGCTCTGATGGTTCAATTTTTTGCAAGGCATGGCAATCAATAGCAATGGCCCGGACCAATACAGCAATCCGTCATGATCCATCGCAAATCACTGGACAGTGACTGGGCCAAGATCTAATTATTTTACCTGTCACAGCCCACCGTGTTTAAAGTGCAATCGCATCATTTTAACCAATTTACTTACTCTCGCGAGCAATGAATGGCCATCGAGAGCAATGACCCAGGCCAATACCAAAACTCGCCGCAAATTGACGAGAAATTGGCAGCTCGAAGCCACAGTCGTCATTAAATATAAAATTCAGCTGCGTCCAAAGTAAAAACGTGGTATTTTCAAGATGCTTTGCTTGTTAACTGTCAGCAATGCACGGCAATCCACGGCTATGGTAGGTGCCGATAGCAAAATCTGTGGAGAATTGACAAGTTTGGCTGCAATAAACTGCAACTCTCATTCCACGTAACATGTACCTGTTCCGCCCATAATTTTCACTCATCGTTTGGGTTCAACCGACGGCAACGCACGGCAATCGACGGCAATGGCCTGGGGAAATATGTCAATCCATAACGGTCAGTTACAAATGACCGACAGTTGGTGAGAGAAGGTCCAACTTTTCTTGCGTATTGCACTACACTGTATGAAAAGTGCAGCTACATCCTTTTAAATAGTCGGCAAGGCACAATCGAGGGCGATACACGGCAATCGACGGCAATGGTCCGACCTCCACTTCTATCTGCTTCTAATTTGCTGGAAATTGGCTGTTTCAATTGGTAGTTATCCTAACACGTAACGTTCCCTGTGGGCGTACATTCTGTCATTTTTCGCGTTCATCATTTGGCAATGCATGGCAATCAATGATAATAGCCCGAGACAAAAAGAAAATATGTGACTGTCTGTAACACTTACAAATAAAGCTGTTAGAAAAAAACTAACTTTTTTGCGTAGCAGTGCGCCGTATTAAAAGTGCTACCACATTTTTTCTACGAATCTCGAAAGCACATTTGAGGGCGATGCGTGGCAATCGACAGCAACGGCCAAGAAAAATACGGAAATTTATAACGGTCCATTAACTATAGACTAGCCGCTGCTGGGTAATGCTCTCGTTTAGCTTTCTCGTTAGTATATATTCTATTTTTGGTGCACCCAGTAAATTCTATTGGTAATGCTAGCTCTCGGTCACTGCATTGCAATCAACGGGCAAAGGCCCATGCCAGTACAGCAATCTTTGCAATCCATTGTAAAGCAACTGCACCTAGGCTATGCAGAGCTAAGGCACAGATTAGCTGCTACATCGCACTTTTTTAAAGTGCGATGTTATACCTAATGTAATAAGCTTAACATTTAATGCTTTTTTTCCGACTGACAAGTTCCCTAATGGCTTGGCAGGGGCCTGCAAACTGAAAGTCCGCAACCCTGAACTTCCTCCACAGCCCTCGGGTAGAAGTAGATAAATATCTATCATTTTTACCTTAACATCACTAGAGCTATGCGAGCCTGAAGCTTTACTAATTAATGTGGCTTCTGGCCTTACCGCTGATGTTTTAGCCCTCACCTTCACTCTAATGCTCACCACATCTGGCTATGGATGGAGGGTTATTTACTATGAAAAACTGTAGCGAATAAGGAAGGCTTAAATGCGTGAGTGCAGCTTCAAATAACCAAAAATTATTCCTAGACTTTGTACATTGCCATTTTTTCTTGGTGCATCTGGCGATGGAAAAGCCAGTTCAAGCGGAAAGTTAAAATTGGGGATTGACGGTTTACATTCTGGTCTGCCAATTTCTCCAAGGTGATCTGTTTGATTAATGGCTTCGCCACATTTGTTACTTGTAGCTGAGGTGATGTCCAGTGATTTCTGCACATTATATTGCTTTTGGCATTGCCTTTTTGCGTGAGATGAAGTATGTTAGCTAGGGTACGCTCAAAAAAGCCGCTTAAGCATGTAGAGTGCTCTAGAAAGCGCTTTTCACACTACCATTCACTCAGTCTTCGAGGTTTTGTGAAGTTAATGAGAAGAAACAGAATGAAATGTTATTCCTTTGATATTTCATTGTTGTAATACACCTACTAACAAGAATTGGATTTATTCGTCACTTTTATTGGAATCGCATGCAACTTCCAAACTAATAATCCATGGGCAGACATTCATTCCAGCAGGAACAGGTATTGCTAGACGTACTGAAAAGCTAGCGGTCCAGTGCATGTTCAAAAGTTCTTCCGGCAGTTAAGATTGGCTCGGCAAACCGTAGTACCCAAATGAGAAGCCAAATGGAATCACTGAGGGTGATTGCTTCATTAAGCAAGCGAATTGTAATATATGCTATTCTCAGCAGCCCCAATGCACGTTTTTTATTAGTTCGGTAGGCAAACGGTCTTCCTCTATAGAGCAACTCCTAGCCCGACATCAGAACTTTCTGTCATTGGCTAGCTGCCGACAGGCAATTTGAAGACAGATGGCAGAACGCACACGAGTCACTTGAACGACCGAAGTGTTCACGAACGTTTGTTGTCGATGCTTGACCAGGGCGAAATGAGCGGAGATACTTGTACAGCACTAGTGACGGGTTGCCATTAACATAGCTCCACAGAGATCCAATCAAAATGAGCAGCATAAGAAGATCTAACGGGTTGCGTCTTATAGGCATATCATAATTGCTTCTAATTTCTAAAGGTACACGCTTCGATAAAAATCGGCAAGGGATCAATGCATACTCTCTTATCTACTCTGGTCATCTAGAACTGCAGCGCTGGAAGCGAAACAAGGGCCACTATTAGGATCGTAAGAATGTTTTGTTGTCATCAAAAAGATATGTTTACAAAGCAATTTTAAAAAGCGGATTCTAAATGCTATCGTCAAAAGATTTCTCAAGGTTGCATGTCGACCGTATTTGCTAGTTCTTTAATCATCTTTTATTCGATAGTTCCGCCGACATCAGGGTATCCTTTTGCATGAACGAGCATATGTTTCTTCAAACTGCTTGCGTGACTAAATGCTTTCCACATTGGTCGCATACTTCAGGTTTCTCCTCAGTGTGAACACGAGTGTGAGTCTTCAAATGACTTGACTGAGTAAACCTTCGTCCGAAGTGTTGGCAGACGTAAGGCTTCTCTCCTGAGTGAATTCGCAAGTGCTTCTTTAAACTCCCTGGCAGAGTAAACCGCTTTCCGCACAGGTCGCATGCTTCGGGCTTCTCTCGGGAGTGAACCAGCTGGTGTAGCTTCAATGTACCTGACTGAGAAAATGTCATTCCGCAGAAATCACAGGTGTAAGGTTTCTCTCCTGTGTGAACCAGCTGGTGCCTCTTCAGATGGCTCGCCTCTGTAAACCCTTTTCCACAATCTTCGCATACGTGCGGCTTCTCACCGGTGTGAATTACACGGTGTTTCGTCAAAGTTGACTGATCAGCAAAGGCCGCTCCGCATTCATCACAGGAGTGCGGTCGCTCTCCTGTGTGAGTAAGGGCATGCCTCTTTAAATGGGATGACGTAAGGAAGCCCTTGCCACACCCGTCACAGACATGCGGCCTCTCGGCTGAGTGAGTGGCGCCGCCCGACATGGAATGGACTGCTTGACCAAACCTTTCACCGCTCTTGTCGTCTGCAAGTGAACGAAATTCACAAACTACACAAGTTAACGAAATCTGCGAAATCATTAGCTGAAGAAGGATACGAGTTAAGCGATCGAGTCAAGATCGAGATCCAGTGCACCGTGCCTAATCCTTCGCCGGTTGCTCTGGTTTTATTCAAAGCTAAGTCTCCCTGCTAAAAAGCTCACATGCTATTAACTTGAAAGTTACTAACTTCTAAAATAATGAAGGCGACAGCTGACCTTGTGCAAGCTTACACGCAGGCAGGTCGAAAGCAGAGACCTTTCCATGCGGAAACGTTGTCTCATGGTTTCGAAAGATTAGTATGACGGTGTATGAAGAAAACTGAAGCAGACGTAGTAAATGCGACAGTCCACGAGGGCAGCATGGTCTGCGAGGGCAGCTTCTATGCAACATCGCGCCAATGACGTCCTAGACGTTGTAACGAAAGTAGAGCAGTGAGTAGAATGCAGTGGTGTGTCGGTGTGTGTGCTTTTGTGTCTACCGTGTCCCGCCAAAGCCCATGTCTCCCCGTGAACGACGAATTGAAGATAAAAAGACTTTCGGAACACGTTTGCCAAACCTGCTATGAGCTAAGGGTTAGGATGGCATGTCCACTAGGTGGGGTTCCAGCTTTCAGTGAGCTACGTGAGCAAGTTGGCCTGAGGCTTACTTCAACCGCCGTAGATTGGCAACTACAAGTGTCAATAGCCGTGGTTCATCTCGGAATACTGCGGCGGCCCCTGGTGATTGGCCACGAAGACCTTGCTCTTTGCTAGTGGTTTGCCGCCTACAGCCTTCTTAAAAACATTACGTGTATCACGATTAGTTTTCATCTTTATATTAACTATAAGAAATTGGGGGAAACGTTTAGGCAGTACTAATCTTTCTCCACATGCGGGAATGCTCACCGTCAAAGAATGCCCTTTTCCGGCCCGAGCGTTTCCTTACGAGCAGAAGTATTACGAATAACAAACTAGGCATAACTGCGGGACCTAAACTGTTCAACATATGCTAAGTGAAATAAGCATTTCACGCCCTTAAATTAAATATAACATTTTGATCGTACCGAGCTGAAGAAATGTGGCCGAAGGAGCTCAACGGTAAAAATGTAGGTTTGCTCAAGCCCTTCTGTAAGCAGGTCTTAGACACGGAAGCCGAAAGTGGCCGTGGAAGCGATCTCTATTAAACAAAAGCCTCCATGGGTGATATTTATGAAAGTGCAAATCAGTTTTCGTTGGCCTATCAGTCAGAACCTCCAAAAACTGATTTACTAGAAAAAGCTTCTACCATAAATCTGAGCCCTCAATCATGCCGAACATGTTAATTTTAATGCAGTTATTACAACCAGCAATAAGAGCATGAGCGAAAAGTTCACGTCAATGACTATTAAGTCACTCAACCAATGTCTTACCACGATGCTGCGCTTAACGAACATTAGCAAAACTGTGTAGTTGGTAAACGCTTTGACTCTCTGGGCAGTGAGTTCTGTCTAAGCTCGTAAGCAGCAAACATTCGAATACGACCATGAACTTGGCAGCGAGTTAAATATCTTTACAGACGAAAGCACATTCACTATCACTACCAGTGCGTTTCCACGCATGCAGCTATCAAGAAAAACATGAACATGACCACTAAACCCTTACTTGTTTGGGTAGCCGCAAAATGTCTGCGACGCCCGAAGACCTTAAGCTAGCAATACGCCGAAGGTAAAATATAGCACTCAATATGCCGCCCAGCACTTGCCATAACAACATCTTATTAGTAAGAGCACAAAAATAGCTATTTTTCTGCGACATATACACCTGCCTGACTTCCTGCTGACTCGCTAACCGGCTCCCAGCAGCTCAAGCTCAGTGGTAGACTTAACGCCCGGCATACCGCTGCTCCGAGAATGAGGGTCTTCGGTCAGGCACAAACCTTACATATATAGTAACCCTTTCTTAAGTAACAATAATCCCTACCATACATAACCGGACGTGTAGCTGCTAATAAGCCTCAGCTTATAGCGGCTATTTCATAAGCATCTTAATTCTGCAGCAGACGTCGTAGCTCTCAATTGAGGCTCAGCTGCCAAGCTCAGAACTAATAATCGCTGGGAATTACATTATCCTCACCTTTAAAAAATTCTGTCATCATAAATTCGGTTGCCCATAGAAGTCAGGTGCCTGTGACGGCGTCAATCCAGCCTCAGCCTCCAGATGTCAATTCGGTTGCTGAATGAGCCGTTGGTTGGGGCGGCTCTGGAATTGAGACGTTCTTAAGACGACGGCTGAATCGTCATGCCACTGTCTGCCCGTAGCCATCGTCAGGGAGGTCGAAATTTCCACGCGTTCCATCTTCAGTTTAATATTGACCGTCTGTGGCAACAGTTGATTACCAGCACAAAAACCACATTCATCATCGTATACAGCATTTCGTCCCACATCTTCAACATATCTAAAGCGTCTATGTAAAAAAAACAGAGAAGAAAAGTAGATAAAAAGAAGACAGACTGAGTGAGGTAGAAACGTTAATCCAGAATGAAATTTGCTCGGCCACTGGTAACACAAATGGCGACAGCGACGCTCAATGGAGCACAAGGGATGAATGACCTTTTGTATTGATTGAGAGACAGCAGGCGACACAAAAACAGAACAACATACCCTTATCGCAGCAGAAGATAAGCAGTGACGGACATCAGCCATTTTAAATACCAAGTTGGACAGTCTGTCTGAGCTATGGGTAACCTACTTATAGGGAAAACATGCCAATCTAAGGAATTTTGCTGGTCTACTAAGGTCGCATGCTGAGCCATATAACTTGTCCACTAAAAATTTGAATCAGTGAAAATTCACATCTAGACGAATATCACGTGTCAATGGTGCGTGAGTGATTACTCCAAGGCACCAATGTAGAACTGACCCAAGAGCTTCGATGACCACCACCGTGTCACCAGCGGGACCAGATAGATATCAAACTACCACAAGCAATAAATTAATAAAACGCATAACTGTTTTGACGTTAAGAAGACCAACGAAAAGTATCTCAACCGACATTGGTAATTCGCTGTAGCAGGGCACAAAACTCGTTCTAACCTCAACGCGAAGCTCCCGAAGCATTTATTCTCAAGACAGAGAAGAGCAGCCTATTGAATTATGTGTTCCAATTTTTTCCTCTAATCCAATGATAAAACAAAGATACTCTCTTTCATCATATCAAAACTATAAAAATGCATATCAACAACGTATCGTGTACAAAAGAAGCCTAAAATCCCGCTTAAAATGGTTAAACTTTAGAGTTAATCTCACAGGGCTCGAATAATGTAACTCGTTACCAGTATACCCACACATATAAATCATGATTATAGCATCCAAGCGTGGACAAAGCAAGGATGTCCTAACCTTTATCCCGACTAGATATGTGAGCAAGCGAAACCGGGCTCAATTTCAACCGGGCTCAATACCATTATACGACGGGCAAAGAAAGAAACCGACTCATACAAATCGAATGGGCTCACAAAAATGTTATCGAACAAATCGAGCACAGTAAAGACTAGCCGTTCATTCAACAGCATAATAATCGCTTTTTCAACGTTACATTCAGCAGGCGGCAAATGAATTCGCTAAATCCATAGCATAATATTATTAATATTGTCAATAACTTAATCACTGATTGAGTATTCCATATCTTTTCCTTGGCTGGACGAATAGTCCGGCCACAAATGAACGCAGCGATTCCTAAAGTATTAGATAACCGTAATGCCTATTTTCCGGGACATTATGCACTGTATAAAAAAAGAAATCATGTAGCTTCGTTTAGACTCTGCGAAAAATCATCCAACTGAGTGATATGTTGCTTTTGGTTTACATTCCAGTCAGATATAGTTTTCGTAATCATATTCATTTTAAGCTGAAGCCGTCAGAGATTACGACCCCATTTATAATGTAAAGCGAGACCTTAAGCGAGCGTCTGATTCTCGGACCAAATGCTTGAGAATTTCTGCATTTTACCCTTGCAAGTATTTAGCGATTAGGTTCGGACTTCGAATGCAGCCGGCAGCACAATTGTGGGAGTCGCAACTTTAATTACGATTCAGGCGCCTTTTACGGTGCATAAGTAGATGCGAAGACCAATTCAGGCCAAGAAGAGCTAAATAAAATTAGTCAATTAGTGAGTTAAATATGACTTTTATTCAGACTTTTCTTGTATTAGAAAGGTCGAGATGCTTTCGGCCACCCATTTCGCTTATTTGACGTGACCTGTGTAGATTTTCCAGAATCTAAGCTCACAGTCACATGTCGTCCATGGTTTTTATGAGATTCCCCTTTCCCCCGTGCAACATTTTTGAATCTCCATGTTATTCCTGAAAATGGTGAGCGACTTTAGCACACGATTAAGTCTGAATGAGTGTCAACAGGAGTTTAGCTTGAATGCTCTCCTGTTGGTTGTAAGCAGGGTAACGACTAGCTGTACCGAAGTTGAATTCTCGTAGTTCAGGCGTTGCTTCTTATTAACTTTAAAATTAAAGGAAAAGCGAGTGGAAGTATTATTCCTCAGTAAAAGAAATTCTCTAAAAGACGCGCTTGCATCAAATAAATTCACTCGAGGAGAAGCAGCGACTACGATCCACAATAGAGCACACACCTCGTAGCCCGATTAGCATTGTAACTGAGTTTTTACTTGCCGGTCATTCCATTTTTGAATAATTGGGAGGTGCGTCTGCAATATGTTTAGCGCAGAATCAGCCACACATTTATAATAATAACAATAACAATGCACTTGATAAAGCGCCCTCAGAGAACTCACTCTCTTTATAGGCACTTTACATTTGCTGCAAAGGGAAATGCGATTGAATGCTGAGTAATATCTTGCTTGATAAACTACATGAATAACGTAGTTAGGGGTGACATGCACAGGGTCAGCATGCAAATGTGGTTAGTGGCAGCATGCACAGTGTCACCCCGCATAAGCACATGAAGGATGAATCACAGGGACCCACTAAATGCTGTCCAAAATAGGTGTGTTTTTAGGTTCTTTTTAAATGTGGTCAAGTTAGGGGATGTTGTGATGCAAGTCGGAAGGCCGTTCCAGGTTTGGGAGCATACGAACTAAATGCAGGGTCTCCAAAGTATTTGAGGTTTGTACGAGGTATTGGTCAATTTTTGGATTCCGAAAAGCTGGTGGTGCAATGCTTGGCCAGGTGGAGGTGTAGATCTGAGAGACAGGCCGGAGCCAAATAAGGAAGTAACCTAAAAGTGAGCGACAAAACCTTGAAGTCAATCCGTTGCTTGACTGGGAGCCAGTGCAGGTCGGCGAGAATTGGTGTGATGTGGCAACTGCGACGCGCACGACAGACAAGCCTAGCTTCGGAGTTTCGCACCAGCTGTAATCGCCTGATTGCACATGCCGGTGGGCCAGCAAGCAGTGAGTTACAGAAGTCAAGACGGGATGTCTCGAATGAATGGGCCAACTTAGACTTGGTATCATTATCTAAACAAGCCCAATATTTAGCAGTGAAACTTAACTGAAAGTAGGCAAACTTGATTGTGGAGCTGATGTGGTCGTCTAACTAGAGGTAACTTTGTGCATTAAGGATACCTACAGTAATTCAGTCAATGATTATTATAATTACAGGTTCACTTAATTTGAAGCTGTATCTCGAAACGGATCGAACAGTCTTACTTATTCAAATCGAAGAGGATGAAAGCTTTCCTGATCGGACGTTGTCACAATTAGACTGGGCACAGGAGATCAGTCTCAGACAAGTAACCACTGAGACCCAGAGTCAGCTGCACACGCTGTCGACAGAAAAGCGGCCTCGCGCCGTCAATAATAGCTTCACAATGTTTACTCGCGCCATTCACTGGAACTAACACGTTCTGATTAATTCAGGAGCAATGACTCATACTTGTAATCTGTGGGATGAAGACGTTACTAACTCGGCAGCTATCGGCACGGCAAGACGTCTAAGCACAACCCGCCTTAAAAAGACAGCCGTCAATTTAACCAAGGAGCAAGGAGAAAGCCACAACGTCTGCAAGGAGTGCAGTACGACTATCCAACGGGCTTCCAGTCTGAACAAAGAAGTGCTGGTTCTTGTAGGTGAGACCTCTGTTATAGGTTACCAGAGCGGGAACAGGTTAATAATAATAATAATGTACTTGATAAAGCGCCCTCAGAGAACTTAATCTCTTTCTAGGCACTTTACATCTGCTGCAAAGGGAAATGCAATTAAAACGATGCCTGGCATTGCCACTCACACAGCAGAAAGGCAGGGTGTCTGCGACCAGTGCGGCAAGAGCTTCATATCGGTATTCCATTCAAGGAGGCACATGCTACATAACACAGGAAAGTGACCACACTCCTGTGGTGTATGAGCTGACTGGATGAAAGCGGCCGATGGTCCCGAATACATTTCATGTTAACCGTACGTCTCAATTCAGCTGCTTTTCGATAGCTTGCAAAGGCGGCTGCCCTAAACAAGACGATTGTCACTGGTAGGAACGAACACTAGCTCTGTGATAGCACTTTATTATACAATGTACGAAATAGGCCACGCTTGATTGGCTGCAGGTCCCGGGAGCAAACAATCGCCGGCTCCATTGTACATCGGCGAATTTGTAACTGGTCATCTGTCACCTTCATTATCACACGTAGCCAGTTTGAGCCAAAATCCTTTTGTGTGCGCTGCCTAGCAGAAAAACTTCATTTGACCAAGCACCACAGTAAGAGATAAGCAACGGATCTCGGGGAACGGTTAAGTAGACAATCCACAAAATATATTTCGATTGGCTTGGGATTTAATTATTTTCTTTCTCACGTGTCTTATCGTGTATGGAAAGTCTAACTAGGAAGTATGCACTTAACAACCAGGTCGTTGATTCGAAGTAATCCACGTGCCTTGCTATTTGAAGCATGGAATAAAAGTCTGTAATCAGATAAGTTCACTGGCCACATTTGGGTTAGCTGCTCCAGGTCATATCAAAATGACAACCGAATGCTCGATATCCTTCCGCCAAGTCAGTTGGGCAGTCCAAAAAGTGAGCAGCATGTTAGTTTCTGCCTATTACGGCTAGAAAGAACGTGCCATAGTCGGCAGTATGAGACTAGATGTCGTTTCGCAAGACTGGTTGAAGTAAGCAGCACAGTTTATTACCGGCTGAGTGAAAACGTCTGCCACCAACATAATCTACGAATAGGAACGGAACAGCAAATTTTTCGTCAGTAGAGGACCCGATGGCACAAGGAAGCTGAAACTGGTGCATCAGATCATCTGCATATGGGTAAGCCAAGCCCTGGTGGGTCTTGTGAGATACCTTTAGAAATTTCCTATGTGTCAGTAGATCAATCGAGAGAACCATTGCTGCTCCATCAGCACTTTAGACATAGCCAAACCTCTGGAGTTTTTTGGCTAGCCTTGCAGCCGTATTAATCACCAGTTGCATTATTCCAATAGTGTTTTCAGTACCCCAGGTAAAATTTATTGGCAATAACCTAGTGTAGACGACCAGGGAGCTAGTTAAGTTTTGTGTGCTTATCGTAGTAGGCAGCCCCTAATTTCACAGAGGAATCGGACTTGATGGCTAGTTTTAAAGTCAGTATTATTATTAAAACTTCCAAAACTTAAGCAGTTACTCAAGAGAACAAATAAATACGACAAAATGTTGACGGTAATACCGCAGCATCACCAATTGGAAAGGCAAAGATTCCTAGTCAAGCCCCAGACTAGGGATTTATAATGAGGAGTTTGGTTTTACCTTCATCAAATTTAGGAAAGTAGCCGGCATCCATGATCACAAATCTCCATTGCAAGCATTCAGTCTACCGGTCACTGTAGCATGGTTGGCTATTTGAAAACAAAAAATGCATCTCACTATCATTTGAATTTTAAGTGGTAGCCTATTTCATGAACCAAACTCATTTGTCCAAGATGCTCATTACAAACTAAAAATAGCAAAGGATAATTAAAGCACTTTTGTGGAACTTCAACGGTAATTGGTCTGCTGGATGAGGCTCGACTAACACAAGAAATGGATTACATTTGATCAAATGGGTACATTAGAATCGCTCCACAGGCTTGCAGAGCCTGACCGATCGCTGGTCCTAATCTTGAACATAAGGTGACAGGGTCTTTTTCTTCATCATGACTGCAGTTCACTAGTTCCTTAATTCTTTAGATCTCTGCTTCATTTGACTTTCTGCTTCCCAGTTGGATATCTTTAAAAGTTTCTCTGTTAATATCTTGCCAACAAGATGAATCACAGCTTTCTAATGGCAAAGTGAGGTTTCGTAATGCACACCACTTCTTCTGACCAAGTGAATCAGCTTTCGTACTATAAGCTGCCATCAGGCATAGTTAGGACAATTATAAAGCCTCTCTCTCTCTCTCTCTCTCTCTCTCTCTCTCTCTCTCTCTCTCTCTCTCTCTCTCTCTCTCTCTCTCTCTCTCTATCTATATATATATATATATATATATATATATATATATATATATATATATATATATATATATATATATATATATATATATATATATATATATATATATATATATATATATATATATAATCTTCTCTATGTATATATAAATATAAACAAATACATATACATATGTATTGGCTTATTTAACAGCTTCATCGATAAAGCAGCGGAGAGCCTTAAGGGCTATCAATATCGCTTGCACTAGGTAATAGAACTTTGGCAAGAACACCTTACCTTCTAGGATATGACGGTCCTGCAAAGCATGTATTTTGCTTAGTACCTAAGCTCATTACAAAATACTTCTTAAGGGTGGCACAGAATTTCTCCCAGTGTTTCTGACCGCTTACTTTTCTATGTGTGGTATGCCGATAGTGTTGTCAACCACATACACTATGTATTAAGCAGGAGCTTAGCTCCCATGTTTGCAGGTTTTTAGCGATACTAAAAATCTTTGCATCACAAATTTTATGCCTGAAGTGTAGGCACTACTTTTTAATATCGCCATTTCCATGCCACTTGAAATTGCTGCAAAAGGAAGCAAGATCGAGTAATTAGTGGTAGCATGGTCGTGGAACAACAAGGATAACGTGGTTAGGGGTGGAATGCACAGGTAACCAGATGAACGCGAGTGCTCGCGAGTGGGCCAACCACCATAAAAAGTAGACAGCTTTAATTACACAAAGCAGGAATGTCACTGTCGTGATGAAAAAAAAATCTCATAAAACTTTGTCACGCCTAATTTTCCAGAGCTATGAGTGGTCATGTGTGCCTATATCATCTGTCTTAAAAATTCCTCGCTCATGCAGCCTAATTAATGCTTCTACTTCCAGATTTGTACAACTAATTTTATTAAACACTGCGTGTCTCAGTCATACCCACAAATACAAACACACACAAGAAAAAAATGGATGAAGGAAAAGGCGTCATAAATATAAAAAATTGGTAGATCAAGTGTCTCTACATCTCAATAGGACCACCGAAAGCAATGTAGCTTACGTCGCATTGTACTTAAGAGAATGGCGATGCGACCAACAGAGTTTACCCACTTGGATTTTAAAGCAATGTGATTCATATTTTCATATCCAGGATACTCTAGGGAATTCAAAATTTAGGTCTTCTGTAGACTTTAGAGGAATACTAACTTCCCATTGTGTGAGGAAATACCTGCCAAATGCCCCTTCTACCTCGTTCATTTTAGAGGACGTAACAGCAAACTGAGCGTTAACGATGTCAACAAATAAGCTATGCGTCTCCTCCTGCGGACCAAATATATCGTCTATTTATTGCTTCATTCAAGCTACACACGGTGCATACTTGCCTCACCGGTCTCAGGTTCACGCGTTGGTGCAGGAGGAAAAACTGCCAGTTCATCTTCCATAATGTCAGGTCATAACCTATTTAGCAACTCGTGGCACCGAGTCTCCCTTCACTCTCAACTAGTCAGCCTTTTTTACCGGCTACGAGTAGTTATATCGGTCGTCAGCGGTATATATCAGCGTCAGCGGTATATATCAGCGTCAGCGGTATATATCAGCGTCAGCGGTATATATCAGCGTCAGCGGTATATATCAGCGTCAGCGGTATATATCAGCGTCAGCGGTATATATCAGCGTCAGCGGTATATATCAGCGTCAGCGGTATATATCAGCGTCAGCGGTATATATCAGCGTCAGCGGTATATATCAGCGTCAGCGGTATATATCAGCGTCAGCGGTATATATCAGCGTCAGCGGTATATATCAGCGTCAGCGGTATATATCAGCGTCAGCGGTATATATCAGCGTCAGCGGTATATATCAGCGTCAGCGGTATATATCAGCGTCAGCGGTATATATCAGCGTCAGCGGTATATATCAGCGTCAGCGGTATATATCAGCGTCAGCGGTATATATCAGCGTCAGCGGTATATATCAGCGTCAGCGGTATATATCAGCGTCAGCGGTATATATCAGCGTCAGCGGTATATATCAGCGTCAGCGGTATATATCAGCGTCAGCGGTATATATCAGCGTCAGCGGTATATATCAGCGTCAGCGGTATATATCAGCGTCAGCGGTATATATCAGCGTCAGCGGTATATATCAGCGTCAGCGGTATATATCAGCGTCAGCGGTATATATCAGCGTCAGCGGTATATATCAGCGTCAGCGGTATATATCAGCGTCAGCGGTATATATCAGCGTCAGCGGTATATATCAGCGTCAGCGGTATATATCAGCGTCAGCGGTATATACGAGTAGCCATATCAATCGTCACAATCATCTATCGTAACAACTGAGCAAAAACAAAGTGCCTGGACGAAATATGAGGTTAATCGGTAATCTGGGGGCAAATGGTATTCCACGACAAGCCCTGCCGTTTTTGAACTCGATATTCCGCTCGGAGCGCTAGCAACAACACCGCGTTAGTAAAAGCACAGCAATAGCCTGTACTCTGCGGCTGAAACACCCGGCTGACTTCCTGCTGATTCGCTAACAGGCTTCCAGCAGCTCACGCACAGCGCTAGACAGGTAGGCAAATTCTAGGGCCAGAGGCTATTCAATGCCCAGCCCCGCCATTTGTTACAGCGCCACCCTCTTGTAGCTCCACTGAGCTAGACGCTAGACGCCGGGCATGACGAGCTGCCGTTTAACGAAACCTCTTTAGAACAAACAAACAAACAAACAGCGAATGCAAAAAAGGAAACTAAAGAAAACTACTGGGCGTTCTAGGTAGGTACTTTCGGCTACAGGGAAACGCGTTACACGAGGAGAGTCCTTCCGATGGAGTAGAACATTCTCGGACTCTCGAAATATTTAATACGAGCGGCTATTCACACAAGCAAGAGCCAAGGCAGCATTGGCGGCGTGTCGTCGGTTGCAGTTGCCGGAATTCGCTAGCACGATACAACTCAGCTCATGGAGGAAGCTCGAACAATGTGCTAATAGGGCATCGCGTAGAATGCAAGCCGTAGCAACGAGTGTGCTTGCCTCCAGCACCGCCCGGGCCTTGAGTCTTCTTTGCCTTGCGAGCGTGGCCGCAACGCTGAAGGACGCCTGCACCTATCCACATGCACAGGTCATCTATAACGGGTGCGTCCAACGTCACGAATGAGTCGTCTAACCTCATTTCCGCAGGAGCTTCGAGTACCTCTCGTCATGGCATATCCGGCCATCTAATTACGAATTGCGTATTATTATGTAGGCTTTTATTAGACTTACTTTTAGGGTAACTCAATGACAGAAATGTTGAGTGTTAACCTTTAGACGAATGAGACCTTTTTAATATACTTTTTCGAAATCAGCAAGTATTTATGATTTACAATGCCAATGGAGTAAAAGAATTCTGCACGTATAATCTCATACATACGAAGGATATTTCCTTCAAAATGACAGCGGCTTCCTGTTACAATATTCAGCGAACAGTACTGTTGCACCTACTTCCGTTGCCGATAGGAAAAACCAGGACAAGACGTGGGCGCCACGTGTAGTGTGAAAGTCTTGAGTAGAATGAATACGAACATACTCAGTTTGTACAGTTTGTACAGAGCCATGAATACAATTAATCACACTGCTAGCGCTTTACACATGCTCACATGCTTGACACATGCGCTTTACACATACAGGGCTCGGGTGCATGACCTTGGTAATCAATGGCATTAACCTTGGCCTTTGTATTTGCGAGCAAATTAACTGCTAGCCAATTTGAGACAGTGGTTAAAGATAAAAAAAAGTGCATGCCGTTTAGAATATTGATGGTTTGAAAAGTACAGACTGACATGGTATTGAAGTGTTATTTCTGCAGCACTAACATGCAAGGCTTCATCAAAGTGACTAAATTTGACATTGAATGTCCAAATTTACCATCAGCTATGTGACGTCTAGGTTACAGTAAAAGTTCGTGTCTCCCTTCGAAAGCTGCCCGTTCGCCATTATCGCAATGCGCAACGAGTGATTATTTTAGTAGCTACCTTGCGACAAACGGCAACTCATGCTTGCGGTTTGAACTTTTCAGCGAGAGTGCAGCATGGACTAGCATTTCTTTATGAAAATGCGTTGCAAATAGTAACTTTAAACACGTTTTCAATTATTACCGGTTTTAATTTGGCCGTTAAGTTTCAATAGGTCGCTCGTACATACAGCAGCAGGTCTTAAATATTCTTTGTTGACAACTGAGCATTTGCTTGGGTTACTGAAAACATGTATGTCAGACTGGTTTCCTGCCAATGTAGCTGCGTCTGCTTGATGTAGCATTTGATTCGATCGCGACGTTCACTCTAATCTTGCTATAGGAATTACAAAAAACCGTTTCTTTCTCGTGAAGTCAGAGCTAAACAAATCGGAGAGAGCTTCACGGGACTGCTAACCTTAACATTAATCGATCCGGATCATTGGAAAAAATGTGGTTCTAACGCGATTTCACTTGGACAATAGTCGTGAATTTCGAAACAGGAAAACGCTTATCATACGTTCGATTGGTCTGTCAAACCTCGCAAAAATGGTCTGGCGAGGTCACCCAGCCAGAGTTCAAATATCGGGGAACTGGCCAGAACCTGCAGGGGTCTCAACATCTAGCTGAGCCTACGATGTTGCCTTCACCTTTTCAGCTTTCGACCGCAGCCGCTTGGCATCCAATCGTCGATGCATCTGAATAATGTCGTCAACCGCCAAGAGACTGCAAATCGTAGGCTCGCTGAATGTCAAGCTATGTAAATGCACACGCAGCACTGTAGTGGCTTAAATCTGCCGTTCTAAATCGATTGGAGATTCCAGGCCTAGATGATATTGATACTCGTTTAGCAATTTATACTCTCTCTTGCCACTGAATTCGCCAAGTATAATCACTCCTGTCATTTGTATGGGCATGACTCACTGCAGTACCTGTACTATTGTGAGTTCAATATTATGGGGTTTACCTTAGCTTGCTAAAGTTGCCTTTACATGGCCCGTCTTGCTTTTGACCTAATTTGGTCTTTCTTCTTGCAGGAAGTGTACACGGTCAGTTTTTCTCAAAGTTTTGCTACCTACATGCTCCACCCTAAGAGAGAAAATGTCTTTTCTATTAAGCGAAGAACTGGCCTTTCGCGATTAACTTCTCCTCCGTGAGTTTCACTCCCTCCATGCTAGTCTTAATCGTCCACTTTTAATTGTCCGATTCTTATATTTTGGCCTGGTAGCAACATTCTGCCCGATCACGTCAACCCGCTCATAGAAGAGACCGATCGGCAAAGATGGCGAGGTGAGGACGGCGCGGACTCAAGTAAGCCTCCAACCCCGAAAAACACTGTCCACATTCAAACCAATGTGCTTGGATGACTCCTTCCACACAGCTCGACGAACTACCAACTCCTTTGTAGTGCACCCCATTAGTTAGAAAGTCGTGCGTCAGCAAACGTTATCGAAATTGCATAACGATGTAACCATGTTTTTAGCAATTACAAAAGCTACTGAAAATCGGAAAACTCGGATGTTTGACCCTCTGAACGAACTCTGTTCAGCGCTAAGATTTTCTGTAGCTTTCGCACCTATCTGGTCGTCATGGTGGAAAAAGACCTCTCAAATTGAAAGCCACATCCCCGGTCAAGTCAGCCTACTATCAGCCACGTTGCATTCCAAAACTTGCGGACTCCTAGATAAGGATACCACAGTCATGTGACCCTTACATTTTCACATCACGTCTTGACTTTTGTATCTCACTACTTTAAGATCATGCTGTCCTTGCAATATGACAAAAGCGGCGGCAAAACTTTAATAAATATAATTCATGTGCATAGCGAAATAAGAGAACTTAATCTCTATTCAGCCGCTTCCCATATGATACGGGCTCCGTCCATTGACCTCAGTCAGCGAATGCATTTACCTTGATCTTAGTTCGAGGAAATTAGCTTAACTACTATGCCAAACCAGATGAGTTGGCTGCACTATTGTGAACGTTGCAAATCTCACTTAACTCTATAACTCACAATACCTCACTACCTCAATACCTTCACTCCACAGAGTCAGCATTGCGTAGGGTAGACAACGACCTACTTAGGAATGCAGACATGGGTAGAGTGTCTCTGCTTGTTTTGCTTGATCTTTCGGCAGCTTTTGATACCATCGATCACGAAGTTCTTCTAGAGCGCCTCTCATCTCGCCTGGGCATCACTGGCACTGCTATGCCGTCGTTCAGGTCCTATCTCAGTGACAGACTCCAGAGTATTGACGTGAATGAATAAAGATCATCTGAGGTACCTCTGAAATATGGCGTACCTCGGGGCTCCGTGCTAGGTCCGGCTCATTTCACGGTTTATACTCTCCCTCTTGCTGATGTGATTGCCAAGCACAATCTAGGCTTTCACTTCTACACGGATGACACTCTGTTGTATCTTTGCTTTGATCCCTCACAGCCTTTGAGCACCTCAAATTCTTTTAACTCACTTGCTGCATGGGCCCGTTATGGCTCACTAGGTAAGGCGGTTGCTTTCACGACCTCGGTCCCGAGGTCGTGGGTTCGATTCCTGCGGTGGGCGATTCCTTATCACCACTGCAAGTGGTGGTGATAGCCGTAAAGGCTCTTCTGTCGCTATACAAAATGAGGCTGTTTAATCAGCTAGGATTTATCTATTTATGACATGCTCACATGGATGGCAGCAAATTTTCTAAAACTAAAGGATGATAAAACTAACTTACTAGCAATGGGCAAACCCAGTGTGATTCAGAGATTGGAAAGGCTGACTCTCAAAATTGGCTCTACGAGCATATCTCCAGTTGAATCAGCTCGAAATCTAGATGTCATATTCCAAAGCGATCTCTCGTTAGACGACCATATCAGCTCCACAGTCAAATCTGCCTATTTTCAGCTTCATAACATTGCTAAAATTCGGGCTTGTTTAGATAAGGATATCACGTCCAAGTTGGTCCATGCATTCGTGACATCCCGTCTCGACTTCTGCAACTCTATACTTACTGGCCTACGAGCATGTGCGATCAGGCGATTGCAGCTGGTGCAAAACTCTGCAGCTAGGATTGTCTGTCGTGAGCGTCGCAGTTGCCACATTACTCCACTTCTCGCCGACATGCACTGGCTACCAGTCAAGCAACGGATTGACTTCAAGGTTTTGTCGCTCAATTTTTGGTCCCTTCATTTTACGGCTCCAGCCTATCTCTCAGATATACTACCCCATCAGGCCAAGCATCGTACCACCTGCTTCTCGGAATCCAACAGTCTACAAATACCCCGTACAAACCTTAAATCCTTTGGAGACCGTGCATTAAGTTCGAATGCTCCCAAAGCCTGGAACTCCCTCCCGACCTGCGTCAGAACATCCCCTGACCTGACCACATTTAAAAGGAACTTAAAACACACCTATTTAGGACAGCATTTAGTGGGTCCCTGTGATTCGTCCTTCACGTGCTTATGCGTGCTGACACTGTGCATGCTGCCACTAACCACATTTGCAAGCTGACCCAGTACATGTCACCCCTAACCATGCTATTCATTTTGTTTGTTTTTCACGCATGATTTTACTTACCATTCAATTGCATTTCACTTTGCAGCAAATGTAAAGCGCCTAGTAAGAGATTAAGTTCTCTGAGGGCGCTTTTTCAAGTGCATTATTATTATTAATTATTATTATTATTACCTCACACGCTTCCTATCAAGCATAATATAGGCTTCAAGGGTCTGTTAATTTCTCTCCCGTCAATCTCTTTCGCTCTGTCCTACTTGCACGAAATAATCACTACTCAGAATTAGAATGATACCACCGATAGTTCTTATTTAAGTAAAGTACAGCTTGGCTTATTAAGCACAGCCTCATCTATATATAGCGGCAGAAGAAACTAAGCGGCGATCACACGGCTTGCAGCGGGCAATATAGCATTGCCTGCGGCAGGACATGTAAACAAGACTATGAGGCTATGAGTAGCCAGCAGGCTACATCTGGGCCAAGACTCGCATATCTAGCCAGTCTCTAATGCACTAGAGCCCGAGTGTTCAATTCGTATGCTTCCGGAGCTGGAAAATCCACCTCTCTCTCGAATGGCAGCTATCACGACAGTCCACGACTTAACAGCCACTGGAAGGAAGCTAGAGTGGGTGTTAGCTCGAGGCTGTCTGGCACGAATCCTCGGCGCGTTCGACCAAGCATCGTGGAATGCAGTTATAAGTCCTTATCATGCAGCTTGTCTCCTAAGTCTTGAACGATGCGGTACCTGAACTGGGGTTACAAAACATTGAGATACGGAACTGCTCGACATTGTACGCCTAACGCCCGAGCCTACGCCTACCCGCTCGTACCTCAGGGTCCCTCTGGCTGTACTGTTGCAAGGGCCCTTCCGGTCATTGGTTTTTGGTTATTGGTTTAGACTTGCACTATCAGAAGCGTTATATGTAGCTATTCCTGTCCCGTATCCCCCTCCTATCTCGAGTGAGTGGTCGTAAAGCACATTGGTTGTATTGCATGGTTTTTACTATCTGCCATCGTTAACCCTGGAGAATGCATTAAAAAGTGGGGAAATATCCAACTATCGTTCTTCTCGTATTTGCCCGATACCGCCGCCAGTCATGAGTCGTGCATAGCGGGAATTAGGGCGAACGACTCGCCCGAAGTATTGGCTTTATCCTTGCTCTTACTTATGACTGCCGAAATCATAAATTGTATCGCTTTCTAATTAAAAACGCTTTCCTTTTTAGACATGTGAGTTGCCTTGAACGAGCTTTGGTTCCGTTAGTTAGTTCTCAATATAAGTCGCAATTATCCGAGAAGCTTCTTTCCCGCCAGTATCTTGGCCAGCGCTTCGCTTCGCCCATCATCATACCTAATGAAGGGAGTGCAAGCAAAGAGCACTAGCATATTCACCTGTTGCCATCGCTAGCTGAGGGTTACTTTGTAATGCTTTACACTTTCGTAGGAGCTACATTAGCTTCAGTGTTTTTGCTGCTCGTGGTTCGGCAAGTCGTCTTTAGCTTTTAATTTAAGCAGAGCGTGTCACTTCTTCGCTGAAATTCATTGTTAGCGACTATTAACTCATTGGCAATGCATAAGGTTTTTAAATCTGCTTGTGATCTTAGGATCTAGAAGGAAATTTTATTCTCTTAGCCCTGCACTCTACTGATGCATTTTTGTCATTAACATCAACTGGAAAGAAAGGATATCCAAACACAAATAACCAAGTCTAGAATGCTTTAATAGATGCAATAAATGATAGAAGGAGTAGTTTGGTTTCTAACTTTGCATTCATTTAGTCAATTGTAGCGTCGTTACGACAGTAGGCACTGAAATCTAGTCTCTAGGCGAACATAGGTGAAGGTATTGTCTGCAAACGTTTTCATGTTGTTTAGAGGCATTGTCTAAGTAACCCGAGCCAAAAAATAAGTTTTGCGATGGACTAATTCTAATAGAAAGAACCATTTTTGGACAGGTAGACCTACGCAATGTAATGAGCAGCTAAAAGTAAATGACATGCACTTTAAGTCGGTCGGCCGCTTGATAGGAGCCCGGCATGTAGCCCAACGTTCCCGACAGACAAGACCTAATGCCGAGTTTTGCACCACTCGTAGAAATCTAGTTCCTCAACTACACAGGCAGAAGAAGACTCGCAAGGGGTGATACCCAGATGTTAACCAGTGATGTCGCAAAGGCTAGACTTACTTTTGTTGGTACAAGCCTGATTTATTCAAGCGCTGTTTCCTGTTATTTCATCCAGCTCAAAGTAGAAAGATTTGCCGGTGGACAGAATTTAATTTTACAGTGCTATAAAAAGGCTAATTCATCTAATTCATCCATCCCGTTGCAGCAATTGTAAAGCGCCTAGAAAGAGATTGAATTCTCTGAGGGCGCTTTATCAAGTGCTTTATTGTTGCTATTATTATTATTATTATTACACAGGCAGAAGAAGACCAACAAGGGTAAATACGCAGAGGAGAATGGAACATCATTAAAGTCAGTGCTTGCCCTGGAATTTGTCGCCGGTGTAACAGAAAGCAGAAATTGAGACGTCGCTGATAGTGGATCGTCACTTCGATAAAAACAAAACGGCAGCTAGCCTAGTTTTAGAGATCCTTTACAACAGGTACAGCCGCTGTGCATTGCCAAATGCCTCTTCACAAAAGTAGCAACAAGTGAGCCATCCATCGACTTTAAATCTTGCCAGTAAAACTAGCCAACCTTCAAGTAGTCGCCATCCTCTGGGGAAAATTCAAGCTTAAAGTAGCATTGCAAAATATTTGTAATGTAATAACGTCCTTAATAAATAATAATACATATTTTATAGCACCCTCGGAGAACTCAACCTCTTTATAGAAACTTGACATGATCGGTAAATGAAGCATGATCGAGTGGTTAGTGGCAGCATGTTCTATGTCAAGAAGTAAAACAAGGTTCAAGGTTACACATATAGTCTACATGCAAATATGGTTAGTGGCAGCATGCAGTGTCGCCATGCAGAAGCACAAAAAGAACGAATCACAAGGACACACTTAATGCTGTGATAAACAGATGCGTTTGTGTTTTCTTTTTTAATTTCGTCAAGTGAGGGGATTTCATTGAATCAGTTGGGAGTAAATTCCCTGTCTTGAGAGAATTTGAAGTAAAGGCACGGTCTTCAAGGCATTTGAGGATCGTACAAGGTATTGGTAAAACTTTAGATTCCGGAAAGCGGGTGGCACTATATCTAGCCTGGTTAGCATGCAGATTTGAGAGGTAGTCTGGAGCCTTAAAATGGTATTGAATCTGCTTGTTACCGAAGGTTCTAAAAAGAGATATTATTCTTATAGCCCTGCACTCTACTAACGCATCATTAATATTAACATCGGCTGGACATAAGGCATATCAAAACACGGATAACTATATGAAGATAGCTTCAATTGATGCAGCAAATGATGTAGGTAGTAGTTGGGTTTCTAGCTTTGCTTTCATTTAGTCAAGGCGGTGTAGTGTCATTATGACATTAGGCACAATAAGCCGATCTTTCCAATAACACTCAAGCTCAATGGAATGTGCCACAGCAGAAGTAACACTGCAGAAGCTAACGGCCTCTATTCTGGCTCAGACAAGGGTAAACATAAAAATTGCGACAGGACGACATCACAATAAATGCATATACATCAAGAGCATAGGTGCTTGTTTTTTTGGCGGTTCACAAATATTTTGAAATGCTTACCACAATAATGGCATGCCCGGATTTTTATAAAACGCTCTTATTACCCAAAAGAATTCACAGATATCAGAGCAGCAGCCATACTTCAAGAACTTTTTTGCCCCTGGGTGTAGCTACATGCACGGATCGTTTCAAGACGGGCATTAGTGTGAGTCTAAAACGTTCGCTGGAACACAGGGATTTCAGAATCGACGTTCTTCGCAGGCATCTTATCGCGATGACAACTTCGCAAGCGTTTTGCGCCCAAGAAGTGCTGGGGCAGGAAGCAACTTATTGTTGTGCTTGTCGCATGCTCAGTTCCACAATCACAGCCATGGAAAGCAATATCTTTCTTGGCGTTGCCGAAAAACTAGTGGTCTGAAATGAAACAGACATTGATTAAATTGTGTTTGTACTTAAGAGCCTTCGTATCTGGCTATGCTTTTGAGTTGCAACAGGACTTTACAAGTAATATGCAATTCCAACCGCCAGGTGTCATTTTTTACTCATGGACTGAATCAATAGGCCACCTGCCATTCACTGCATAAGAGATTATGGGGTCATTGACCCTTTGGTGAGCCGTATTGGCTCACTAGGTAAGGCGGTTGCTTTTCACGACCTCGGCCCGAGGTTGTGGGTTCGAATCCTGCGGTGGGCAATCCTTTACCACCAATGCAAGCGGTGGTAATAGCCATAAAGGCTCTTCTGTCGCTATACAAAAAGAGGTTGTTAAATCGGCTAGCATTCTTTTGTTAACCTAGTCAAGTGACATAATTATATTCCAGCATACGAGCAAGGCTTGAAAAAGCACATATCGGATTGTATCGAACGGTTCGCAGACTTTTTAATTTCAGGCACGAGTGAAATACCCATCGATTTGGCGCTCCTTCGACAGGTTGAGAAAATTCAGAAAAGCGGAGGTTTTAACAGTGCGAGCAGCAGTACCAGTCAGATGCACCCGCACCGAGAAAATGAAGAAAATATCATAAAGCAAGTAACCGCGTATTAAACGTTACCAGAACGTTTAAAGATAGCGAAACTATTGATCAGGCCAATCGCCGAGCCAGTACAGAGTTGAACCTCAAAAGAAAGGCTCGCAAACAGTAATATGTTATATAATAACAAATGTATTATTTTATAATAATAATAATAATTACGATAAAAAACACTGATTTATTAACCTCATCTATATAGCGGCAGAAGAGCCTAAATGCTTATGGTTGGTGTTAAAGTACCGCTCACCGCATGATTTGAACCCCCAAAGTCGGTTGGTAAGAGGGTGTACCTCACCTCCTTCAAGATCGTGGTCAGTCTTGTTTCTCTGGCCATAATGAGTCAAGCTGGAGCGGGCTCGGATCTCCCCGTTCATTTTTGCACAGCTTTTACCTTAGCAATCAAAGACGTTTGTCCGGCGACTCCAAATCGATTGACCTCGATCGTTCTTTGCCCGCGCGACCTTCGCCACCGTCGTAGTCGCATCGAGCAGACGGATGCTCGCCTCAGGCCGTGCAGCCTTGTAAGCAGCACGCACGGCGTCTCTGCTGGCTGCTGACCCCCGCATCACCCCGCTAGTACTTGGTCGTCAAAAAAAATACTGGGGCTGATTTAACAGCCACTTTTGCAGAGCGACACAAAACCCTTTACAGCTATTACCGCCGCTTGCAGTGGTGATAAAGGGGACCGCTCGCTGCAGGAATCTAACCCACAACGTCGGGACCGACGGCTGGAAAAGCAACCGCCTTACCTACCTAGTGCGCCATCGAGAAGCGTCAAAGCCAACAGCACGTCGATAAGAGGTAGGTCGGAGAAGGGTCGAGGATTGCTTCCCGGCATGGTTGCCCTCGGCGGCGGCGGCAGGGCTGGTGGAGGCGAAATAAACAAGGTCACACGAGGCTTTTTCACTGCAAGAGCCGGCTCGACGGCCCGACTTTGCGCACTTTTACGCACTTTGCATATGCTGAAAAAAAAGCACGGTGGAGTGCATGCTGAATTCACTAATAGCTAGCATACCCAATGACAACAAGCACAATAAGGTCTGAGGTGACACGCACAGGTTCAGCTTGCAAATGTGGCTAGTGGCAGCATGCACAGTGTCAGCACGCATAAGCAAGCTAAGGACGGATAACAAGGATCCACAACATTATGTGACAAATACATGCGTGCTTAGCTTTGTTTTAAATGTCGTCAAGTCAGGGGATGTCGAGACCCCAGTCGAAGGTAAGTTCTACGCTTTGGGAGCATACCAACTAAAGACACGGTCTCCAAAATACTGATTGAGGTTCGTACGAGGTGCGGCAAAGTCGAAGTGGAACCGCGTAAAGCTTTGCTGCCTCTTTGATTCAGGCAAAGTGCCAGCGTGTGCTTCCAAGCTGGCGCGTCTCGAAAACCGAAAATCAGGTGTGCTCTTGCCGATAGCGAGTTGATCACCACACGGCTATTTCAACGGTATGCAGCGCATAGAAATCAGGCCGGAGACCATCTTTAAGATTGGTGCTCAAAGTCGTCCATCCATTGGAACCGGTCAAACGGATGATTGAGAATTATCGACTGAAGCTGCAGCCACGGTCACGGGAAGCGGTGCATAAACAAAAAGAACAGGAACTGCGAGCAAATGTTTTCCTTTGGCGAGGCCTTTCAGTACAGCGCTCGGATTCTGCTGACATCCAGTGGGGCGAGGGAATCCACAGGCAAGCTTGCTCGATGGGCCGTGACTGGTTGGTGCAGGTGAGCACAAGAGTAGCTGCTGGCATCGCTCCTCAAGCAGACACGATATAAGGAAGGTCTGCAAGCTTACTCGAGAGACTGACCGCCGACTATAACTTCTCTGCGACCGGACTCATTTACGCTCTGCTGTACTGAGTCGGGTGTGGCTCACGTCTGGACTTGCAATGCAGGCCCCTGTTCGCTGTATTGCCTGCTGCTACCTATCCCTGCATCGCATTCGACGAATGACCACAATCCACTAAAGTCCACCCCAATCCACTCTAATTAGGCTAACGTCAATCAGGCATTAGCCTAATTAGTGACCAAGATCAAATAATTTGTCAGTGATATTGTAGTTAACGTTCAATTTTATCTATGCACTAAATTTCATCTCGTTTCGCTCACACCCACTGATGCAAATCAGCTTTCACGCCTGACACATTTTCCCGCTATCCACCACAATCCAGGGCAATCCATTAAATTTCCCGTGAAATACACCGAAAATCAGCTGTTCACAGCTCCAAAAGGTTTGGAATATTAAATTAGGCTACACTTACAATGTACCCAGAAAATGTGTCACTATTCCACTCCAGAATTCCCATGGAGTCCGCTGGAAAACATTGCAGTGACCCAGGCCCATACCCCAATCGGACGCAATCCAATGCATTCCACCATGCAACAAAAGAATAAATATTTGAAACCTTGTATGTTAGATACGGCAGCAAACTATGTGACAATTTCACTTTAGAAATTTCAGTTGCATTGGCATATCCGTTCTCCTGCAATGTGCTGCAATCGACTGCAGTAGCCCGGGCGTATACTGCGATCAACTTCAATCCACCATATACAAAATCGAAATAGATAGCGCCGAACTCCTTTTTTTTTTATTGAAAATGCAATTTTACCTTGCATGTGTGAAAAAACCACGTAAATAACCAAAATTGTGCCTCCTCGCAGTCTGGCAATGGGCGGCAATCGCCTGAAATGACCTGGTAAATTACTGCAATCCACTCTATTCTACTGTTATTTGTCCTCAAATCACCATCGCAAAGCTCTAATTTGACGTTGCATATAGGACTAGACTCAATTCAAAGTGCACCCACAAAATTTAGCTCCATCGTGCAAACGCGTTCTGACACAAAGAATTACAATTGACTGCAACGACCCTGTCTCATACCTCAATCTACCTCTATCCGCCGAATTCCGCTGCAGTACAGTGACCAGATCGCATACACTAGAAGATCTAACTATAAGCGCACGCTTCTCTACTCTTAAATTATTGTGTACTCCCATAACTTCAGTGTAATTGCCTCGACTATTGTGCAGCAATGCACAGCAATTAACTGCAACTACCCGAGCCAGCTTTCCATCCACCGAAAATCGTCCCAAAACGACCGGAATGCGTACCCCTTAAGCTCTAATAGTGACTGAATGTTGCTCTAATTTTTGGTTCTTGTGTAGTCACACAATTTCCCTACAATTGCATAGACCATTCGGCAGCAGTAAACTGCAACTGACTGCGATGGCTAGGGCTAATACTGCAATATACAGCTATCTGATGCAAGATGCCCTGAAATCGGTTTCGCAGTGCTACAATTTTGAATGCTTGTTTTAAAGAACGCTGGTTAAAGTCAGCCACATCATTTATGGCAATTTCGCCACTACGATCTCGGGCAATTCATGGCAATCTACGGCCATGGCTCAGCTCGAAGCAGCAATTCACTACAATCCATGGCTAGTCGATCCCAAATTGGCTGCATTAAGTGCCAATTGTCATAGCATTTCATGTTCGGCTGGGTGCTAAACGAAACCGTAGGACTTTAATGCTATTTGGCACGCTAGTTTTCAACAATGCACCACAATCGACAGCAATGGCAGGGACCATTACTGCAATCCGTGGCAAATCGACGAGAAATTGGCTCTTCGAATTCCATTCCACGTTAATCTCACTGCGTGAGCACATACTTTCAACCCTTTAAACCTGCTCAGACCATTCAATCGTGGGCAATGCATGGCAATCGACAGAAATGAAGCCCATAAATACGGCAATCCATTGTGATCCATCGCAAACCACTGGAAAGTGACTGGGCCAAGATCAAACATGTCTTACCTGTCACGCCTCACTGTGTTTAAAGCCCAACCACGTCCTTTCAACCAAACATACACGTACAATCGCGAGCAATAAATGGCAATCGACAGTAATGGTTCGGGTCAATACCCAAACTCGTGCCTAATTGACAAGATATTGGCAGTGCGAAGCCCCAATTGTCATTACCTATAACATTACACTGCGACGAAATTAAAACACTGACATTTTCAAGATGCTTTGTTCATTAACTGTCAGCAATGCAAGGCAATCCACAGCAATGGTAGGGGCCGATAGACTGATCCGTGGAAATTGATAGGACTGTCTGAATATGTACTACAATTATCATCCCATTTAACACGCGCCTGTGTGCTCGCATAATTTTCAGCCATTGTGTGCGTTCAATCGACGACAATGGCTCGGGGAAGTACGCCAGCCATAACGATCCGTTACAAATTGACCGGCAGTTTCGCAGAGAAGCTCCAAGTTTTCTCGCATATTAAACCAGGCTGCATTAAAAGTGCAGCCACATTATTTGAAAAAATCGACAAAGGCACATTTGAGGGCAATCCACGGCAATTGATGGCATTGACCCGGCCTCTACCGGAATCTGTTTCAAATTTGCTGGAAACAGGCTGATCAAATTTGTAATTGTTCTACCACATAGCACTTACTGTGGGCACACATACTGTTTTTTTTCGTGTTCAACTTTGGGCAATCCATGGCAATCAATGCATCTGCCGAGACAATATACCAATCTTTCATTTTCTGTTACACTTACAAAAAAATGTGGTGGGAGAAGATCACATCCGTCGCAAATCGACGCATTTTCAAAGGACACGGCTCCATTTTAAATGCAGTGTAATAATGCAATACGCAAGAAAAGTTGTAGCTTCTTTCATCAACTGTCGGTCATTTGTAACAGACCGTTATATATCGGCGTATTTTCCCTAGCCGTTGCCGTCGATTGCCGTGCATTCCCGTCAACTGAACACTAACAGTGGCTGAAAACTATGCGGGCGCACAGGCAAGGGTTACGTGGAATGAGAGTTGCCGCTTATTGCAGCCAATCTTCTCAATTTTCCAGATTTCCCTAATAGTAAGCCGTGATGGCACACTAGGTAGGCCAGTTGCTTTCACGACCTCTCTCCCGAGGTCGTGGGTTCGATTCCAGCGGTTGGCGATTCTTTATCGCGACTGCAAGCGGTGGTGATAGTCGTAAAGGCTCTTCTGTCGCTGTACAAAATTAGGCTGTTTAATCGGCTACGATTTATTTATTATATGAGCACACATTCAAGCAATTCTGGATAATCAGCACGGGCATGAGTGCAAATAAATACCAGCCGGCTGACATACAAAAAGTAGGCTGTTTAATCAGCTAGGATTTTTTTATTGGCCCCTAAACTGGTTGTGGATTGCCATAAATTTCTGACAGTTAACGAGCAAAACATCTTGAAAATGTCACGGTTTTACTTTTGGCGCAGCAGAATTTTATATGTAAGAACAATTGGGGCATCATACTGCCAATATCTTGTCAATTTGCCGTCAATTGGGGTATTGGCCCTAGCCATTGCTGGAGATTGCCATTTGTTGCTCGCGATTGTAGTGTGTGGTTGGTTGAAAGGATGCGGTTGAGCTTTTAAAACAGTGCAGTGTGCCAGGTAAGATACGTTTCATCTTGGCCCAGTAACTTTCCTGTGATTTGCGATGGACCATGATGGATTGCCGTATTTGCCAGCACCACTGCCATCGTTTGTCGTACGTTGCCAAAGATTGAACGGTCGAAGCTGGTTTAAACGGTTGAAAGTACCTTCGCACCAGTGAGGTATAACGTGAAATGAGAATTGAAGCTTGGCAGCCGATTTCTCGTTGATTTGTTATGGATTGCCGTGTTGGTCCCTGCCATTGCTATTGATTGACGTGCATTGTTGACAATGAGGATGCCCCGGGCAGTTGCAGTCAATTGCAGTGCATTGCTGCAGAATGGTCGAGGCAATTACAGTGAAGTTAAGCGAGTAAATAATAACTGAATAGTAGAGCAGCGTACACTTATAGTTAGATCTTCTAGTGTATCTATTCTGGCTGCTGTTTGTCGGAGGATTTTGACGGATTGAGGTGGATTAATAATAATAATAATGTACTTGATAAAACGCCCTCAGAGAACTTAATCTCTTTCTAGGCGCTTTACATTTGCTGCAAAGGGAAATGCAATTGAATGGTAAGTAAAATCATGCTTGAAAGACAAACAAGATGAATAACATGGTTAGGGGTGACATGCACAGGGTCGGCATGCAAATGTGGTTAGTGGCAGCATGCACAGTGTCAGCACACATAAGCACGTGAAGGACGAATCACAGGGACCCACTAAATGCTGTCCTAAATTGCTAGTCCAGTGGTAGCTGTTAACCGAGACCGAATCTCACACCTGTGGCCATCGGTCTGAATAGAAATTGTGGAAGTAAAATTAGCAAATCGCTCTTGATGGCACGCTTGTCTGAGCAAAATCGTAGGCATTACTGCTGCTGCTGGACTTTGCGTTGCAATGCTGACAGTCTCAGGCTGCTGCTAAGGTGGCAGCAGTGGCCTGGGCACATGGTGCATAATAGCACCTTGCACATGATTTATTACAGCATTTGGTGGGTCTTTGTGATTCGTCCTTCGTGTGCATGTACCTGCTTATACTCTGCCTGCTACTGCGGATGTTGCCACAAAACGGTTGGTAATGCTTTATATGCAGCATCTCAAAAATGTCTAAATGAAGATTCAGTTCTCAGAGGGCAATATAGAAATGTATTAGTATAATTATGGTTCTGCCAAATTTCCTGTATCAGCTGCCACTCCTGCTGGTTCTGTGGTGGCTGCTACCAATGTTGATCAAACTCCATCGACTAGCAATATAGCAAGTACTGTTTTTATGGATGCTGCCCTTCCGGTTAATTTCTTATCGAATCATTAATGCTGCATGTCCTGTGCTAAAGCCACTTCCTCGGTGGGTTATGCTCTCAGTCGGTGGCTGGGTCTCACTATCATTCTAGGCACTTGGTAAGAGGCGGGCTCATAAAAGTGGATGGCTACAATGCTACAAAGCAGAGAACCCACCATTGCCATTGGCATCGATCTTTGAGGTAGGCTCGCAAAGGTATGGAAAAGACTCCAGGCCGAGACACATTGTGCAGGACACTGGGCAGGTAAGCAACCAGGCTCAGGGGAGGAACACCTAATCTTACCTTTTAGCCAGGCAGGTAAACAACTAGGTGGAGGAAAGGGACACTAATCTTTCTTATTGGCAGACAGTATATATATATATATATATATTTATATATATTTACATATATATTTATATATATATATATATATATATATATGTATCTGGGCAACTTTTTCAAAGCTGGCGATCCTATGACCAGAGTTTGAACCGTCTGGATGCAAGCCTTCACAATAATTCAACTGCCCAAGGATCGACAAGCATTTTTGATCAAGTGATCCAAACTCGTGAAGCCGTCTGGGGCACCGTGAGCATTTCTCCCCCTCCCAAAGTAGCCCAGCCGATCGGTTTAGACCATAGAACCGGATGGAGTCACTGCAGGGGTGAGGGTAATTAAGCGATCAGCCTCCCTAAAAAGCAGGTCTACTTCGTAGAACACACCAACAGAAGGCTATGAGCTAAGGCAAGGCCACTTGCTAACTTTGAAGCCATGGGCTAAGGAATGGCCACGAGTTAACACAAAGGAACTGGCCAACTGTAAGCCATTGGCTTACTATGGGCTAAACACTAAGCTATGGAAAAAGCCGTGGGTGGTTGGTTATTAGAAAGCCACTGGCTGATTTTAATGCAGCTGTTCAACCGATCTTATGTAAAGCCATGGGCTGACAAACATGCAAGAGTAAACTGAGGTAATCGGCGATTAGTTAGCTGAAAGCCGTGGTTTGACTTCACATTAGCCTTGTTAACCTTTACCTAACGTGATGTCAAACAGACGCGAAGTCGAGGGCTTGTTTGAAGACAAAGGCTAGCGCCAAGCCAATGGCTGCCGCGAATCGCGGGCTAGTGAAACTTGGTACGTTAGCACACACGGAGAATAGCAATCTTACGTTTGCTATTCCGAATGCGGGTTTCCCTAGCACATGAAATACAACTGCACTTGCATTTTTGCCACGGCGACTCGTTCACATCCCACCATCAGGTCGGAAAAACGCATTACCGGGCTTCAGCAGGTCACAGGCATTGCAAACGCTGAGCAATAGGCTTACGTTTCGATTCGATCGACTTGATGCAACATAATACAAACAGCAAAAACTTGAGAGCTGCCAACGCCATGCAGCAGACGTTCGACATCTAGCTCAAATTTCGGAATAGGGAGAAGCGCCAAATGCGGCAGCTGAATTGGGTCAAGGTTGCAATCCAGCACAGCTTAGTACGAGTCTATATATTCTTCATGGTTGACTGCACAATGAAGGCTCTCGCAGGAATAGAAATTATTATCGTAAATTTGAGTCCCTAGTTAAATGCAATGTTGCCAGCTGCATGGTATTTGGGTCGGACGGTGCCTGCAGGATTTTCAGGCTGGGGCGGAGCCATGATTTTCAGGTTTGGGGCAAGGTCAGGGTTTACTTGTTGGTGAAAGGCACTTGTTCATGACCCTTTGACTTGAGAAAATCTGCCCGTCATATTGGTACTTTCCTCAGTTCATGAGGGGGCAATTGCCCCCTGCCTCCATCACTGCGACCCGGCATTTCCAATCTAGGGGCTGTCCCAAGCTGCGATCTATTAATAGTCTTTGCCCTGTAATCGCTCTCAGTGCAAATCAAAGTTTTGGCCTAGCTATTATCATTATTATTTGCATCGAAATCGTTTATTACTATGTGCATCTTGGCTGTAAGCGACTAAACGAGAATGCCTGACAGTAGGAGCCACGATGCACGAATGGATTATACTGAGCTATGAGGGGTAGGCATCGCCGGCTCTAATGTTGTACTTGCGATTGACTTATTGGAATGCTAAAAGCCTAAAAGCCTGTGGCGTTTATGGTCATATTAATCTCTGTGGTCAGTTATGACCAAGCGATGCTCACGGCCAAGTGGATTATGGAGCTGCAGCTGGATTATGTGCCATGCCCGTTTACGGGACAGGGTTTATATGTGCTCGTTGCGGTCTGCAGAGGAACAACAGTTCGGACGCCGGCCGAGGGCAGGACGGCTGCAACAGGGCTGCCGGCCCCAACCGTAATATATGCCTTCGTGAATCCGCATCGGCGTCTTGTGTGTTATCGCCTGCGTTCTGATGGGGAGAACTTTAAACTACTGAGCTCTATGGTTGCCAAGCGATTTTTTCGTGATTATGAGACTCCTCAGGCTTTAAATTGTGTAATAATTGTGTTATAACTGTTGGTGGTAGTCAAGTCAAGGAGTTGAATAGTGCGTGGCGTTGAAGGTTTACCAGTTTAATGCATTTAAGCATTATCAGTTTCCTGATTGATTTATCTAAAGGATTCAGCCAGTTATTCATTCAGGCGTAGCAGCCAGCCTGAACTAATTACTGCGTATTGCCACCAGGCTCTAGGTGGGCGAATTGTATTGTTGTTTTAGTTTGAACATAAACTTTGACCTTCAGATAGGACAATAAAAACGCCTCGTCTGCGATAAACGGCATCTCAACTTCATCGAATTCTTCCCTTGAGAAGCTGTGACTTTGTTTTCACACTGCACTGCGAGGGTCTTTATTTGACTACTAACATCGTCTTGAGAGCTCTAACTTTACCCAGTTAGTTTCTATGCGGTTTTCGTGCTGCTCAACATTCGTAGCTCTCTTTTGTTAAACTCAAGACGTTATAACTGAAGGCATGATGTCAGCCAGCTCTCCCGGATATGGAAACTCGTGTCTCCTTACTCGATTTAAATCGGCTACCTAAAAAGAATTGACAGGTGTAGCTTATCTTTATTAGATATTAGCTTCCTCTGCCCTTATCATGATCTGTCACGTGAAATCTGTCCAAATATTAGTTGCAACAGGAAGTGACCTCTGTGACTGCCTCCAATGGCTTTGCCTGTGTGTGTGTCTGCACATGATTGCGTCCGTGTGTGTGCGAGTGCATGTGAAACTACTAACCATCTGATCAGCGCCATCTCGCCTCGCCTAGTGTTAGCGCCTTAATCCTGAAAAAGTATTGGGTGACAGGCAGCATTTATGTGATTCTAGGTCTTCACATATATGACCGCTGCCTCTTGATAAAACTGGCCTGCTTTGGTGACTTGGCGATCGAACGAGAACCCGGTTGCAGCAACCTGCCTTTGTGGAGCAGTCGAAATCGCAGCACAGTGCACTTGTGCTTGCCTATGGGGGAAGAGTTTCCAAGTAGTGCAGAATAATGAGGATCTGGGTGGGCCAAGTGTGGTCACCCTCATAGGTGGTTTGTGCAAAGGTTAGAAATCAATCAGCAGCCCAGAGTCAGAAAGCCATTTTCGCCCTCCACTCACTGTTGCTTCGTTTCGATCAGGTCTTGCTTGGGTTGCCCCTGGCGTAATGTGCAGCGGCAGCTGGTCGCCGCAGGGCTGGGATTTTATAGACTGTTGGTGGACGATAGGAAGGGAGAAAGCTTTGTCCGAGGTACGGCAAGTACCCGAACTTGACTCGGCATCAATGGCTACCCATGCATTGCCTACTTGCCGTAAAGAAATGCCAGAACCATCTTCTCATTCCCAGGCACCTTGCAGTTTCAGACTTCGATATCTATGTGGTAATTTGTTCTCCTTTCACGTTCCACCTATTCACCTGTGAAAATTCGATCCCACTTTCTTCTGGCTGGACTTCCCCTATGCTTCCGAGGAGCCGTAACCTTCACTGTAACAGCTGGGTACGCTCTGTCTCCTACTGCTGTCCTTAACAGCGGTTGCGACATCATTGCCGAAGTCACAATTACTGGAAAACTAATTGTGCTTGCTTCCAGAATCTCGTTAATCGACCTTGGTCAGTGTGCAGCCAACTGAATTTTGCAGTCAGGAAGTGAGATACCTTCCTCTTCTAAATAGCCGCTTGACTAAGGTTAGCAGCCCCATCACTGCCCCAATCCCATCAGCAAGCTGACTGACCAGGGTTAGCCGCAACCAGTGGGTTTCAGTCACTCTACTGGCAATCGATAATTGCTTAGCAACCTCTGGAGGCACGACTGCTTTTCTTAGTTGCGGTATTGTGTGAAAAGCGACTGAGTTCGTTTTGTCCAACGGGCTGTTAACCAGTTGCAGAAAACCTTAATCATGTGTGTTAGCATTCTAGTTGAAGAAACTTGGAGACCCGACAAAGTAATATGAGGCTGGGTCGTAACTCGTGTGACACGATGCGAATTGTCATGCAGTTAGTCCACTCCCCTTGGCTATTCGAGCATTGTCGGATACATATGAACGCGGGTCTCGAGTTTCAATAGGCAAGCTCAGTAAAGCTGTTGTGCTAGCCTGATCACGATTGCCATTTGCTTCCTCTACACTAGCAAAGTATCCAACAAAGCGGTCAGATGAAGACTCTTGAAGCCTCGGAAGACTCGCGATCGAGCGGCTCGACTTCTTGGGAAGGTTCGGCAGCAGCCGGCAACGAGAGCTGCAGATCAGCTTGCTCAGCAGCATTGTAGAATAAAATCTGATTTCGGTTGAATTAAGTTTACTGTGCATGTCCATGGTAACAGAAAAAATGGCCCCAGACGTGTGATGACGTGTAAAACAATTAGCTCAACCAAAATAAGAAATTTTCAATAATGCTGCGAAACTACAGTCACGTCTGAACTCGTATTCCCACTTCGGTCCTGGCCCGAGGTTCTTCAGCTGTTGGGTAACTGCAACCCAACAGCTGAAAAAGTATATACAAATTAAACGGCCCTTCAATTGGTAACTGCAACCCAGCAGCTAAAGAAGTACATACCAATTGAACGGGCCCTTCAGTTAGTAGATACTTTGGCCAAACTGTCCATGGAGTTAAAGCTGTGCAGGTCAAGAGGCTGTGCTCAGCCGTCGCCCGCCTGTAGGTGGTCGCAGGGGAGGCACGTGCAACCAGACAACGGTGGGGAACTGTCGATAAGTTGTCAGCCAAGGTCAATTTCGTTTAGGTGTATGGTCCCAGAAGCGGCGACACCTGGCGCATTCAAGTCTCGACGCTCGTAGTAGCCACGGTCGCTCGTCTTCGGGCTATCTGTTTGGATCGTGCCTCGCCGGACAGCTGTCGCACGCGATTGCCATGACCGGCCGACGCGTTCGGTAGGTTGCTGTACGTCCGCACGTACCTCTTCCTATTGGGCGACAGGGCTAAGTGAGCGACGCATAGCTCGAAGGATCCGCTGGTATCCCGCCCGCACAGGTGACCGTGTAGGGAACTGGTGACAGCGGACAACTCTTCCTTCTCTTCTTTCGAATTCGAATTTCGAAGAGGACTCGGTTGTAGATGAGCTCTCGGTATGTGCATCTACTGAGAGGCCGCTGTTGCTTTAACGGTTTTTGTTATGACCTAAGCATCGGCTGCCGAAGGGTTTCAGAGATGTCTTCCCACTGCTCGCCTGTGAAGGAGGTTGAGTTGACAGGCATAGCTGAATAACCAGGCTCTGTCTTGCAGTGTTCGGTCTGTATGTCTGGACACGTGGCGAATGTTAAACTTTTCGTTTGCACTTCAAACTAAGACGACGGAAAAAATGTGCTTCGTACCGCCCAAAGCGCCCCTCTTGAGTGGAGAACGCTGAAAGAGAAAAGTGGGATCGTTCTCACCCTGATGAGTTAGCAGATGACCACCCCGTGATTACAAGGGTCTGGATGCTGGCAGGGTACTCGATCTGGTCAGAGTGTAGCCGATGCCTTTCGTAGTGTACCACCCTCGGGAGCGACGGTCGCCCAGCGGGCACTCGCGTGCTCGGGTCCAATATCAAAGTTACTAGTAGACAAATCTTTACGTTTGTCCCATTTACCTTGGTTACTGTTTTCACTGAACCAAATACAATGAGCACTCGAGTTATGGTCGTCTATCTCAGCACTCAAACCAAAAAATACTGCTACATTTACCCGGCTTTCTAGGGTTGCCATCTACTCATCCTTGGACGTCGATCCTTGCTGTGCTTCTGCAGCATTTTGGATGATTCTGTCACTCGTTTTTCGTCTGTCAAAGGCCCGCCGTAGGGCCTGCTACCTCGCCGTGATCCCGGAAACAAATTTGCAGGAACCACTGAGTATCTCGCTAAATTGACGGTGACACTTCCAGCAGTGGCTCGTCCTGCATGGGCCCTCTCCAAGATCCTCGGTTCTTAGTAAGTTGCTCGTTCGTTAGCATCGCTTGCTGGGTGATAGCGAAAAATGCTGACCTCAGTCCCTCGGCCTTTCCATGGGTGTCCACCTGTCGCATTCTGTTAGCCTACTGTAGCTGCACGTATGAATAGCCGACGAGGAAATGGCATAGGCTGTCAATAGGAGAGGCTTGAGTCAGCTGTAGATGGGTTCAGAGCTACGCTGCTGCAGCAGCTACCCCTGACTCCACACTTTTCTGCGGCATCAACCGAGAAGGCCGGCAACGAAGCGCTTTTCTGCCGCTTCAGGCTCGGCGTCATTGGCGGACGTAGCATCGCGGCGGTTCCTTGTTTTCCGGTTCGTGCCCGGGATGCCGAGCTCTTCTGGCTGCTTCCTAATTAATGGCTGCTCAGCCTTGCTCTTCTATTTCGTATAGGAAGAGAGTGTAGATGAGAGCTGTCCCAGTATGTGGGTCTGGCGAGGATCTGCAGCTGCTCATGCGGCTGCCTTAATGGCCACTGCCTGCTGCAGAATGGCTTCTAAGATGTCCTCTTATGCTGGCAAGTAAGAAGAGCTGACTTTCTAAGCTGATCTGAATAGTATGGCTCTGTCTTCCAGTGATCGGTCTGTGTGTCTGACAGCATAGCACCTATGCAAACTTTTCATTTGTATTTCCCTTGAGACTACTGAAAAGCATTTGATTTCGTACGGCCCAAAGCTATTACCGCTCAGAACCTAACTCCCAGTAGAAGTAAAGTTTTACAGGCTACTCTATCTGTTAACTGAATGCCCCTTGTGGGTGGAGGTTGCTAAGTGACCAGTAGGATCTCTTTTACAGCTAAAACTCTGCTAATGCACCCCACGTGATTCCAAGGGCTTGGATGCTGGCAGGATGCTCGTTCTGGTTAAGATGTAGCCTTCACAGTTCATGGTCAACCGCGGCACGGCACTGACAGTAGCCCCAATGGGACTCAAGCGCTCGGGTGGAATACCCAAATTACTACCACGAAATCCTTGATATTCATCCCATTTGCAACAGGTACAGTTGTGCATTACCTTACTGTAATTAGCAGTAGAATTATGCCGTCTATCCTAAAACTCCTACTCAAAAAGACTGCTACTTTGAGCAGACTGGCTAGGGATGCCATTACCTTTTCCGTGGACCTTGAGCCTTGTGTAGCTACCTGCTGCATTTGCAATGATTGTGTGACTGGTGTGTGGTCTATATAAGGCCAGTTTGCTGTCTAGCCTAGATTCCTGAAAAAAGGGTTGCGGGAGCGGCTGATTCAATGACTGAATTTTCAGAGAGAATTCTAGCAGTGGGTTTGCCATCAGGGACGGTCTCTAAGAGTCTTGGTCGCTAGTAAGTTTCTCTTTCGTTTGCATCACTCGCTCGGTGATATCGCGAAACACAGACCTCACTTACTTTGCCTCTCTGTCGGCGTCGAGTGTTCACATTCATTGAGCCGTGTGCTGCTGCATATCGGCAGGCATGCTCAATCGCAGAGGGCGGCAGAAATACCTTCCCAGTTCCGGGGTGTTAGCCCGGTAAAGTCGCCTGAGCACCATCAAATTCTCATTCTGTTCAGAGAACGTTTCCAGCCGCGATTGCATAAACTCGTGCGGTTGCTGCTAAAGCTCACGTTTGTCACCGACGGCTCAAATACTCGAGACTGTTGTGGTGATTTAGTGTAATTATGAAACAGATTAATAATGCTTCGACAATTGACACTTCTCTGAAAACAAAACGAAGCTGGTGCTAGATGGACCGGGTCGTCTGATCTCCTGATAGCGGCCGTAGGAATGCTGAATCCTTGCAGCAGCAGCGGCTCAGGAGGTTGCATCGGTTGCAGTAGCAACATCGGTTAAAGCATCGGCAACAGCAGCGTCAACAGAGTCAATGGCAGCAGCATCATGGGCGGATGCAGCAGTAACTGCTGCGGCAGCAGCCATTAAAAATTAATCCCTATGCCCAGCGGTAATCACTTACATTTTCAACTTGCTCTTTTTATCTCAGAGCCCTAGCCATCTCTAGCTGAAAGCCATAGCACGAGTTCCGAGGAGGTGAGGGGGGCGGGGACGACCTTGCCTCCAACCGAGTCCACTGAGACTGCACGTACAGAGGTTGAAAGACGGAGGCATGGAGGTTAGAGTCATGGAGGTTGCATGCATGGAGCTTGCACACGTGAGGGTGGCAGCCATGGAGGCTAAATGCATGGAGTTGCATGTGCGGCGATTGCCACTGAGTCCATAGAGAATGCACATATAGAAGCCGCAGGCTGCTGCTCACAGGAGGCTCGCCTTCTTGGGAAGGTTCGGCTTCGACCAGCTAAGAGATCTGCAGATCTGCTTGCTCAGCAAAATTATGGAAAAAATCTGATTTTGGTTGCATTTAGTCAACTGTACATATCCGTTGTAACCGAAAACGGAGCTCCAAACGTTTGCCGCCGTGCACAGTCATTAACTCAACCGAAATGAGAAATTTTCAATAATGCTGAGAATCTACAGTCAGGTCTGAACTAATCTTCCCACTTTAATCCTAGCTCGAGGCTCTTCAAGGAGCTAAGTTGCAGTTACACAGAAGCTGAGGAAGTATATACATATTGAAGTCGTCCTTCAATCGGTATATACTTTGGCCAAACTGTCCGTGGATGCAAAGCTGTCCTGGCAGAGAGGCTGTGCTTAGTAATTGCCCTCTAGCAGGAGCTCACAGGGCGGCAGGCACAGCTGGCAACGGTTGGAACGGTCGATAAGTAGTCAGACAAACTCTCTTTCGTGTCGATTGTGTATGGTTCCAGACGCGATGACACCTGGCTCAGTCAAGTCTTGATGCTTTAGTAGGCTTGGTCTCTCGTCTTCGGGTTCTTGAAGATTATCGTGCCCAAGCCGGACAGCTGATTGCACGCGATTGTCATTGCCGGCCGAAGCGTTCGGCAGGTCGTTGTACGTCCTCGCCTACCTCTTCCTATTGGGCAACAGGGCTAAGTGAGGGACGCCCAACTTGCAGGATCCACCAGTATTCAGCCTGCACAAGGCGACCGTGGCAGGAACTATCGGCAACTGCATACTCTTTGCTCCCTTCTTTCGAACTTCCAACTGAGACTACGGAAAAACATTCTGTTGGTATAGCCCATAGAGCCTCTTCTGAGTGGAGAATGCTAAGAGAAAGGTGAGACCAGTCCCACCCTGAGGAGTTAGCAGATGCACATAATGTGATTAAGGGGGGTGGATGCTAGCAGGGTTCTCGATCTGCTGAATGTGTAGCCGACCTGCTGCATTTGCCGTGATTGTATGACTGATCTGTGGTCTATAAAAGGCCAGCTTGCTGTCGAGCCGAGATCCTGCAAAAAAGGTTGCGGAAACGGCTGAGTCAGCTACTAAATTTTCAGAGATAATTCTAGCAGTGGGTTCGTCATCAGGTACGGTCTCTAAGAGTCTCGGTTGCTAGTAAGTTTCTCTTTCGTTTGCATCACTCGCTCGTTGATATCGCGAAACGCAGACCTCAGTTACTTGGCCTCTCTATTGGCGTCGAGTGGTCGCATTCTATGAACCTGCTGCTGCTGCATATCGGCAGGCTTAATCAATCGCAGATGCCGGCAGAAAAACCTTCTCAGTTCTAGTATGTTAGCCCGGTGAAGTCTTTTAGCACCTTTGAACTCTTACTCTGCTCGGAGTAATGATTCAGAGGCGATTCCATAAACTCGTGCAGTTGCTGCTGCAAGCTCACGTTTGTCACCGACGGCTCAAATACTAGAGACTATGGTGGTGATTTAATTTTATTATGAAACACATGGTCATTGCTTCGACACTTGACAATTCTCTGAAAACGAAACGAAGTTGAGGCCAGATGTACCGGGTCGTCTGACCTCCCGATAGCGGCCGTGGGAATGCTGAATCCTTGCAGATCCCGCCGGCACAGGTGACCGTGGCAGGAACTATTGGCAACTGCATACTCTTTGCTCCGTTCTTTCAAACTTCACACTGAGACTACGGAAAAACATTCTGTTGGTATTGCCCATAGAGCCCCTTCTGAGTAGAGAATGCTAAGAGAAAGGTGAGACCAGTCCCACCCTGAGGAGTTATCAGATGCACACCACCTGATTATGAGGGGCTGGATGCTAGCGGGTGCTCGATCTGCTCAATGTGTAGCCGACGTCTTTCATTGTGTACTACCCCTGAGAGCGACGGTTGCCCAGCTGGCTGCTCAGTGCCGGCGTCCAATTTTAAAATTACATGTGCCAAAATCTATATATTTGTCCTTTTTACCTCAGTCACTATTTTCACTTGTGCTTAGGCTAGGTTCGGTTTGCTTGGACCTGACCGTTGTAATGAGGGTCATCGGTTAGGCTGGGGTCGCGCCTATGGCATGGCAGTATGTGTGGTGATGAGTGGTCACAGGTGATCTTGGGTAGGAGAAATTGGCCGAGTAAGTCGTGGCTTTGGAGGCCCCTGGTCTCGCCGAGATTTGAACCTGGATGGTTTCAGGCGTGCTCCGGCGATGCGGCCACGCATGCAAGGCAACGAGTACCCAAGACCCGAGCGGAACTGGATATGACGCTCGTTGTTGAGACGCATATTCCAGATGCAGCAGTAACCGCTGCTGCAGCAGCCATTGAAAAGTCTTACCAATGCCTCATAGGTAATTCTTACATTTTTAGCCTGCTCTTCGTATCTCAGAGCCCTAGCCATCTCTAGCTGAAAGCCATAGCACGACTTCGGAGAAAGTGAGCGGCGGGGACGACCTTGCCTCTAACCGAGTCTACTGAGACTGCACGTATATAGGTTGCAAGTTTGAGGCATTGAGGTTACAGTCATGGAGGTTGCATGCAGGCATGGAGGTTTCAGCAATAGAGGTTGAATGCATGGAGGTTGCGCGCATGGAGATTGCCGCTGAGTCCACAGAGAATACACTTATAGAAGCCGCAGGCTGCTGCTGCTCACCGGAGGCTCGGTTTCTTACGAAGGTTTGGCTGCGGCCAGCTAAGAGAGCTGCAGATCTGCTTGCGGTTTTGTTACTGTATCTCCGGCTGCAGCAGAGCTAGTGGAGTCTCACGGAGACACGAAGACACGAGCAGGCGAACCTGAGCCGTGAATGAGACTCAAATCTTTATTCCCCCACTAGGTACATATATGAGCTAGGCTCACCATATGGCTCACCATGGCCCACAATATGACTAGGCTCAACATGAGCTAGACTCATCATAGATAAGAGAGTGCATTCGTGGTGAGCATCCGTGGTGAGCCACCGTTTTGGGCCACGTGCCCACATCAAAGGCCGCACCGAGCCAACCGCCCAACCACCCACCGAGAGTGGGTCACACACCACTGGCCGAGAAGCAACAGGCACACACCACATCCCCCATAGAATGTCAAAAAACCACATAGTCTGCCAGCCTGACAAGGGGCGGCGCTTGCAGCTCGTGCAGCCGTTGGTTCGCTGGTGCTCTCGACTTCCTCAGTAGCGGCGGCCCCGAGCCAGCATTCCAGGCCACTCTCTTAGCATCTCGTTCGGTCTCGATCCACTCTAGGGTCACATCGAGATTTGACTCTTCTAGTCTTGGAACTCGCATCTTAATTTTATCCAGATGCACGACTTTCCGGTGGCAAGCGTCTTTTATGATGCGCAAGGTGACCGGTCCCAGTACCGTTTTTACTCTCCAGCCGCCGAGCCATCGCGGTGCGAACTTGTGGCTCGGTAGGTTATCCCGCAGCCACACCGGATCTCCGGGACGATATGTGGGTGGTGTTTTCGGTTGCCGCCGGCGCATCGCTTCTTCGCTGGGGGGTGGGGCGTGGGTCTTTTTAACTGATTGGCTTACCTGACATAACCGGCAATATCGCACGACGTCTTGGCTCATATTGACCCAATAAGCGTGGTCTCGTAGTCGGTCGTGCGTCCGTTCTATGACTTTGTGACCGCTGTTGCCATGATGTCGTCTGAGCAGTGCTTCTCAGCTGGGTGGCGGCACGACCAAAGTAAATCTATATTTGGCTCCTGTTGAGGGCGAAAGTAGCGATAGAGGATGCCGTCGACCAGTTTTAGCTGACTCAGCATTTGTCGGAACTGCCGTTACGGATGACGGGTCCAACATGATGCTCGACTTGAACCGGCCTCCAGTGCGTCTACCACAGCCTTCAAAAATGGTCTCGTCGCTGAATCTCTCTGAGGTGGAAAGGTAAATCTATCTTCTCGTCATCCCTGTCGAACTGCGGCACTAAACATCGCGTCTCGAGCTCTAATGCTGCGCCCTGTTCCGCGATGCTAGCCACTGCCGCCGTATTGCAATCCTGCCATTGCAATTTAAAGTGACGCAACCTTCTTTTGAGGGTTAATGGAATTGTATTTGAGCCATCTGTGAGGTTAAAATATCGGTTCCCAAGATCATGTCAACGACTAGGTCTCTCACAGCGAGAAAGGGATGGCGCACAAATCTGCCCTCTATAACTAACCGTAGGTCGCACTGTCCCAGGGCCCGAAAAGGCTGATTGGCCGTGCAGGTCGGACGGTACGGTACGTGTGTACTGAGGCGGGCAGCCTCTTCCTTAATTAGTGACGTTCATGAACCGCTGTCGATCAATGCTAATACCGTTTTGTCGCCGACGACGACAGTTACGCATGACGAACGAGCTTGCGACCCTAAAAGCATAGAGGTACAGCACAGGGGGCTCTCCAGACTCCACCCACGGCCCTCCTCCCAGCCAGGCGCGGGGCCTTGCCCGTTTCCCTGAAGCCGTCTGGTAGTCGGTGTGGCTCTGCGGTTAGTACAGTTGTGGGCTACGTGGCCGAAGCACGAGCACTCCCAGCACTGCACTTTCTTAGGGCCACCGAAGTTCACCGTCTGCCCGATCACTCGATGGCGCGCAGAGCCGGCTAGAACCGCTGCAGACTCTTGTCCAAGCTCTCCCCGATGGCTCGCCGAGCCGGCTAGAACCGCTGCAGACTCTCGTACAAGCTCTCCCCGATGGCGCGCCGAGCCGGCCAGCACGGCTGCAGACTCTTGTCCAAGCTCTCCCGCTCCGCTCGATAGTTCAACTCGCATGCGCTGGAGCTCTGCCTCTAAGTTGGCCAGGCGGGAGGTTAGCTCGTCTACAACGTTCGCATGCGTCGCTCCGGCTGGCTCGAGGGACGCTACGGAGGACCGTTCGCGCCCTCGTTGCATAGTTATTGGAACCATGGCTCGCTTCAGAGACGCCGCTGGCGTTTTACAGTCCGGCGAATCCTTAATGGTGAAGGCCACACTGTCCGGCAGTCCATTCAAAAATGAGGGTACAGGAGAAACTCGTTTGCGGCACAGCATAAGTCTGGCATCGCTCGCCTGAGCAAGGGCTTCAAGTCGTACATAAAGTTCCGCACCAGCTCGCCATCCTGCAGGACGGGCCGTCAAATTCACAGAGGTACTCACCACGGCCTTCCTCTGGCGAGAACGCCTTCTCTAACGCTTCATTTACTTCTTTCATCGTTCGCTTCCCACTTTCCAGTTCCAGATATACGACGAGCGCCGAGCTTGCTAGAACCGCTTGTACCTTTCTCGTACAAGATGCCTCGTCTCAGCCGTTGGCCGACTCACAGGCATCAAAGCGTTCAATCCAGAGGTCGAGCGGCGATCGGCCGTCATACACCGGCGGCATAATTGCAGTAACCATCTCTGCTACCAGTTGTTATGTTACTGTGTCTCTGGCTGCAGCAGCGAAATTGGAGTCTCACAGAGACACGAAGACACGAGCGGGCGAACGTGAGCAGTGAAGAGACTCAAATCTCTATTCCCCCAGCGGGTACATATATGAGCTAGGGACTGACTCACCACAGATAAGGGAGTGCATGCCTGGTGAGCCACCGTGGTGGGCCACCCACCCACATCAAAGGCCGCACCGAGCCAACTGCCCAACCACCTGCCGAGAGCAGGGCACACTCCAGTGGCCGAGAAGCAACAGGCACACACAACATTGCTCATCAGTTCCAGTGGTTGCTCGTCCTGCATGTGCTGTGCATAAGATCTTCAGTTCTGAGTAAGTTGCTCGTGCGTTCGCAATGCTTGCTTGGTCCTATTGCATAACACTGACATGAGTCCCCTGGCTTTTCTATGGGCGTCGACCTGTCACATTCTGTGAGCCTACTGTAGCTGCATCGTTGAGCTTTTGATCAACTGAATATGCTTGCGGATTTGCTTCTAAAGTTCGAGTAAGTCATTCCTGAGGAATTAGCCGAGCAATATCAGAATGTTGCTCTCTTTTCCGTGCCCCTGCATCCGTGATTGCAACATCTCTTGCTGGTGGTGCCACACCCTCCCCTCCTGAACTGACGGCAATGCTCTCACCGTGTGCATTTGCTGAGAGGCTTCTGCCGCTCATGTTGTTGCTGTAACGGCCACGACACCTGCTGCCGAATGGTTTCTGGGATGTTCTGCTAATGCTCGTCCGTGAAGGCAGCTGAGTTGGCAGGGTAAGCTGAATAGACTGGCCTGGTGGTGTAGCATTGGTCGGTCCTTCTGCCTGTCAGCGTATCAAATTATCAACTTTTTGTTTGTACTACTTACTGAGGTAATTAAATTCATTTTTTTCGTACAACCCAAAGCGTCGGCCTCTTCTCACCTAATCCGAAGTAGCTGCAACGTTTTGTAGGCTCTATTTGTTCGCTAAATGTTTAGCTCCACTAGTTCACCGAGTCCCTTCACTGTGAGTGGAAGTTTCCATGTGACAGGTAGGGTTTTTTACAAACTGAGGAGTCCTTGAATACACCAACGTGATCCAAGAGCCTGGCTCCTGGCAGGTTGCTTGATCTCGTGCTGACCCTACTAATCTCGTACTCCCTTATACCACGTGGCAGGTAATGCTGCGGCGCCTGCAGGGGCAAGCGAGTGCGATAGGAGTCCTATTTGCTTTAAAAACGCGAGAGAATCAGACGAATCACAGGTACCCACTAAATGCTGTCCTAAATAGGTGTGTTTTTAAGTTCTTTTTAAATGTGGTCAAGTCAGGATGTTCCGAAGCAAGTCGGGAGTGAGTTCCGGGCTTCGGGAGCATACGAGATAAATGCACGGTCTCCAAGGGATTTGAGGTTTGTACGAGGTATTTGTAAACTGTTGGATTCCGAAAAGCGAGTGGTGCAATGCTTGGCCTGGTGGGGGAGTATATCTGAGAGATAGGCTGGAGCCAAAGAATGAAGTGACCTAAAAGTAAGCGAAACCTTGTAGTCGATGCGCTTTTGACTGGTAGCCAGTGCAGGTCGGCGAGAAGTGGTGTGATGTGGCTATTGCGATGCTCACGACAGACAAGACTAGCTGCAGAGTTTCGCACCAGCTGTAATCACCTGACTGCACATGCCGGTAGGCCAGCAGGCAGTGAGTTGCAGAATTCAAGACGGGATGTCACGAATGAATGGACCAACTTGGACGTGGTATCCTTATCTAAACAAGCCCGAATTTAAGCAGTGTTATGTAGCTGAAAGTAGGCAGATTTGACTTTGAGCTGATGTGGTCGTCTAACGCGAGGTCACTTTGGAACATGACACCTAGATTTTGAGCTGATTAAACAGGAGAAATGCTGGCCGAGCCAATTTGGGTATCATCGTTGCTTGCTCGAGTAGCAAGCTTCAAGCCGGGTGCAGCCATGCTCACCCAGCTGAACCCTCTCCACTTCTGTCTCGCTGCTTTCCCAGCATCGCTCTTTGTACAGAGCTGGTTGGCTTCGCATTTGATGGGGCGGAGGTGGTGGTGGGAACCTGCAGCATGCTTGCCTTGTGGTTTTAGTCCTGCACAACCTGCCTACCATCTAGAACTTACGAGCGCCATAGTTGACTTGGAGAGGCAGGGGAACAATGCTGCCCGCAGAGGCTACGAAGGAGATTCGTTCAGGCAAGAGGGTTATGATGTCATCCTACAAAGTGTTTACGACTTTGGAGATATTGAGCAGTTACGCCCAGGAGAACCTTTTTTCTTTTCAGGGTAGGAGCCGGCAAGCACTCTTTGCTCGTGGCAGAAGCCGAAAAATGTTCAGGTCTACAGTGGGAGCTCAGAACAAGCCAAGCTGTAGATTCCCTGGAGGCGAATATTAAAGCGCGTCGACACTCTGCACAAGCGATGGCTGTAATATGCAATGCTGCGACGTCCAAGCACACCGGCAGGGACTTGAGTCACGCATTGGTCAACGAGTTAGAGACCAATAAGGGACTGAAACTCACATGATCATTCTTACTATTGACAGTTTCCTTCGTATGTGGATATTGAAAGAGTCTTGTCGATTGAAAGATCGCTGCTCCAGGTGCAAGCTGCAAGCCAAGTGCAGCCGTGCCAACCCAGCTTAGCTCTCTCCACTATCTGTCTGCCCTCCCAGGATAGCACTCTCTACAGAGCTGGTTGGCTTTGCAGTAGAGGGGCGGCGCTGGTGTGGGGGTGGGATGGTCGAGCTAGCAAGCCAGGCAGCCGAAAGTGATTGTGCGCGCACGCGTCGTCTAGCTCTTGCTTCAAGTTTTCTGATCGGTTCTAGAGTATCGTTAATCTGCTGCGATTTGGGTGCAGCCAACTGCATTTGTCGGTCAGGTGCATTACATCCTTTCAAACTTCATTTTGTGGCCAGGGGCTTTGTAGCTGTTTCGCTGCCTGTTTTTAAAACTCAGAGTGGCCCCTTTATTCGATTTCCATGGTCCCAAACCTATCACGTAAGAGCTTAAAATCTGATTTCATTATTTTGTGGTCCCAGGTATTGAAAGTTGCTGCCTGATACTATGAATATTCGTTCATCTGGCAGATAAAGCCGCACTATCCGTATTGTTGCATGCCTTCAACTTGTCCGGATCAGCTCGGTTTAGGCTTATCATCACTAGGTTGCTCACCAATCGCGTCGTGCCTGCCCGCTTGTGCCGGAGGAGAACAGCTCGTCGTCATGTTCTCGTTATCAGAAATGACGATTGGCCTAGGTGTTGACGTCTAGACATCGGCAGTAGGCTCATCAACGTAGGCTTTGAATGTGTGTACTGGTCTGCTATAATACTTAACTGTAAATTCCAACTTCGACAGGCCACCACTGCTTCGAGAAAAGAAGTGAATTGTAGAAGAAAAAAAATAGGTTCATTATGTTTTCAACGGACAGTTACACCATTCCCAACCGATGGGCACTCAGTGTGGTGACACGACGATCTCTGCTTTTTCGCGTGAGCAGCTCCTGCTGAAGTCCGATCCTAATTTTACAGACAGGCCAGTCTGTGCAGACCTGGTGCCTGGCAACGTGTTGAAGAGGTGCATCCAACGCCCGTCGGGCTAGTTTTTGCGTACATCGGTCAAGGTCAATGCGTGTATGCTAGGTCAAGCTGTTTAGCTGAGATCCCCTATATTGGCGATCCAAGGCGTTTCAAGCTGTGCAGTAATCCATCGCATGGGCTTCATATTTTAAAGAAGATTCACTGCAAGGAGCTTGGAATGCTCGCCACAGCTTGTCTCCAATCACCCCAGCAGCTGCCCAGTGGCGATTGCCAAATCGAGTCAACCGGTCGCATTCTCAGGTAGTACACAGCCAGTTCATTGGGCACGTGACCAACTCGTCGAACAGGTGCCTGCTAGAAGTCAAACAGCCGCCGGAACTTTGGGACGAGCACTCATCGGCAGCCGGGCCATGATCTTGCTAAGACCTTCCTCGGTGAACTTTCCCGACTATTGTTGATATTGCCAAGCTTGCACTCTTTATATTTTATGTTGGACTTTTCTCCAAACTTTCATCTTTGGAAGAGCTTGTAGAATGACATGAAACTATGAAGCATTTGCGAAGTTCAGCTGAGCTGGTGCTAGTCAGTCACAGTTGCAAATTTTAACTATTCGACCCTCTCACCAGGCTCGACCGCGACATTTAGTGGCTTGTTGTAACGCAAAGACCAGTGTCTTATTTTAGCATTTCTCCGGCACATCCTGCTGGGTTTTAAGTGATCTTGGTTTCAATTTTCGTTTTATTTTCACCGCCACTCGCACTTAAGTTGGACGATTTCAGCGTCTATCTGCATTATGAAGCAATTGGTGGTTTATTGTGGAGCGGTCAGTGACTGCAGAAGTAAACGCTAATCACTTTGGAATGATTTTGCAGGCACTTTTTAGCTTTAGCACATTCTGCTTATTTGATGAGTGCGAAGCATCAAGATTGTGCGAGAATATTCGACATTCATAGCTTGGAAGGCCCTTCTCAGCCAACGCCGTATTCAGAGAAAGAGGCCATTGAAAAACTCAAAAGGAAAAGTCCGGACGTCATCACGAGACCGCTTGGCAGCATTCAACTCCGTTAGGTAACTGTAGGCCGAGTAGATGTTAAGCGTGTGGACGAGGCTTAGTCTACTCCTCCGAGAAGCGTTCCATTTACAGTGGAAAGTGAAAAGAACTAAAAGAAACACCTATTTAGGACAGCATTTAGTGTGTTCCTGTGATTCGTCCTTGATGTGCTAATGCGTGCTGACACTGTGCGTGCTGCAGCTAACCACATTTGCATGCTGACCCTGTGCATGTCAACCCTAATCATATTATTCATTTCGTTTGTTTATCAAGCATGATATTACTCACCATTCAATTTCATTTCCCTTTGAAGCAAATTTAAAGCGCACAGAGAGAAATCAATTTTTCTGAGGGCGCTTTATCAAGTGCATTACTATTATTACTATTGCAAAATTGCGCCTGTTTGAATTATCTCTACTTAATCATACACTTTTTTAAAGTGGACAAACATTTGCCCGAATAGATGCCAACTATTACCACTAATACGGAAGGGCATACAGTTCGGCAGCTGTGCCTGCCAATGTGCCATGTGCCATGTGCCTGCCAATGTGCCATGTGCCTGCCAATGTGCCATGTGCCATGTCCATGCCAATGTGCCATGTGCCATGTGCCTGCCAGTGTGCTGCGAGCAGCTTGCGGCCAAAATTGGCGACTCAACCAACCACAAACGCTTGTGTGCAGAAGTGACGGACTTCAAACCACGAAATGTTGATGCCGTTCTGCACGTGAGCGATTGCAACACTTCGCTCAAGTTCACTAAGCAGAACCGCCCCCTCGCTATCTACAGTTCTTCCAATATGCCGGATCGATTCTTCCTGCCCAGCCAGTGTGACCCAAGCTCGCTCGCCGAGCGTAGATTTATGCCGCTTTGCATACAGCTCCGTTGCCTTAGCAATGCACTCGACCTTCTCCCAGAAGCTACACCATTTGCTGAGTTCGGGCATTTCTCTGACATGATATGCCATCCAAGAAGAAAGCGACCGATAAACGTCCATAGTGCATCCGGCGTGCCTTAAATAAAAGTTACGGCAGATATGCTAGCCGGTACTGATCAGATCAATTGGAGGACAGCCCGTGCGAATGTGAGTGCGAATGACCGAACTCACAGCTACAATTTAAAATAAATTTAATTTGATTTAAGCATGACCGAAAGCGAGAAATTACTAAAAATGGTAAAGTTTGAAAATTTCGCCGGCGAAGGACGTGAAAAATAACAAAATCGCAAAGTGAGCGAAGACTAGAAAACTATGCCGCGACGAGAAAACAGTTTATAAAGAAATCTATTCCGCCTCACACTCTCATAATTCAACAAAAAGTGGAAGAATGAGTCACGAGGCGTCAATATTTGGAATGTTCTCTATTTTCCACCAGTAAAGTTTTTCGCTACGCGTAGAAAGAGCCGCTCAATATTCGCGTCAGTACGGAGTGCTCGCCAGTCCAGTGTGCGTTTCTCAAGGCCACCTTTCTGAGAAAAGTGAAATTTGTTGAGTGATTTTTCTTTGTATCTCACGTTATCAGGCAGTCATAGTACTTTATGAATCCGCTTAAAACTGAAAAATAATGTTTTTTGTCTTCGCTATATGCATACATGCGGAACAAGACCCAGAGTGCCTCTAATCACTCGCCGAGCCGGGAAATCGCACGCAACGCGTGCGATACAAGACTCGTAAAGTGATGTAAGCTCACGTTTCACTGGGCATAAGTTCTTAGCCCCGGGCTTTAGTGCTCATTCTTCACGATACCGAGGTCGTGGGTTCGAGTCTTGCAGCGATTGATACTTTATTGCTCACTGCAAGTGGAGGTTGCAACCGGTCAGACTCTTCTGACGCTATATAAATAAAGCTAATGGAGTCAGCCTTGACCTTTAACTTAGGCTCGAGTGATTCGTCGAACGAGCGCTAAGAAATACGCTCTGGACTACCGGCAGGAGTACAGTAAGAGCGACAATGGCGCAAAGCGTAGGTAGGAAATTATGCCTGACAGCTATGCATTTTGGGTACTGAAGGCTCATAGTAGAACTTATCATATACCGTTCTCGACTTACGAAAATGCGACTTACGATAGGTTTTGCTAATTATTTACATAAACCAGCTAATTGGTCCCTATCCTTTCGGTAAGTCTGGGGCTGACTGCAAATATAACACAATATATATATATATGTATATTATATATATATATATATACATACATATATATATATATGTCTATAGTTAATACACTATACAATATTATGCATTGCAATTTGCATATATAAATTTATGGATTAGATATAAATATCGTCTTATATATATATGTATACATAAATAATATACACATATATATATATATACGTGTGTATATGCACTATATTTGAAACCTTTATTCTATATATAAATATATATATCCACAATTATTCTTCATATACCGTATGTACTATTTAAACATTATTTTATACACTGTCAACTCCGCACGAAAGCATATCGGATATAGGAAAACCTTGGCAATAAAGCTGCATAAAAATCACAAGACTGCACCTCAACAAGCTTCGAGCTTGTATCGCGACGTACGTTTAAAAAGTTTGGATACGAGTTGCATATGATGCAGAGATTGCTGTTTTTTATTTGTAAATCTGTTGCTTCTTGTTTTCATCCGGTTAGAGATGGTTTGCATATCCATTGTTTCTTTGGTGCATAAGTCGTCAGATCTTCCGATCCCAGCGCTAAAACATTTGTCTTTCGAAAAACCCTAAACACATATTCGATGGTCGGAAAAAGTGCATAAGTGTTTTCTTGACATTCCTCCATTAAATATTTGACGCGAGACAAATCTACAGGCATTCAAGCAGCTGTAAAAATCACTTCAGCAGCTCATGATAGAGTCAAACCTAGAGTAAAAATCTATTTGGCAAGTAATTCACTCTTGAGCTACTGGTCCTCGTGCGACCTCGGCAGTGCTCTCCTAATTAGGTGTCGTGAGGACAGAGCCGAGGTGGAGATCGTGGCAAGCAAAGCTACAAGCAACGCAAGATTTCCGAGAAGAAAAAAGCGAGATTGCGTATGAAGCCGTCAGGACATCCACGGGTTGCTTGCCAAAATGCAGAGAAGACGTTACGAATGAATGACGAATGGGGAATCTGGTTGATGAATTATGCTTGATGAATCGTGCATGCTGAACGGACGCAGTTCTTTTTTGTCGCCGACGTCCACAAATAACAATGGGTGTGACGGTAGTTGCTTTTTCTTAGCAAGGAGGAGACACTGCACTGGAGGCACGCCATGCGTTGGCTCGCAGCACCGCAGCCCGTCTTATGCAACTGGCTCTTATGCTATATATTCCTACTTGCTACAATCAAGTCGAGCAGAACGTAGCTTCCACAAAAAACGCACTTATTTAGGAAGGCATTCAGTGGGTCCCTGTGATTCGTCTTGTATGTGCTTATGCGTGCTGGCACGGTGCATGCTGATACTAACCACACTTGCATGCTGATCCTGTGCATGTCTCCTCTAGCCATGTTATTCATGTTGTTTATCAATCATGATAAAACTCACCATTCAATCGGGTTTCACTTTGCGAGTTTCACAATCGAGTTCTCTGAGGGCGCTTCATCAAGTGTGCTATTATTAACATAATTAATATAGCTATCAATGTATTTTGTTACGTTGTTGTCAATCATTGAAACTGCACCATTATAATTTGGTCGGGCGTACGCATACATATTAAAACCTAAGCACTGAGCTAAAAAGTTGCATCACGATTACAATTCATTGTGCATGTCAATGATTTTCGCAGACCTGCAAAGAGAACTTATGCTGGAAGCTACGAATTCAAAGCCTAAATCTAGGTGAAACGCGAAGCGCTACGATTTCAGATCTACTGACTGTAATTTTTAAGCGAATCCATCATTTACCGTGCTGCTCGTGGCAAATAACTGGTACGGTGAATGGTCGGCTCGATCACCCGGCAGAGACACGAGCGAGCAATTTGCCTCGCCGGGTTGCTGGCGTTCCGGAATCACAGCTGCCTCGGAAGTGACTAGCAAACACAGAGCAGCGTCGGACTGCTGACAAAAAAAGATGCAGCTGAGTCCACGAACGCAATTGGAAAAATGGCGGTGGCGGGTTGAATAGTTATAGAAGGATCTCGCGTGGCTGCAAAGAAGTCAAGAGCTTGCTCGAGAACAGGGCAGCTGACTGGCGCTGAACTTCTTAACTTCTTTCGACTCGTGTGTCGCACAACCGTCTGCTCCATGCAAGAAACCTGCCTTCCGGCGCAGATCGCCATCCACCACGTGACCAAGCAAACTCCCTCAAGGTCAAGCATTTGAATCCTCAGGCGACTGGATGACTGACGAATGGTTCGCAGAGTCGAGTCGACATGGCGAGCGACATGAAAAGAGTCGCTCTGAAAATGCCTAAAGAGAGATGATTCGAGAGAACTGAGTCACGCGAACCACCAGCCCCCTCCCCCCCCCCGCGAGAATCCAATGATAAAAATGGCAAATGTTTGCTGCTCTACGACAATAGATTCATTGAAATAGTGATTCTGAACGCAGAAGACATCTGAGCATGGTGGACTTTTTTAATGAACCTACTGCCGTACCATTATGTTGTTATTGTAAACAAGAAGATGAGGATGAGGCCTCTAAAGCAACGGTCGCCTCTCACGAAACTGCTACGATTGCTTATAAAGCTTACAACGCATCTGTTTTGCCTAGAAAAAAATGTTTTCTGAGGGTGCTATGCAAACATACTATTGATATTATTATGTAGGAATAAAACGCACCAACAGCCAGCAAAGATTCCATCGAAGCTAGAAACGGCAACTTTCACGTGGGTTCCGTTAAGCAGCCCCACCGTACCCTAACTTCCTGTTCTCTTTAGTCCTCTCCTCTGTTTCTCCTTTGGTCGCGTTCGGAGTTGCGACTTAGGGGATCGGATGAGAGTCACGAAAAAGCAATGCCAGGCTAGAATGAAACTGAGCATGCTAAATCGGCAAGAGTGTGAGCGAAAGCCAATGGGATAATTTGCAGTTCCTGAAATTTTAGTATTAGGGCCAGTGGTTATGGTACTCCAATTGATCAAGGTCAAGGCGAATATATTTGCCCCAAGATCGTGAGCTCGAGCCCTGTGGCATATGTGGAGCGCTTGAGTAGGCATTTCGTTCTCTTAGGGCGCTGAACAAATAGTTTATTTATATAAATATATATATATAATATGGTATATATATATATATATATTCTGATCTATATATCTATATATATATATATTCTGATATATATATATATATATATCAAAATCAATGGTTGAACGTGATAAATAGCTTTTATGAATTAAACCTAGCATAAGTACACATTTAATTTGTAAGCAAATTAAGAAAACTTAATTTCTATTAGTCGGCCCATGTGCTTCGTCCTTTGTGTGCTTATGCACGCTGTCTTTGGGCGTGCTGCCACTAATCACTAAGCATATCTGCATGCTCACCCGGTACGTGTCATCTGTTAAGTTAGGCTTGTTGTCAGCTAGCCACTGCCACTAACCATTAGAACGTGGTTCCCTTTGCAGCAAAATTAAACTGCTAAGAAAGCGATTACGTTCTCGGAATTTTCCATGTTAATTTACTACCCGGGCGTGTTCCATGCGCAGCAGAGCCGATCCCACGACCTAAGTGGTTACAGGTTGGCAGAGCGATGGTCAGCAGCTGCACTTTCGGGCGTTGAACGAGTGAGCTGAACACGCTACCGCTGGTACAGTACAGCTGTGGTCCTCTGTATCTTATGGGCAGAAAGCGTTTACTCATCTAGTTTCTTCCAGGTAGTGGTGCACCAATCGCACCGTCCGCAGCCGCCAACAGTCTCGTGACTCGCTTGTCCTGGTCCGACTCTTCTCCAGCTCTGTTGAGACTTGTCAACGTGATGCAGGCAGTGGCAATAAAGCATTCTTTGCTTAATGCGTTACAGTATGCTGCGTTTCCGGCAGAGGATGTTAGTTCAGGAGCTGCTAAGAAGCGTTTTGTTAAAGTGGTTCGGCAATGAGCGGCAAGCCGCCTAGCTTGTGAGCTTGAACCGCTGGCACAGTAAGTCTCCAGCAGCAGGACTTGACTAGAATCCAGCTTTGTTGGTTGCTAGGTTGCTAGGTCCGAGTTGAGCACGAGCTCGTGGACCGTGGCCGTGTGAGAGAGTAGCCATGAGGAGTGTCACACAAGGGGGGAATGCGGGCTCACGGAAAGTGTGGCTGAGTGGCTGAGCGGTGAGAGTGGGAGCGAGCGCTGTGGTACAACATTTGCATGCATCCACGGAGGGGACGGAGAGACGGGCCCTGCGAAGGCTGGTAGCTGTTTCAAGCAAAGGCGTCCACACGAGAGGGCAGCCAGACCCTTCAAACCATAGTGTGCAGGTCGATGTGAATTATCGGCCTTTCGACAATTTTACACTCATATTATGGTTATGTTTCTACCTGGCTACCATCAGCAACTCATCGCATGAGGCGATTGTCTCACCTGATAGCTGTCGCTAAGACAAGGCGATTCTCACAAGGATTTCGATATCTTCAATTGGGCACCTAACTGCTTCAATCATTAAAGAAATTCATATCCGGCATCTGGCTTTAACACTTGGCCTCTATTACAAACGACCCGTTTTTCTGACATGACAGTTTGAAGCACCAAGAGGCAGCTAATGCCGACTAACTGATAGCTGATTTAACAGCCTTTTTTTGTATAGCGACAGAAGAGCCTTTACGGCTATCACCACCACTTGCAGTGGTGATAAAGGATCGCCCACCACAGGGTCGCGCTGAGGTCGTGAAAAGCAACCACCTTACCTAGTGAGCCATTACGACTAATAGCAATTATCGAAACGCCAGCATCGCGCTACGCCAGTTCTCCACAGGCTGCAAGCGTGTGACACCCCCCCCCCCCGGTACAGCATGCAGCCACAGTGCTTCACGCCCTATGACGAGCGTGACGAAACAAAACAGGTGATAGGAATTTTATAAAGAAATCGGTTGGTGTGCTCCATATGTACATATCGAGGGAGCATAGAAAACGAGGCGAGCAGAAACAGATGTGCTGACAAATCTTGGTTGTCTATTTCAGCGAGAAAATCTAGTCATCAGCTCTCCTTCCGTGACACGTGACCTGTACCACATGCTGCTGCTGCTTCGCATCACTCTGTAGACCTACAGGATAGAAATATCAGACATGATTCTAATCTTTACCCGACCGGCAGCCAGCGCTCGTCGGAGTGCACGGTCGTTAAAAATGGATCTTAGTCTCCTTAGCGGCCGAATTAGTTAATAGTCCTATAAAGAGAACAAGGTCGACTCTGCAGGCCATCTGCCTACCATTTGTGAGGCCGATCGCGCATGAGCCTGAGCCTATGCACTGCTACTGCCGAGAGCTCGAGGCTCGAGTAGGAGGCAGCCATACAACGACGTCATACCATGCAACCTACCACGTGATGCACTCGGCCTGCATCTTGGGTATCCACACTGTTCTCCAGCGATGCCTGACGGCGTGATCTTTCCTGCAGGCGGCGACCTCGTCCATGACGTGGTACCAGCAGTCGTACAGCGACCAGTTCGAGCGCATCGCACACCTGGTGCTGAGCACTTCTAGGCAGGCCAGTTCGTCGGCCGTATCTAGAGGCACAAAATAGGAGGGACCGATGTTTGGGGGAAGCCGCGAGGTAGCCAATGGAGCAGCTTGACCTACTATATTATCCAGCCTCGATTCGGTGCGATCCTATAATATGGCGGCTGAGAGTGCTGGCCAGCAGTATGCACTCTTGTTGGTGGACAGATTAAAAAACTACCGCAAAAGAAGCGAAGCGATTCGCTCAGCTTGAACGTCAGATGCCACAAGCATTCCACTGCACGGCTACAATAAATAATAATAATAATAAGGCAATAATAAAAGTACTACTATAAAAAGCCTTGTGGGTGGATATAAATAGCTTTTTTATAAATATGTACATGTGTACTCATGCCGTTAGAGGAATGTATCGCTTTCTATGCTCTTGATGGTACTCTGAAAAGGAGCCAAAATTCAAATTTGTGACAATAATCAAGAGTACGCAAATGTAAAAACAAGCAAATAGAAGACGATTTAGGTGGACTAAGAAAATCCGGTAAACATCGGGTGGAATTAATTGTTTTGCCTTAAATCACGATTCGAGTGATATTGTGAAGTCGACCGGCTGAGAAAAGCATGCAGTACGTGACGGCACAGTCGTCAAGGTCATTTGAGGCTTGTCTGAGGCACAGTTTACGTCACGAGCGCACGGAAACTATTGTACGAGAGTAGGCCAGAGGAGTAATCGTTTAGACAGACAACTATGCCGAAAAAATGATGGGAGCTAAAGGTGAATAGTGACATGAGCTTGACATGGAAGTGATGTCTGTTTCAAGTTCACCGTAAAGAACCATTTTATTACTTTAGAAAAGTAATCAGAGTAGCGGTACCAAGGAGCTGTACTAGCCATTAGATACAAACGTGGCATTTGAAGGTTCACCCCTTTCTATATTGCATCTGTAACCTGGCTAGAAAGATATTCAGTTCTCAGAGTGTGTTTTACAAATATGTCATCATTATTGTTATTATTACCCAACCAAAATACTACCAGAACCATGACAGCAACGCAATACATACTACAATGCAATACACGGTGCAATATATTACACACTGTATAAACAGCAGTGCAATACACACTGTAGTTCGATGAGCTACCAGCAACACACAATTTAGGTTAGTATGTCTCTCTCTCTCTCTCTCCACATATCTCCGTCCACCTCTCTTTCTCTCTCTCTCGCTCGCGACACGCGGTCATCTTGCTCGCTTGTGACATGACGTCTAAGCACTCGTTGCCGGTAGTCTGCGAGGGAATGCGACATGTGGTGAATCACACGAGTTTCAATTCGAACTCGCCTTTGAGCTAGCAAGCTTAAGTCCAAGGATGCACTGCCCTCTCTCTCTCTCTCTCTCTCTCTCTCTCTCTCTCTCTCTCTCTCTTTCTCTTTCTCGGTCTCGGAAAGCGCATACGTCTAACAGTCAATCTCCTCCAGCTATTCATTTTGGCGGGGTTAAACTAGCGCCTACCGCTGACGTCGCACCTGTACGGTTGATGCAACGTTGCGAACGCATCGAGCCACCAGTAGAGGGGACCGTTTGGAGGTCACCACCTGGGTGGGCTGAATTGGGCTTGCGGTAGAACTAACTACCTCCCCGCCCCGCGACTGCACTTACCGCGTCCTCCAGCGGTAGGCCGTGGTGCGCAGAAACTGCACTGCAGCATGAGCAAGAAAACAGCTGCAGTGGCGAAGCTGTTACGAATCATAGTCGCAGCAAGCGACTTCCACTCAAAGCCCGGGAAATGCGCGACGAAAGAGGGACGGCGAGGGAAGATGTGAAGTGTGTCAAGGACATCAATGAAAAAACTATCAACGAGTCCAATTAACTTCGAAGTGACGTTGTTGCATGGTTTTCAAAATACAGATTTTTCTTGGTGAAATCTCATCCAAGTCTCTATTTAAAACACGGGGAGAGGGCTTCTAGCGGAAGTGAGTTAGGGCACACTGACGCGGTATCGGTTGCTACAAGAGAACCTTGGTTGTAGGACATTTCCTCCGGACATGTACCCCCCCCCCAGGTGGACCCTAGGACTTTTCCCCCGAACGTTTTCCCCGGGTATTACATTCCCCCTATGTTGATGCATGCATAGCTATGATCAAATTAAGTTCACATCCTGAAAAATAAAGTCCGCTCAGAATAATTAGAAGAATGGATTGGAAGGATGGTTTTCTAATGGAGCGAGCGGCAGCGGCGTCGGCCAGCTGTGCAGTTCGTCCCGCAAGAGTTCGGTCCCATTCGACGCCGCCAGGCACGTGTTAGTACCCGTCAAAGCTGGCGTGCGCTACGGTGTGTCACGCCGTAGCTGCAAATGAGCGCTAACCTCAGAGGTCTTCTGAGTATAACTCGATCTCATGCGAACTAGTTCCGCTCTAATAAGCACCGACTAAAGCCTGGAATACGAGCGAGGATGGATTTAGGCGGCGGAGGCACAGCCTGTCCTAAACCCGAAATCATAAGCCCTAAACCCTCAGACATTAAGCAATAAACCTTAAAACCCTAAACACTAAACCCTAAACCAAAGAAACCCTAACCCCTGATACCCTAAATCATAAACTATAAAAACCTAAACACTAAACCCTAAAACGCTAAACCCTAAACCATATACCCGGCGGATGTTCTACTCTAGGAGAAAATATCCGGTGGGGAATGAATGTCCGGGGGGGGGGGAAACGTCGAAGGGGAAATGTCCATACCCCGGTACCTTCGGGTACTTTCGTTGGTGCTTAGATTGCACTCAACTTAGTTCTCAATTTAAATCAGGTTATTCTAGCATCCCATTTATTTGCAGTTACGATCTCCAGAGAAGCTACTCACAAGCTAAGTAACTTGTATAATTAAACCTTGCCAAGGCGTCGTGTCCGGAATGTCGAAGCGCTAATAGCCTCAAGCGTGTGCGAAGAGGGTTGGCTCGGGCTTGCTCGGGTATTTTCTGACTTTTTTCTGACTTTTTATGATATTTTCGGGCATTGTCTTTCACAGCTACTTACAGCACTATTGCTGGAAGCGTGTTGGCGAGACCTCAATAGATAAACCTCAATCGGTGCAGCGAAACGAGCTGGTTGTGCGCGCGTGCTCATTGGTCAGACATCAGTGCAAGAGAATATTAACGGTTTCTTAATTAAGCGTTGGGAAGCAGACATGCCTGCAAGTGTGTTCACACACACGCATGTGTGTGTATGTGTGTTTGCGAGCGCACCATCACGTTTGCGTTTTCGTGTTCATACACCAACACACGAACACATACGTGTGTGTGTGTGTGTGTGTGTGTGTGTGTGTGTGTCACAATCTCGGGCTTACACAGCTTGAACCGGATGGCTGTAGCAGTACAGAGCAGGTCAGCCAGGTGTTGCAGCCGTAATTATAACTACGAACGAACCAGCCAACGAGCTGTAAGGAAGCAAATGCTGCCTGTCTGCACGCACGGCCTTCTGCCCGCGGCTATTGATTAGAATGATCTAGATCAACGGCAGGTTGTGCTATATTTACAGTGGGGGCGCTCTTGATTTCTGCCAAGCTCTTATAGCGTAGCCGGCAGCGTCGTCGTTGAAAACGAGAGTTGACGAAACAGCCACCACCCGTGGCTAATTAATACAAGCAGAAACAAATGATGGTTGAGACGCCGGCATTCGTCCTCATTTTGTCACCGCTAAGACTAGTACACCTGAGTCACGCGAGCTGCGTTTGCAGGAGACCAGATCAGATTTGATCAAACCGGATTCGGAGAAGCTCAGAAAGCCGATGCGGCGGCAGCACCGTCGTAGAGACACTATTATGTTCTTGTAACCCTGGTCAATGCAAGTGCTGGCCAAATGCTCTTGAAGTTCAAGATAGATCATGATATAAAACTCTCTTGCCTAACACTCATTCGGTCTGTGTGACTTTGCAGAATTAGAGACAGCGGGGATCCATGCTGTAAAACTAACGGCGAGCAAGCAAACGTGGGAGCTATAACCTGCATCTGAGGGTGAGCACGGCCGGCAACGTCGGCCGACTCGTAACAAGCTGACAGTAGCTGGCGCTCAACGCAATGTCACACCGGTGACTAATCGGTGGCACGTCGGAGCCAAGCAGCTCAAACCGGCGCCAGCGTCAGCGTTGGCGGGCTCTCGCTCCTTGAGAACGTGACGACGTAGGTGGTAGGTTAATGCATATTATATTCGCTGCTGCTGCATGATAGTTCCTCCTTACGTTATAGTTTTAGCTGAGGCAAAGTTTTGAAAGTGTCTTTAGAGTAAAAAGGAAATGAAAATTTTGGCGATCTGCAGCCAGCAGGTCTGCAGTGCAAGCTTCCTTATTGTGTGACCAGCAGAGCAGACCCTACCCGAGATATTCCAGGGGCACTGCTGTTCACCGGCCGTTGCAGACGACTGTCGTTGCGCGTATATATTTTGTGTGCCCTTGGCTAGTTCGAGGTCGGCGGCTGACCTTGAAGTTAACGATTCCGGTTATTCACTGCACCGACCACCTCTTCGAAGCCTGCTCGTTCGTCTGCGGATAACCGTAACTCAAAGCAGAAGCTGATGCCTGCGGATTCGACAGCCCCCTGCTCCTTCAGCTGCAGACGAACGTCAGTCGGCCGTTTCGAGCCTAATCAGCCACTCGGCTGCAATGACGCGCGGCCAGCTGCAACGTTCGAACCAGTGAACTGCAGCTAACCCATGGTCGATTGCAATGGGCGGAGAAATGAGGAGGGCAGCTAACCCTAGTCAGTCCCACGGAGAGAGGGGGCCTACTTGGTGTCCGAAGAAGGCAGTCAGTTGTGCTATGTTGTGTGACAGTGTCTCCAGTGGCGGCCGGTTAAGTACGAGTCTCACGGAGACAGAGCAGGCACACGTGTGCAGTAAACGAGACTCTTTTTTACTCCAAACAGGCACATGTGCGGACGCCCAATCAATCGCAGCAAACGCCGCCAAATATAACCTGCATTGGTGGCCTGAGGCTGCGCTGCTTCAATGGCTTAACTATTGGCCACCGGAGAGGCATGTGCATTAGTGTCAGGCGCTTCGATAATTGCAGCAGAAGCCGCACGGACACCCAACAGCTAGCAAAGCAGTAGCGTGAGGCATTCGTCGTCGTCTTCGAGGATGTGATGACGTGATGGGCTCCAATGTGTTGCTATGTACAGAAGCCATCAGTTTTGAGGGCTCAGAATGAGCTGATTGGTAATTTCGGCTACGAATCCAAGCAGCAGCCAGCGTATTGGCTCTAGAGTAGAGACTCGTGCACCACCCGATGGACGCTAGAGTCTGGCAGTAGATGCAGGACCGGTAGACGAGGGCGAAGCTCAACTAATACGCCATTTGCATAAGTATGATCTAGTTTGTTTATGTTTTGGACCCTATTCACACTGTCTTGCTCTTACGTTAATTATCCTACATCATGAATGTCATTAGCCTCCGGTCATGTCCCAGCATGTTAAAATGGATGTAGTCACTCCTCTACTCAACATTGCGTCTTCAGACCAAGAGAACTTGAGCAGCCGCCACCAAGACTCGCGTCCACCATTCCTATCACATACACTGGAGCTAGTTGTGGCAGACCAGCTGAACTCATACATCGAAACTTCCAACATTTCTAGTAAGTTCAACTCTGGCTTTAGAGCTAATAACTCGATAGCGTCACTCTTGTTTTGGGTGTACAACGACCTACTTAGGAATGCAGACATGGGTAAAGTTACTCTGATTTTTTGCTCGATCTGTCTGCAGCTATGCTATCGATCACCAAGTCCTTGAGCACCTCTCATCTTGCCAGGGCATCTCTAGTACTGCTCTGCAATGGCTCAGGTCCTATCTCACTGGTAGACTCCAGAGTATTGATGCGAATAAACAAAGATTATCCGAGGAACCCTTGAAACATGAGTACCTCGGGGCTCCGTGCTAGGTCCGGTTATTTTCACTGTTTATGCTCTCTTTCTCTCTCTTGCCGCTGTGATTGCCAACCACAATCTAGGCTTTAACTTCTATGCGGATGACACTCAGTTGTACCTTTTCTTTCATACCTCCCAGCCTTCGAGCATGTCGAATTTTCTCAACTACATAGCTGTATGTATTGATGACATACCACATTGATGGCAGAACATTTTCTTAAATTGAATGCTGATAAAACCAACTTACTAGTTTTTTGAAAACCCAGTCTGATTCAGAAGTAAGAATGGCTAATGCTCAAAATCGGGTCGGCCAGCATAACTCCGGTTAAATCTGCTCAAAATTGAGGCGTCATGTTCCAAAATGACACTTTGTTTGACGACCACATCGGCCCCACAATCACGTCTGAATACTTTCAGCTCCATAACATTGCTAAAATTCAGGCTTGTTCAGATAAGGATACCACATATTCATTAATCCATGCGCTTGTGAGATTCCATATTGACTTCTGTAACTCACTGCTTGCTGGCCTACCGGCATATGCAATCAGGCGTTTACAGCTTGCGTAAATCTCTGCAGCTAGACTGGTCTGTCGTGAGAGTCGCATTTACCACATCACGCCACTTTTCACCGACCTGCGCTGGCTACCAGTCAAGCAACGCATCGACTTCAAGGTTTTGTCGCTCACTTTTAGGTCACTTCATTCTATGGCTCCAGCCTATCTCTCAGATATACTCCTCCACCAGACCAAGCATCGTACCATCCGCTTTTCGAAATCCAACAATTTATCAATACCTCGTACAAACCTAAATCCTTTGGAGACCGTGCATTTAGTTCATATGCTCCAAAAGCCTTGAACTCACTCCCAACTTGCGTCAGAAAATCCCTGACTTGACCACATATAAAAAGAACTGAGAAACACACTTCTTAAGGACATCATTTAGTTGGTCCCTGTTATTCGTCCTTAATGTGCTTATGCGTGCTGATACTGTGCATGCTGCCAATAACCACATTTGCATGCTGACCATGTGCATGTCACCCCTAACCACGTCGTTCATGTTGTTTATCGACCATGATATTACTCACGATTCAATCGCATTTCCCTTTGCAGCAAATACAATGCGCCTAGGTAGAGGTTAAGTTTTTTGAGGATTCTTTATCAAGTGCATTATTATTATGATTATTATGTTATTATTATTGAGGTAGATTGTTATATGGACCAAGCATTTGCAGTCGATTGCAATTCATTGCATGAGAATGCGTATGCACAAAGGAGCAAAATTTGGTGGGTACACTTTGAACTGAGTGTAGTCCTATATGCAAGGTCGATTAGAGCTTAGCGAAAGCGATTTGAGGATGGTTTGCTTTGGATTAAAGTAGATTGGGGTAGTTTCCAAGGACATTTCACACGATTACCGCCCATTGCCAAAGTGCGATGATGTACACTTGTTTTTGTTTTATGTGATTTCGCATACAGTATGGCGAACTTTAAAATGCAATAACAACTGGACCTGGCTGCAAGCTATTTGGACTTTGAATGCGGTGGATTCGGCGGATTTAAGTGAATTGCAGTATATTTCCGAGCGACTGCCATCGATTGCAGCAAATTGCACGAGAACAGCCGTGCCAACGCAAATGAAATTGTGTCCCTCAAATTGTGTCCCTCTTTCCTCCCTCAATCTACCGTAATCCTCTGCAATCCGCTGCACAGCGACCAGAATTCGTACACTAGACGCTCCAATAATAATTGCTAGCTGCTTTAAACTTCAGTTTTTGTACAGTCGCTTAACTTCACTGCAGTAGCCTTGACCATTCTACAGCAATCTACGGCAATCGACTGCAACTTCCCGAACCAGTACGTCAATCCACCACAACCAGCATAAAACCACCAGAATACGAATACTTTATGATCTACTAGTGATTGAACGTTGCCCTAATTTTTGGTTATTGTGTAGTCGCTCAATTTCAATGCAATTTCTTTGACCATTTAGAAGCAATGCACTGCAAATGACTGCAAGGGCCCATATCATTACAGCAATCTACCGCAATCTGAAACAAAATGCCCTGAAACCGCGTTCGCAATGCTCCAATTATGAATGCATGTGCCAAAGCATACTGGTTAAAGTAAGCCACATCATTTTAAGCAATTTCAAACATAATCTCTGTCAATACATGGCAATCTACGGCAACGGCTCTGTTCGAAGCAGTAATCCACTGCAATTCTATGGCCAATCGATCACAAATTGGTTGCACTAATGACCACTTCTAATCAAATTTCGCATTTCTTTGTGCTAAAGTAAAATCGTAGGACTTTGAAGCTGCTTGGCTCATTAATTGTGAATAATGCACGGCAATCGACTGGAATGGCAGGTAGCAATACTCCAGACCATGGTAAATTGACGAGAAATCGGCTGCACCAAGCTTTAATTTTCATTTCACGTAACATCTCCCTGGCTCGCAATTTTTGATAACCCTTTCGACCAGCTTTGACCATTCAATCTTGGGTGATACATAGCAATCGACGGCAATGGCAGGGCAAATAGGGCAATCCGTTATGATCCATGGCAAATCATTGGAAAGTAATCGGGCCAATATCAAGTTTATCCTATCTATCACAGTGAAATGTCATTAAAGTGCAATAACATCCTTTCAACCATTCGAGCTCGTGCAATCGCGAGCACTGAATAATAATAATATAATAATAATAATTCACCTGATAAAGCGCCCTCAGAGAACTTAATCTCTCTCTAGGCGCTGTACATTTGCTGTAAAATGAATGGCGATCGACATCAATGGCCCTACGCAATACCCCAATTCTCAGGAAGTTGAAGACGAATTGGCAGCACGAAGCCTTAATTGTCATTACATATCGCATTCCGCTGAGTCCAAAGTAAAACCGTGGCGATTTCAATGTGGTTTTCTTGTTAACTGTCAGCAATACATGGCAATCAACAGCAGTGGTAGGGGCCGATAGTGAAATCCGTGGAAAATTGACAAGATTTGCTGCTATAAACTGCCACTCTTATTCCACTTAATATGTATCTGTGTGTGCGTATAATTTTCACCCATTGTGCCCGTTCAATCGACTGCAAGGCACGGCAATCTATGCCAATGGCCCTGGGAAATTCACAAATCCATAACGGTTCGATACAAATGGACCGACATTTGCTGAGAGAAGGTCCAAATTTGCTTGCATATCGCTTTATACCGCATTAAAAGTGCCGCCCGATACTTTTAAAGAATAAATAAAAGGCACAATCGAGAGCAATGCACAGCAATTAATGGCAATAGCCCGGCCTCAACCGAAATCTGTTTCAAATTTTCTGGAAATTGGCTGTTTGAATTTTTAATTGTCATATCACTTAACGCTCACTGTTTGAGTACATACTTTCATATTGCACTTTCAACCTTGGGCAATGCACGGCAATCGACAGCAATTGCCAGAGACAATAAAAATCTATAATTGTCCGCTGCAAATACAAACGAAGTAGAAGTGAGAAGATCTAATTTTTCTTGCGAAACAGTGAGCTGTATTAAAAGTGCAACCACATCTTTTCAACCAATCGTGGACGTACATGCCAGGCCAATGCACAGCAATCGTCGGCAACGGCCTATCAAATACGGAAATCTATAACGTTCCATTAAAAATATACTGGAATCTGCTGTTTAACGCTCCCATTTGTATTTATTGTTTGTGTACACTCTATTTTTGGTGCACCCGGGAAACTCCATTGGTAATGCTAGGTATCGGTCACTACGTTGCAATTAACGGCAACGGTCCACGCCAATACAGGAATCTCCTGCAATCCGTCGTAAATCAAATGCACCTAGGCTGTGCAAAGCGAACGTAAACATCGAGTATTACAACTCAATTTAAAAGAAGTCGGATTTAATAGCATATGTGTCCTTCTGCTGCCGTCTTCTGCCACGCCCTCTGCATTTGGGAGGGCGGCAGAAGAAGAAGCAACAAGACAAGGACCAACGATTTTTATCGCATCACACCATGTTCGTGGTCTACCGTAAATTCAAACCCAACATGGAGTTGCGATTCAGTCAGCGTGGAATGTAAAGCTAATACGGCAATAGCAAATATTGATCTTGACAGTCAAGCAGGACTGAAGCCTTTGCACTGCCGGCAACTCAAGTACGTGATCGATGAACGAAAGCCGAAACCCAACGCGACACATCTCCTGCAGCTGCTGTACCTGACATGTAAATCGATCAGAATCGGTAAACAAGTACTTGAGTCTAAGCTTATTATGGACTCGATGAACATTGACAAGAATGATGCTGTCCAGGTCGGCCATCTGGAAAGCATAGACATCGCTCGGTCATCAGCCTCACAATGGCTGTCTCTCGTGCCAGTCAGTTCAGTCGCTTCTTCTTTTCGGAGACTGAGATTAGAGTCCAGGTTGCGGAAAGTTGCAACTTGAGGTCTGGGTTTACTATATAGACTTACTGCTGCGATAATAAACATGGCCCTCTAGCTATGTCACTTCCGAGGAAACTGGGGCCTTGTTCGTGGATGCCTGAAGCAGCTGAAGAGTAAAAGGGTACCGACCGAAAATAGAAATCGCCTTAGGCATTTTAATCGCTGACGACTCAAACTGGATAAGGACTTTGGATTCAGTCACGACGTCAGTAGGGGACGAACGGATCAACTGGCCATTGAGCTTGCAATTGATGAAACTTCCATGCAGACTATGAACACATGTATGACCGCCTCACCTCAGCACCTGCTGCTGCATCCAAAGCTGCTGCTACCGCAGCTGCTGCGGCAGCAGCCGCAGCCACAGTCTCAGCGTCAAATGCAGCCAAAATGGTCGCAGCAACTGCACTAGCAGCAGCTCATCCACCTAGGCAAAATCAGTGGCAGCAGAAGATGCAGCAGAAAGAATCTATGCAGCAATAGTATCATATGATGGCCTCGAACATGCCTCAGCAGCAGCTGCTGCAGTGTGGATTTACGCAGCCGTCACGGCAAGCACCAATACCGGCGAGTTGGAGAGCCCCAGCGAAGTTTGGTAAGCAAACAATGCGCAAGCAGATCTACAGCTGTTTAGACGAAACGAGGAGCAACAAAGGCAGATGTTACAATATCAATATCGGAGGCTGTGCTCCAGCATCGAATGTACTGGATGTACTGGCCGACACGCTGGCTGACCTGCCTGATTTAAACCGAGCGATATCGGAAGACGAATTAATGGATCACCTGTGCACGAACAACAGGCTCACACGGGATTCTGAATGCTTTTCGAATAATGTAATGTAATTTATCTCCGTCTGTAACTCCACTAAGTCATAAAGACCATGTGGGTGTTACGCAGGAGAGTTTTGTATAGCCCACTCACAGCATAAGCGGCTTTCGGGACGAATTCGGTAGCTAACAGACTTCGTATCACGCAACAAAGAAAAAGTGGGAAGCATAGCAGAGTTAGGAGAGCAGTTGACGTCGTGAGTAGCATAGAAGTAGCAGCTCAGGACCGCTGAAAATGATGTGCCATAGCCGGCAGCAGGAGAGTAGTTGTCGTTGCGTAAAAATTGTGGAAGCAAGCTCCACAGTCTAGGACCTGCAGAGCTCAAGCTTCTATCGCCAATGGTCTTTAAGCGGAGGAATGGGACAGCTAATTTATTTTCCATACAAGACCTGAGGGTACGAACAGGCTGAAACTGATGCAGCAGTTCAGCTAGGTACGAAAGAGCCGAGCCGTGGCGGGCCTTGTGGGTGAGCGTAAGAACTTTCCTCTGTATCCGTTGCTCAACCGGTAACCATCCTAGCTCTTTCAGCAATGGAGACACGTGCTCAAACCGCTGGGACTTGAAGACCAGCCTTGCAGCCATGTTCATAGTCAGCTGCAGTAGCCTAATAGCTTTATTTGGCAGCCCAGCCAAAAGGGAATTACAATATCAAGCCGAGACAGAACTAAAGAGTTAGTTAATTTTTTTACAAGCCACTGTGGGAGACAGCTCCTAATCTTAGATAGGGATCGGATGTGATGGCTAGCCGTAGGATCAGACTTCTGAATGAAGCTTTTGAAATTGAGGCATTTGTCAAAAACGACACCTAAATTTCGAGCACGTGGTAATGGCTTTATTAGCTCTCCGCCCGAACGATCTTTTTTGTCACAGCACCGCGTAGATTATAATGATGATGACCATCGATTTGACTTTCTTTTGAAGGCCTTGGAGCCCATGAGCTACGACCGAAGCTGAAAACAAAAGTGTCAGTGTGCCAGCCTCCAATGTACCGGATGCACCAGCCTCCAATGTACCGGATGCACCAGCCTCCGGAGTAGCTTACTGTTGAGCCGTGAAAAAACTTGATTTGCGTGCAGCCACACGACTATCAAGCTGGAAATGCCGGAGGAGCACAAGCAGCAGTAGTAGCTGCCCGAGCAGCAGTTTTCCTGGCTAGCCGATGTGGTCAGCCTGACCGCATGGCCGTGGCGCCATGTGACTCATGGGCAGGTTACGAACCTTTTCATGAACGCCGCCAGAAGCCGCTGAAGTGATAAGATGCAGACCAAACACAAGTACCGAGTCGTCATGTATACCAACTGCCAGCTAGTCGACCTATGCGAGAAGTTTGGATGAAGCCACTAATTGAGCATGCCAATGACGATGAACCTGGCCTGACCATCGGCCAAGTGGAGTAAGAAGGCTGGTAGCGAGCCGTCTATACAGACTGGCAGCTACTCGATCCGTAGAATTATTAAGTAACTAGCTGTTACATCAGCATGTAGCAGAAGGAGGCACAGGCAGCAGTGCTTGATCAATGTAACTTGTGACCGGACTATGAGCCCCATATTGGACCGATGTAGCAGAGTGAGCAACAAGAAATGAACCATCGGATACTCGCTCTGCCAGAGATTCTTACCGGAGAAGGAGTTTCAATTTAGTGGCTAAGTTAGCTTGGAACGTAAATTTGAACTGGCCGCAGTGCCATCAATCAATCGGAAAAGCAGGCTCGAGGCCGGTGCACTGCCAGCTACTGAAGAGCTTGATCGATTAACACAAGCTGAAACCCAGCACGACACACACATGCAGCTGCTGCACTTGACAGGTAAATCAATCATAATAGGCAAACAAGGAGTTGACAATGCTCAATATGAACTCGATGCAGTTTGAGCCCTGAAAGGATTTCGGCAGACGATTCACGGATTCACGGCTGCTGAGCAAAATGAGAGATTCGTTGCGTCATTTTTTCAAATTTTAAAGTCGAATAGGTTGAATAATGATTAAGTTGAATAGACACAAGTGTATATTACACCAGCTCACTTTGACGTACTAAGTGCATTTTATTGATCACAGAGGCGTCCGACCATCGGACCACAACATGTAATCCATCCCTCTAACTCCCTGACTCGACCAATATAGCCGAAGTAAGGCGATGCCTTGGTACGACGGTATAAACTTGGTATGAACTACCTTGGCGGGCTACTGTCTTCAAACCACTAACGACCTCATCCGTCTTAAAGCTACTGGGTACGGTACGGTACTGGGAATCGAACCGTGGTCACATCCAATATATATTCCAGGTCACCGATGTACTGTATGAAGACCAACATATGCTTGTCATCTTGCATGAGTTCATTGCTAGGAAACAGAAACTGCCTTTGGGATGCAGGTATCTGGCTGTAATGTGATCCGGCACAGCACCATGATGGTGGACGAAAGAGCCATCGCTATCATATCTGATAATCTGCTTCAGGAGGCATTGAGGCTGCAAAGTTCAAGGCAAGGAATGCAAGTTTCTCAAAGGACCTCACAGCTATAAGCTCAGAAGTTGGGCTACCTATGAAAGCGAGCGAATTTTGGCAGCCTGCAGATATGCTGACCGAGATTAAGACCTCTGTGTTCAGAGGGAATCTCCTTCCCGAGCTAGGTAAAAAGATGTGTAGGAGTTTAAATATAGCAAATTTTCCAGTTGCTAGGAGCTGGGCTCAGTGCCAACTAGGCTATGGCTGAAGATGCTGGAGCGTACGCAGTGACCTGGGTCTTTGTCTGTCAGTGGCTGCTAGCTCGCAACGTTGGTCACTTCGACAAATAATTCGGAATTTAAAAAGTGGAACTCTTAATTTTAAAACAGAGAACCGAGCATGATCTCTTATTATTGCTCACGTGGTTTTAGCTCTGCTCCGGTAGTGATGCTGAATATATTCATTAAAAAGCTGATCGATATAGTTAACATGATATAGCACGCACTCTACTGTCTAAGTAAATTATGCACCACTTTATTATTACGAAAACTCAAAACCTGTACGTATTGACTTTAGGGCTATGTACTCGAGCAACCCTGCAAATCCTTCCACGCCAGGTGTAGCCGCTCCATTACTCCTTGTGTGTGGGCAAGAACGTTTTTCTAAAGAATCGAGTGTGGTGAAACAAAGCCAATCAGAAAGTGCTGTTCACTGACTGTCTAGCATATCTTCTAGATGTAAAAATAAATTTAAAATAATAATAATAAGATATATTTAACGTTAAATCTGTCTTTTTTCTCTTCTTTCGTCTAATAATTGGGTAATGCTAGTGTAATGGTAGCTAAAGTGCTAAAGAGGTGTTAATTAATGTACAGAGGGTTCTAGTAATGTTAAAAACCCTATTTAGACGATCGTGAGCAGGTTTTCTATGCTCTAAATACGAAAATATTTGATCTTTAAATAAAGATCCTACTTCGTGGAAGTTCACTTGTCGCTCTAGAGTCCGGAGCTGATTAAGCGTGATAAACAGGGACGACTGCATAGACTTTTACTAAGCAGTGCTGGATTGCGAACTCGACCCGATGCAGCTGCAGCATTTAGCATACTCAGCCTAATCAGCCTTCTGAGCTATGTCAAAATTCTGCGGCATGGTATTCGTAATTCTGAAGTTGCCGCCGTTGCATTTTGGTGCACAATTTCAACCAAATCGAGGCATAACCCCGGTGCCCAGCGTTTACGAAGCCTGTGTTCTGCTGAAGCTCAGTAATGCTTTGAGTACACTTGTCGTGAGGGAACGCATCGCCCGAGCTAAACGGCATATGCAGTGGTACTTCCTGTGCTAAGGAAAAACTCAAGTCGGACAAGCAAACGTGTGATGGCAATTCTCAGTTTGCTTAGGTACCAGGCTTTATTAAGCCCGTTGTTTCGCCTGAGCCTTCGGCTTTGTGCTAGCCTTTGGCTTCGGGCTAACCTTTGACTTGGCGCTAGCAGCTGGGTTTGGCTTGAAACTAGCCCTCGGCATCGCATTTCACCTCACGCTAGCATTTGGCTAATCGGGAGTGAAACCGTGGCTTTACACCAACCCATCGTTGATCGCTGAATTAAACTTTATCCTATCGGTCAGCCCATCAGGCTTCCTGTAATTTTGGTTGAACCGGGACGTCTAATCCGTGGCTATCGAGTAATCCATCATCGTGGCTTTGGTTAGCCTGCTACTTTGCCTTAGCCAATGGCCATGCTTTAGCCAGGCTTGGTGTTAAACCTTGGGTTGGGGACAGTGTGACTTAAGAAGTAGGCATGTTAGTTTCGGCATGCCATTCACATACTCATGCCCCCTGCAACGATTTGATCAGGCTCTGCGGTCAAAACCGATAGCTTGAGCTGGTCGGGGGGGGGGCAATTGTTCTCAGAGTTTAGCATAGTGGCCATGACGGCTTTAGGAGCTAGGATAACCTGATCAACGATTCTCATCAATCCTTTGGATCACCTGATCAATGAAGCTCATCGATCATTGAGCAGTATAATTATTGTGACAAGGCTGGCATCCGGCCTGATAAAACTGCGGTCATCGGATTGCTAGCTTTAGAAATAGTTGCCCAGATGGACATAACTTAGGCTAAAAGAAAAGATTATGCGTCTCACTCTTGGGCTAGGTCGTTTAACTTCCTAGTGCAGTGCATAAATGTGTCTCAATCCGGAGCCTTTCTTCACCTACACCTGTTTTTCTACAGCTAGCCCTACCTCAAAGGTCGAAGCCAAAGTCAACTTTTGGTTCACTCCTTGGTAGCATTCTAGCCATCCACTTTCATGAGCATGCCTCTTACCTAGTGCCTCGAATGATGGCACGAATTAGCCACCGACTGGGGGGAAAACCCGCCAAGCTCGTGGCTTCAGCACAGGGCGTACAGCTTTATTGACCCGGTAGCAAATCAAGGACGCCAATCGACGTCTCCTAAGGTTATGCAGGCCTCTTTGCATGTACTGCTTAACCACTTGAAAATTACACATTGCTCTGCGAGAGGAATTATGCCGAGACTCAAGAATGAGGAAAGCAGAATTTAAGGGGCCCCAACGAGCGCCAACGAAACTCTATTGGCAAAATGATTACAGGGAATTCCTCTACACGTTGCAAAAAAATAAGAAATAGGCAGGGCAAACAATTAGGCATAAAAGCTACTGCAGACAAGAAGGGTCACAGTAAAAAGTAAAAAAATCCGACTCTCTTTATTTAGAGAAGCAAACTATCTGTGCCTTTACTTGGCACCCAATCTCCGGGTCCCGGCATGTTTTTAGGACGTCCTCAGCTGCACAGAGTCCTTTATCCCTATACACACACGATGGTTTCACTGGCATTGTTTTTGTGTTCACTACTCTGGAGAATATTGTGGGCTCTACATCTGAACAGTTAGGAGGCCAGAGGCAGTTACTCTCTCTTTGACTCCAACCGTCTATTTTCACCTCTTTTCTGTCAATGCTGTCACATTAGTTTGTGCAGCTCAGCGGTCAAATCAGCCATTGCGGTAGAAAAGAGTAAGTAGAGTATGCAAGGAGTCGGCTTTTGGAGCCGCGTGGGATCGCTAGCTGCCGTGGTGAAGCACATTGAAAGCTCCCTCTGAACTAGTGGCCATGCCTTGCGTGGAAGATCACACCCTCGATGCGTCCCCGGAGGCACAGCTCGCAACCATTGTGGCCGAGCCATCGTTAGCCGTCGCTATCCCAATTCGGATCGCTTCGTCAACTGGCAAGCCAAGAAGCCCGTCGTATCCAAGTCACGACCAGTCCAGATGCAGCTGAAGGAAGATCGCCACCCGAATGGATATGACTACTGGATTTCATGCAAGTTCAAATTTATATATGCTGACAGAGCCGATCTGAGTGTTAGCCTTTCCAATATCTGAATCGGACTTGGTGAATCAACCAGTAAGTTGGTTTCGTTGGCATTCTTTTCAGGAAAGGAACAGCAGTGCTCGAACTGCTGCAGCAAGCTTCGACAGTGGCGGCTGTCGCTCTATAGGAGCCATGCTTACCGATCGTGCCTCAATCGCTACTTTGCTTATGACGGATTGGTTCAGTGCTGCAGCTTTGCCTCCCTGTTCTACGGCTGCCGTGAGATGGGCGTCGGTGGCAGCCAGCTCCAGCTTCGGGACCACTGCACTCTCTTAGTCAGGCACTGCCGACGTCCTGTCGACAGAGCTTGGTTCTCGAGGCTATGGCAGACCTAATGGTGTACCACCAACATTCAACTGAGCCTGCGAACTCAGAGAGAGAGAGAGAGAGAGAGAGAGAGAGAGAGAGAGAGAGAGAGAGAGAGAGAGAGAGAGAGAGAGAGAGAGAGAGAGAGAGAGAGAGAGAGAGAGAGAGGAAGAAAACATGCTTAGTAAGAAAGAGAGGGACATATAATTGACAGACAGCGAGGCAGTGACTGTCTGCCTCATCTGTACTGACAAACGCACCCGGCTCTTTAGAATAGCAGGATGTGTGCACAAAAATGCATGAATGCAATTTGTTACGAGTTTGAAAGGGAAGAGCCGTAGCGGTATGCACTAGCTTCGCCGACGATGCCATTGTTAAACGTAGCCCGAATGCATGTTATTGCCTCTTGATTAGTCAACTGCGTTGAGTAGTACGGCCTTCCAGATGAGCTAGTGACTGTCAGAAGCAGCAGGAACAGCCAAAAGTGCCCAGAAGATTAAGGACTTGGCAACAAAAAATCCCCTCTGTTCTTTCCAAATTCCTGTGAAGAAGCAAGAGCAGTGAATATGCCCTGCTGTGTCATCAAGAATCGCATGCCCTTGAGCCTATTGCGTTCTATTTGAGCCAATATCTAGGGTCCCGAATTTAGCTTCAGTCTACTCATTTAGCAAAGCTGGCCAATTTTCTTGGATCGCTATGCCTTAAGCACAGCTGGCCAATTTTCTAGGATCGTCCACCAGCATCTCTCTGGCAGTTCCATCCAAAAAGTGTTCGAAGTAATAACAAAAATAAGCCATTTAATTAAATAGCATCTTCAGAGAAATAAACATCTCTTTAGGCACACTGTACATATACAAGGAAATCAATGGCTGAACTGTGTAGCTCCCTATGAGCAGTGTTTCCTCTACAACCAATCACTGCCGAGCTCGAGACTCGGATTGCTGAGCTGGAGGGCAAGCCCTGATTTACTGCTATTTCTGGTGGCGACTGGGTAAGATATTTGCTTTGCTGTGATTGGCATCATGCAGAGAGCAACTTGGCTGGCTGCATCGCGTTTAATATGAGCTAGTTGACACTAGTGTACTTACTGTTGACTGACTAATAGCCTGGCTGAGTTACTCGTGGCTGGACCCGCAACTCCACTAGTCGCTATTTTGCACAGGTGTTACAGTTGCCTGTTGGGAGCTAGAATGGTCCATAGTCCACCCGCATCAAAAGTACCAGGACTAGCAGTAATAGCTTTGCAATACGTGTGAGTTACCAGTACAAATATCCAGAAGTGCCTTAATATAATACCTTTCTTCTGTGTGGCCTGCTCTGCTTGGCTGAGTATGAAGTGATGAACCGAAGACCTCTGCCAAACTCGGCACTGCTTTGTTGCTCAGCAGTAGAGTGTTGATCAGAAGTAGAGCAGCAAGTGCACCAGTAGCATCTCGAGTATAAAATTTGATTTCTATCATTAAGGATGTTTGCTCATTCACCACTTTGCCTTCGGCATAGCAACGTGAGAACATATCCCAAAGTCATCGGAGGCTTTGAGACCTTATCTGCCCAACTAATTAAAATTCATCCGGATTGGTGTTCGGGCATTGTTCGGACACATGCTTTACCTGCCGGGTTGGGTTTCGGTCAGTCGGACGGAGTCAAACACTTTGAGCAAATGGAAAGGAGAGAGAGAGAGAGAGAGAGAGAGAGAGAGAGAGAGAGAGAGAGAGATAAAGAAGCAATGAAGCGTTGTGGCTGCTGTTGAACGAGGCCGTTGAAGCGTAGCTGCCTCTGCTCGCTCAGACCGCTGACTGACACTGAAGCCTACGAAGATGTCAAGCCGCTGGATTTTAGAGTCTTCCAGTGGCCGCCTCACGGGCAGCTCGGCGATCTCACGGAATTGAATGGGGGTGGTGTTAAGAGCTAGGTGAACGACCATGTGGCTCGATCGAGAAGACTGCTCGAAGGTGGAAAGACTGCACACAGGTGGAAAGACTGAGCGAATATGGAAATAATGCAAGAAAGTGAAAAGACTACCTGAGATGGGCCTCTAAAGCTCAAGAAAGTGCACGGAGGCATGTACTGCTGAAGTAAGTACACCAAATAAGGATCGATATTTAATTTCAATGACATTCATATTAGACCTTTCATTTTTCATGAAGGAGGTCGGTCTGCTAGCCAGCAGAGGGTTGCAGCATAGGGTGCAGAGGCTGCTGCTGACCAGGGATAGCCACTATAGGAACATAGGTCCAAGATTGTGCAGAAAGAAAAGGCTCTCTACTTTGTTGAGACTCAACAAAGCTATTATCTGGCACAACGACCATCCCCAGCAGCGCTTGCGCAGCTTCACTGCCCTTCAAATATTCGGCATCCTGTCTCGAAAATGTGACACGGGAAGAGAGAGTGATCTCCCCCCTCCGGATTCCCACTCAAGACTAATCCCAAACCAATGCCTGCACTGTGGCTACCGACTTCACCAGGCTAAGCAGCTCTCTTGTGACGAGGAAGAGGGGAGAAGGGAGTGATCCCCTCACTTCTATTCCACACACATACCCCCGGATTTTGACTCCTGTACTGATCCCGAAGTGGTGTCTGGCGAGGCAGCCCTACTGCCGCCATTGACCAGACTGAGCTGCTAAATGGAGGCTGTTCGCTCTGTGTATCTTATAGCAGTGAAGCGATTATAGTGGCTGCTTCTATAGCCATTCCATTTTTCCTTCAAAGGCTAATTTTTTGATTCTGCTTTATTTGCCCTGAGTCCCAAACAGAGCGGAGCAGGGGGAGTTTTGATAACTATATTAGAAGTTGATATACTCCGATTCTAGCTGACATGACCACATCGAAATTGGTCCATGCACTTGTGACATCGCGTCTCGACTTCTGTAGCTCACTGCTTGCTGGTCTACCAAGCTGTGCAAACAGGCGCCTACAGCTAGTACAAAACTCTGCAGCCAGGCTTGTGTAGTGAACATTGCAGTTGCTACACATAACAGTACTTCTTGCCACACTGGCTCCCAATCAAGCAATGTACATATTTCAAGGTTCTGTCACTCGCTATTAGGTTCATTTTTTGCTACAGTCTACTTATCAGATCTACTCTCCAACGGTGCTAGGCATTGCACAACCTACTTTGTGACTGAAGTCATTTAGCCATACCTCGTACGAACCTCGAATACTTTGGAGACTGTGCCTTTAATTCGCTGGCTCAAAAAGCCTGGAGCTCATTCCCAACATCCCTAACTTGATTACATTTAAAACGAAGCCACAATGACTAGGCTTATTGTCGCATTTAGGGGATCTTTGTGATTCGTCACTTTTCTGCTTATGCATGCTGACAGCGTTCATGCTGCTACTGACCATAAGTTGACACTGTGATGTTGTTCTTGTTATGTTGGGCTAGTTGTCATTGTGCACGTTATCAATAATCATTTGATCATATTTCCTTGGCTGCAAATGTGAAGTGCCTAGAAAGAGACTGAGCTCTGAGAGTGCTGTGCAAGTGTGATATTATTTATTAAGTTGCTAAAGTAATAATAATAATTTGGATAGCATGCTGAGAGTCTAGGCTCTTTGCATATGCTCTAAGGAAAGCATGATCGTATGGTTTAGTGGTAGCATGCACAATGTCAACAAGCATAAAATGGTTAGAGGTTGCATGAACAGGGTCAGCATGCAAATATGGTTAGTGGTAGAATTCACTGCAGCAGCACACATAACAAAATATTATTCATTTATATAGCCCCCCAAGAGAACCTAATCTCTATTCAGGCGCTTCACGTATGCCGCGGGGCTCGAGCCCACGACCTCAGTCAGACCTTGTTGGGGCGAGTGCCTCAACCGCTAGACCAAACAAGCATATAAAGGACAAAGCATATGGACCAACGAAATGCTGTGATAAATAGGTGAATTTTTAGCTTTTGTTTAATGTCGTCAGGGGATGTCGTGACGTCATTCGAGAGTGGTTCTAGGCCTTGGAAGCGTAGGAACAACAGGCGTGGTCTACAAAATACCCGAGGTTCGTTTGAGATGTGGCTAAGCAATCTAATCCAGAAAAGGGTGGGGCTATGTCTTTGCTGGAGGGGCAGTAGCTCTGATAAGTAGGCTGAAGCCGAAGAAGGAAGGGATTTTAAAGTGAGTGACAGAACCTTGAAATCTGTGTGCTGCTTGATTTAGGCCCATTGCAGGTGGGCAAGAAGTGGTGTTAATGTGTGGCAACTGCAGGGCTCACGACAGACTAGACGAGCCTAGCAGCAGACCCTTGCGCCAACTACGAGCGCCTGATTGCACAGACCAGTTGATCAGAAATCAGTGAGTTTTATAAATCAAAGCGGAATGTTACAAAAGTACTGACCAATTTGGATGTAGTCACATCAGCAAGAATAGGAGTATAAACAGCTGTAGTTACCAGCCTTTTCCCCTGGCCCTACTCCGATCCAAATATTGTCGTAAAATGTGAACTCCCGGTACTCCTACCATCATAGCATTCGGGGCAAACAAAGAAGAATCGAAAAATTGGCCTACGAGGGACAATGCAATGGCTACAGCACATAATTTCTCCGTGGGTATACGAGCTACTAACTGCCATCATATACATCACGATCATCTAGACACTATGATCGTCAAGCGTGAGTCTCGGGCATAGTCTCGTGGATCGCGTCGGTCTAACACCGTAGATTTAGGAATGGAATCTAGTTATCAGAATGAATGTAACAGTGGATCTATTAAACTTGCTAGCCGTGAAGTGTACAAATACATTTGTATAGCACCGTCAGAACATTGAATCACTCTCTAGGCACTTTTCAGATGCTAGATATAAAGCATTACCAAATGTTTGGTGGCACCATCCAGAAGCAGCCGGTGTAGTGTAAGCAGGTACATGCAATCGAATCACAAAGACCCAACAAATGCTATAGAGCTTACTAGGCGGGGCACTTTCAACAGGGCAGGGGCAGATGATCGGTGGGCTATCACGGATGTCATTTTGCAGGCATGTCATGCAAACGCCACCCCATGGCATGTCCTTTCCTATTTCATAATAATAATAATAATAATAATGCACTTGATAAAGCACCCTCAGAGAACTTAATCTATTTCTAGGCGCTTTGCATTTGCTGTATAAGCGCTGTCGAGCTCAAATTTGGGGCTGATATTGTAGCAACGTTTGATTCTATCTATCCCCTAAACTTCATGTCACGGTGAGAAAGCGCACTAATGCAAATGAGCTTCAACACTGAATGCCTATATCCAAAAAAATCCTGCTAAATAACATCAGTCTATTTAAGTTCCCTTCAAATCCACCACAAATCAGCTGCACACAGCTCCGAAAAGTTTGAAATGTTGAGCTACGCTAAATGTACTATGTATCCAGAAAATTTCTCGGAATTCCGTTCGCAAGTTTTCGCGAAGTCCACTGAAATAGCAATGCAATTGCTGAGACCAATACCTTATTGTACAATCCACATCAATCTACTGCATTCCGCAGCGAAAAGACAGAAATCCTGTTCAAAAGGCTCCTTCTTTGATCGCATATGACAGCACACTCTGCAACACTTGCACTTAAAGAATTGCACTTGCATTTCCACGGCCGTTTCAGTGCAGTTCGCGGCAATCGACTCAGTCACCCGGCCAATACCACAATCCACTTTAATCGACCGAATCCATCGCATAAAATGGAATTAGATTTTGCTAAGCTCCAGTTTGTATTGCATAATAATCGGCGCCATGCTGTCTGCACACCCACGTAAAATAAGCAAATTTGAATCTTCGCCTAGTGGCAATGCTCAGCAATCACTTGAAATGACCTTAAAAGTTTCGGCAATCCACTCTATTCTACTGCAATTCATCGTAAAATCGCCACCACGAAGCTCTAATTGACAGTACATATGAGACTACCCTAAGTTCAAAGTGCACCAACAAAATGGTGCTCCGTTATGCACAAGCGTTCTCATGCTGCAATGGCCCGGTCTCATACCACAAATCCACCTCAATCCGCCGAAGCGACCAGAGCGAGTACACTAGAAGCTCTAATTATGATTTCCTGCTGCCCTTTTTAATTACCTCCATCATATTGCAGAAGTGATCTGCAATAGATTGCAACTGCCTTGGCCAGTTCGTCTATCCACCAAAACGACCAGAATGCCTACACTTTAATCTCTAGTAGTGATTGCTCGTTGCTCTAACCTTCTAATATTCTGTAATTGCACAATTTCTCTACAAGTGCCTCGATCATTCGGCAGAAACCTCCAATCGACTGCAATGGCCCGGGCCAATACCTCAATCTACAGCAATCTGATGCAAAATGCCCAGAAATCGGCTCGACAATTCTCAAGTTTTGAATGCATGTCACAAAGCACACTAGTTGAAGCCAGCCGCGCCATTGTAAGCAATTTCGCTCGTGCAATGTCGGGCAATAATGGCAATCTACGGCAATGGCTCGGCTCGAAGCAGCAATATACTACAGTTCGTGGCAGGTCAACCACAAATTGGCTGCACGAAGTGCCAATTGTCAGCGCATTTCATGTTTTTAGGCTAAAAGTGAAATCACAGGACTTTTAAGCTATTCTACATGTTAATTGTCAACGATGATGTCTACGGCAAAGCACTTGCATTCTGGTTCCTGCCACTTTTCATGGCTGCTGAGCTGTCTAAAGTCGAAGACTTGAAACGCATTTGTACGTGCATAAGAAGGTTCATGTACAAAGGGAAACGAAGCGACAGGAAGCTGCCAAAACAGCAGGCAGGCGTATAACCACAAACCAGTATACCCGGAGTTTAAACGGTCCATCTGACTTTGTATCCAGGAGGTATGTTATGGCCCTAGGCCACTTATTTCACTCTAAGCTAAATTATGCGCCGTCAAATCAACAGTTTTGAGCGATACACGCTTGAATCTTAACGTAATTGCTGATGAAATCCGTGAGAGGGCCTGCCCTAGCGTCACAATTTCAGCATTCCCCGTGCCTATCTTAAGGCACTCATTACTCCAATCTTTCACGTGCCTCGTCTTTTCTACAAACTCTTTCTTAAGTCGGAATGTTGGCTACTGTATGATCACTGAAAGACCTTAGTTTTGTGTACGCTATAGAGAACTATCCAGCATAGAAATGCATCTAGTCATTGTGAATCTGTGTCGTTACAGACGGCGAAACATGTGCAAACTTCGTAATTCTGAGCAGATGTCGATTTAATAAGGAATCATGAAAACGCATAATTCACTTTCCGATTGTAAGGGCAAAAGCCTGTCTCTCTTTTGGTGCATGATTCTCTCTGCTGTTTGGAATTGCCCCCAAAACCGCAAGTTGCTTTCTAATTTACATTTCGCTTCAGCTCGTATTCGGCAGCTTAGTTCGAATTGCAAGTGTTCCACATTTCAACTTGAAGATCTTTGGCGATCGATTATTCTGCTCAGTAAGATAAAGGAAGGCTCTGGAACTCGCTAACACACTCTCGTCGAGTAGGTGCCCTAGCCTGTAACGATGCCGCTCGTGGCACTGTTAACGATGAAGGTTCACGCTCTTTGACGGCAGAAGGCTCAGAGTATAAGTTATCTGGAGGAAGGGCGGGCGAGGAGGATATGTTTGTCTAAGGAGCAGGTAGATGAGGGCGGCGTCTGGCTGTTCGCTGTTATGACCTCAGTGTCAATCATTAATACGATTGCTGGGCCACAGAACCTCTTCACTGCGATGCATCGTTAAGTGCCTCAGTTTCGTAGCCTCAGTTTCAACTTTCCATGAACAAGGGAGCACCAATTGTCTAAAAAGCTAGACGGTCGTGCCATGCATGGCATGCCCTTTTTAGACAATTTGGCTGGTCACATGCTAAAAAGCGTAACCAGAAATTCTAACGCTTACATTCAATGCCAAAACGGCTTAACACTGTCTCGCCTATCTGAGCTATTAGTTCACTTTTGCATCTGCTAGTGAGCTGAGATCATCTAATTGTCCTACGTCGGCTGTACCGCTTTAAATTTCAAACTGTAGGAGATCATTCTTTTTACTCATTACCACCGGGAGTATGTAATTTCCTCCAACAGTCGCATCGCGCAGGTGCTCTAGCTTGAAATGGTACCGCTACTGGTGCAGTTTCTACCCTACATCGCTCTTGTCCCTTAGTCACTCATTTCGCTGCCTTCCCTTCTGACTCGCCTTCACTTCTGACTACTTCTTCTGTGGGAGAGCGTCTCTGCAAGCGTGCCGAAGCGTGCCTCGAGGCTCTAGCCTTGGCGCTAGCTCCACGATGAGAGAAGCGATACTTCATTACCAAGGTCATCTCTGCGATTCCAGGCTCACAACAGGGCCGAGCGGTCAGGCTCACCTGCACACACTCTGCAGGCATAGCAATCGGAGACGCCGGCCTGGGACATCAGCTTAGCCCCGGCCCCAGCCGCGAAGCAGACCATGACTACAGCTTTGACTGCTTCTAAAATGTGTTTAATTTATCAAAATGAAAGCTTCAATTTCATATATATTTTTTAAGATATCGGTGCAAGCCATTTTTTCAGATATTAGAAGAAATTTGTTGCGATTCTCTATTCTTGAAAAATTGCCACTGCATAATCCACACTAATCAAAACAGGTAATTGTAGTTGTACAATTCTTTGCTCTGTCTCATGTTTCAGGCGGGTTACACTCTGGACTGGAGAAGCATGGTTTGGCCTAGCATATTCTCCCTCGGTATAAAGTGGCCTAGACCGTTTTAACTCGAGGGTATACAGTGGCCTCAGCCGCTATAACCCCGGGTATAGTCTGGGCGGGGTATACTCTGGCCTGTTACACACGTCAGAAGTATCATCAATCCCTCAGCGTCCGCAGTACCTTCGTGCTGCGGCGGCGGTGGCGCTCCCTGGCGATGGCGTGCCGTAGCAGACAGAATGCGACCTTCAAGGATATTCCGGACGCATCAGATGCACGGCCTCGGAGACGCTTGTGCCAATATCACCAATGTGTTCTTACTTCGCAAGGAGGACGGACGTACTGTGCATGGGCAGACGACGGACGCCTTTCGGTCGTTCCCCCCATCCGATTAGGACAACCTATGCCGGGCAATATAATGGTACCATGACACACTGTTTGCCCATTGGGATTAGGTCGTTATACACCGTCGTCTACACCGTTCGTCCTGTAACGTTGTCTTTGCTCTGAGTGCACTCTGCATTCACTCGAACGATTTGATTTGAGTAGACTTAGTGAAGCTCAGACACACTGCAGTATATTGCGATGCACACAGGCCTGCAGGATACCAGGTAGGTCTGGAGGTGTAAAGAGGATATAGCAATCGTAAACAAATTACTTTGATTCATACCACAGCATTAAAGTCAGAGGTCTAACAGTTTGACTGGTGTCAGACAATGTTGATGACTGAGATTAGAAGTGTTTATGATATAAGATATGCTCATTCGGTCATAAGTAAAGATACTGTTAACAGTATGCATAGAAACCGTAAACAAGAAGCATTATTTCAGATTAAAAGCCTGGCTTTTGAAAACATCGAGGACGTGCACAGCGGTGGCTGTTAGAGAAAATTATTCCAGGTAAACTAAATTCAACGCTTTTGACGTCATTTCATTGACGGAATAAATTTTGAAATATATCTGAGGAGAAGAAGTAGACGGTTTGTGGAAGTCTTAATCAAAATAGTAGTGCATAAATTGTAAAAATTGAAAATGTTTAGTTAGTCTACCGGGAAAGTAATGACGATTTCTATTGCCAACATGGTAAGATTCAATGCAAAGTCATTGGCTCGACCGCCTTTGAGGACTGAGTGCGCAGGTTGACATTTATTTTTGAACTCTAACTAATAAAAGATATAAGGTGGCAAATAAATAGAGGCGTTAAAGATGTCGACAATTTGAGATTGAATGATAACTTTGAAGAAAACATAAAATGGCGCCATCTCGAGCGTAGCAGTACGCGCCTGTCTAATATAATGCTCAGCGATGTCTTGCTTTGACGGTATTTGTGTGCAAATGCCTTTTTTCTTCGTTATTGATTGAAGGGGGAAAAGCATTGAACATGAGCGGCAGTTTAGCTAAGCATATAGGAGGAAAGCCACGGGAAAACTCTGATTTGAATTAAAGTTTTCTTTTAATCTTTTTTATAATCAGGACCAAGAGCCGCTTCTGCAAATGGAAACGGGAAGCTGATCTGAATTTAGTGATGTTTCTAAGCATTCTCACAGCATATTTTTCAACACCACAACTGGCACCATGGGATGCTTTATACGTTATTGTCGCCAAAAATTAGTCATCCGTAATCTTTATACATGACCAGGGAGCTAGAACAGTTGTTGTCAGCGTAGATTTGTCAGCTTGCCTAATCCTTTCTTTTTGGTTAGAGTTGAACTTGTAATAAAACCTCAGTTTACGTGTTAAATCATCCACATTATAATCAGTGAATTTTCTAAATTGATCATAAGCAAATATTCATCGAGCAACATCCGAACAAGACCGCCTTCAATTGGATGTCAAGTGATGTCTTTTTTGCAGATGGTGAACAATTACTTGCCCCTTTTTCACAGTGGCAGGAAATCGTATAGAACATGCTTCCGAGTCAGAATTAAGCTATTCATAATATTAGTTTAGCTGCGATTAACCTCACAGGAAAGCTTTCGGTGATATCCACTTTTAATTCAGCAGCATTTCACTCGTCAACCCCATCCAAAAATCTGACAAAACTGCTAGATGTTCTCCAGCGTCCTGCCTTCTGCGATTGTGAAAGAGTAAAAACCATTGTGACGAGGTCGGGACAAAATGAGCTGAAGCCGTTTTCGTCTTGATCAACTGCTGAGTATTTACCCGATCTCTCTTGTTTGAATTTTAATTTACATTAGCCTTTAAGCATACTAATACCTTGTTCGCATATTGGGTGATCAGTGTTCTTTCTAGCTGCTTGATTAAAGTTTGGAGGAGCTTGGGAAATGCTCACGGTGCTCCAGCTTACACCTGAATGGCTCACGGTGCTCCTGCTTACACCTGAATGGCTCACGGTGCTCCAGCTTACACCTGAATGGCTCACGGTGCTCCAGCTTACACCTGAATGGCTCACGGTGCTCCAGCTTACACCTGAATGGCTCACGGTGCTCCAGCTTACACCTGAATGCTGTGGTTTAATAGTTGCAACGACGTTTACCGGAGACTTACGCTCAGGAATTCCTGGTCGAATATGCTTTTATCCGCCATAACTTTAAAAAAGCCATACATTTAGACATTTAAATTATATTTTTGAAATATAACTTTACAATCTAAGAATGAAATCAATGTATTGTGAACAAACTGCGGAAAAGCTGAACTGAACAGCAACAATTGGACGGTGCTCCACTCAATAGTTGCGAATTGATCAAGAGACAAGAAACTTATTTTAAATTTAAAGGAAATCACTACACAAGTACCTGAAAAATCTGGTTATGTATGAACGCACGTTGGTTACTATGCTGGATGGTCTCAATGATTGATGAAATGGCTTGTCTCAAAGCGACTATCTGGTAGTCAATTCGAAGCAGAGACAACCAGTCAGATGAGATAGCATTGCAAGATGTTTGGTAATCTTTCAGTTTTCTATCAGCCAATGCACACAAATAGGTTTAGTAGCGGTAAAATAATTGCTCGATTATGAAGGTTTTTGGACTATTTTCTTAAGGTGGCATCCGCAAAAGTCCTTCAGAATAACCTCGCTGTTAATCAGGCGAAAAGATAACAGATGCTAACAAAGCCAGGGGAATAAGGACCAAATGAAACTCTCCAGTTAACAACGAAGAAAAAGAAGATGTAATTATTATATAAACAGAGACATACATGATCCTCAGGGTTGTTCTTGATTTAGTTGTATTACTAAATCGTATGCTGATAGATTAGTTTCTCGCAGCATTTGCACATTACTGAATCTTTCAGCAGTGAAATGGGTCTGAACACAGCACTTCACCATCAGGTGGAACCTCGTCTACCATCAAATTGGTTGTAGAAAGCCATCCAGTGTAACAATCGCCTACAATCTTGCCATTGCACGGACCAACTTTGTATTCAATTGTATGCACTCCAGCTAGATATCCATAGCAAACTCCGTCAACTGTAACAAAAAACCGACATTTCGGCATAAATGAACACAGGGGATCAATAAATTATGTACCCCTCTACCTGCCACACTTACTGACTCCAGGGCTGTGATAGTCCTCAGCCGGATATGTGTAGGAGACTCCACCGATGGAACCTGGGTTGGTGCAGTCTTGCCCATCAATAGTGAAGTACCAGTGACAGCAAGCATCTGAACCAAAAACTCTAGCATTTCCAACCAAATGAATGTGTATTCCACTTGTATCCGACCATTTGTTGTAATACACAGTCTTGAAAATATAAAATAGTAATGGCAAGTAAAGCGGACACATATATTCGAGCAGATTGATTTAAAAGTCACTAGTAGTTTGCTTTTTCAATATATTAGGGCTCTTGTAAAACCTAACGAGGAAAACAACATCCCGGGAATTTAAGGACAATGTTTGAGTACAAGTAAGCACATTCAAGCTCAACGTTTTACCTAAGACATACTCTTGTGCTCATAAAACCCTATACAATATAATAAATAATTTAATTTGCTAATTTGCATCGCTACAATTTAGGTGTCTATTTCTTATGGATTTTTTTAAATGGTTGGCTCTGCCAGCATATCTCCAGTTGAATCAGCTCAAAATCTAGGTGTCATGTTCCAAAGTGACCTCTCGCTAGACAACAACATCAGCTCCACAATCAATTCTGCCTACTTTCAGATACATAAAATTGCTAAAATTCGGGCTTGTTTATATAAGGATACCACATATAGCTTGTCCATGCATTTGTGACATCCCATCTTGACTTCTGTAACTTACTGCTTGCTAGCCTACCAGCATGTGCAATCACGCAATTACAGCTGGTGCAAAACTCGAAGCTAGGCTTGTCTGTCATGAGCATCAAAGTTGCCACATCACACCACTTCTCGCTGACATGCACTGGCTATCAGTCAAGCAACGATCGACTTCAAGATTTTGTCGCTCGCTTTTAGGTCACTTCATTCTTTTGCTCCAACCTATCTCTCAGATGTACTCCCCACCAGGCCAAGCATCGTATCACCCGCTTTTCGGAATCCAACAGTTTACTAATACCTGGTTCAAACCTCGAATCCTTTGGAGACGGTGCATTTAGTTCGTATGCTCCTAAAGCCTGGAACTCCCTCCAGACTTGCGTCAGAAAATCCCCTGACTTGACCACATTTGAAAAGAACTGAGAAACACACTTTTTTTTAGGACAGCATTTAGTGGGTCCCTGTGATTCGTCCTTTACGTGTGTATGTGTGCTGACACTGTGCATGCTACCACTAACCACACTTGCATGCTGACCCTGTGCATATCAGCCCTAACCACATTATTCGTGTTGTTTATCAAGCATGGTATAACTCACCATTCAATCGCATTTCCCTTTGCAGCAAATGTAAAGCACCTAGAAAGAGATTGAGTTCTCCGAGGGTGCTTTATCAAGGTGCATTATTATTATTATTATTAATTTTATTATTTATAAAATGACTATCGGCATGCCGTACTAGTCACTAATGACAAAAGTCCAACCACTGGTTACTGATTACTGGAAGTGGCTATTGTATCGCGAGTAGTCTTCGTCCACGAAAGAATTGACTCCTGCTTTGAAATTACCCGACGACACACTCAAAATCCCTAATTTCTGTACTTCCTTCTGTACTTCTTAGCCATATTCCTCCTGACTCCCCCCCCCCCAGACACTCCAAATCCCTACTATCAGGAAAATCAGCTAGTTCTTTCCGAATCACTGCATCTACGTCATTCCACGAGAAGTCAGTTAGATAACATAGTCTCTTATTCGACTAAATATTTCTTAAACCCCAATTCACCTAAAAATTAAATCCTCGTGGTATTTTATTAAATCCTATAGGATCAAAAGTATAATGAGACAATTTGGAATAGAATGAAAAAACAATTTGACAGACAAAATCATACGTGTAATATTTAGTAATAATTAAATACGACAACTTTTAAAATTGAATAAAAATACAACACTTATTATTAAATAAAAATGCTATCACCTTTTAATTGATGAATTAATTAGGCAACCATTAGTACTTAAAAAAAATATAGGAAAAAACTGCAAACTAAGTTGAAAATTAATTTGAAAACCTTTTAACATTAATTATTAAAATAAATAGTTAAAGCAATCTAAATCTGTATTTCTTATTATTATACATTAGTATGAAATTAATCTCAATTTATTAAATAATTCAATTATAATTATTCATAATTAGATAATAGATATTCCCAATCGCTTAAAGTTTAAAATTAAGTTTTTAAAAATCACCACCTTCGGTAATATCCTACTTTTCAATAGTCATTATTCCAGGAAGAAAGTGGCAAAATATGTGCATAGAAATCACATAAAGTTAAATTGCAAGCTCAATTTACTTCACACTGCCGTGCGTGAAAAAAATAAAGCTAAATTGTTATTAATAAATACATATATATAATAAATGTATTATTAATATATATTAAAATGAATCCAATTTTTTTTAATAAAATAAATAACAATAAATAAAAATATAATAATAATAATATTAAATATAAATAAATGTAATAATAAATAAAAAATAAAGCTCAATTGCTGTTGTTAAAAAATATATTATTAAATACATAAAATAATAAAGCTCAATTGTTATTAATATCAACCACAGCAAATATCTTTCTATTTTATCCTAGTGTATACAGTTTGCAACATTCACAGAGTGACTGAAAGATTAAATATCACGTGGAAGGGAAAAACGCTGGGTTATTCATTGCACAGGCATTTCTTGCAGATTTTCCCATGCTTTTATAGGGATAGAGGCTAGAGCAGCGGTTCTCAACGTGTGGGTCGCGACCCCTATGGGGGTCGAACGAACCTTTCACGGTCGCCTAAGACCATCGGAAAACACGCATTTCCACACTTCGCACAGAATAAGTTTATGTTTGCGGGTCCCCACAACATGAGGAACTGCGTTACAGGGTCGAGGCACTAGGAAAGTTGAGAACCACTGACATGGAGGGTTTAACCTTCCGTATTATTGCTGATAGCTATGAGTTTCCTATTAAGGTTAGGATGAGTGTCATTGTTTTCAGGAGCGTTTAATAAAACTGAAGGGAATCAAGTTAAGAATAATGCGTTCAATACAGTAACTTTTTTCTATGTATAAATTGGAGAATTGCTAAGCGGAATTTCATTACACAACTATTTATAGTATGCAGCTGCATATTTAAAAAAGAAGATTGTGAGGCATTAGTTTGTAATGAGCTCCAGATACTTCCCTGAATACTCTCTGTAATAAAACCGCAAGAGTGTGATCATAGGAAGTGCCAATTGTGTCCCTTGCACTTTTGCAATCCACACGTACACAGCAAAAATTGCGAATCGACCAGTTTGTTCGCTATCTCCTTTGATTTCATGAAAGCTTTCCACCGTCAAAAAGCAATCATCCACTCTTAGTACACTCTACTTCTAGTCACAATGGTGAACCAGACAGCCTCTTACTTGAATTTGAGAACGAGATATGTAGTAGTGAATGGCTGTGGACAGTTAAACAGTTAAAATACCGACCCCAATGGAATAGCTCACTTGATAGATTTTGTATTGTGGTTATGATAATGCGCTTTTTGGTTATATTTGGACGGAAAAATTTGGAAGTATAAAATTTGTGTACATTAAACTGGAATATACAACAAAACAATGTAGTGATGTAAATATACTTTGACGGGCATTTAATGTGTAAACTCAAAGGAAAGAGTTTTTTCTCATCGCATCTGCACTGTTGCATCTTACCTGCATATGCACCTAAGCGCGAGCACACACACACACACACACACACAAACATATATATGTATGTAATAAATTGTATATAAATATAAATACATGGGTTAATGTACATGTAATTCGATTATTAATATACATTTTGAACTTTTATGGATAAGCACTGTGTCAGGCTAAAGTAACAGTGAAGATTCTTAATCAGCCGTTATACCAAAGTGCTTATTAATTAGTAAGGCCAAGTAAGATCAAGCTTTTTGTCAAATGCTAGAATCTGATAAAATAGCAAAGAAGTTCTGTTGATAGTGTAGTCCTTAAAAAGAAAAGTCCTGGTTTCTGTTAAGAGAATGAGAACAATGTTAACTAGAAAAATAGCAAGCGTATAAAGATAGACAGAGACAGGGATACGGACACGGACACGAACACGGACACGGAAACGAAGACACGGAAACGAAGACACGGACACGGAGACACGGAGACGGACACGGAGACAGAGATAGAGTAGGGATAGAGACAGAGATAGAGATATTGAGATAGAAGTAGATATAGATCATACCAAAGGTCATACGGACAAGAATGCGTTCGCTTAGGCCAAGTCGTGGGAGAGATGGGTCTTTTATTTACCACAACTAGACGAATAAGTTCCAGCATGTCTGACTTTAAAGAGATATTTGCCGTACAGCTTGTAGGCGATTGGGTAGCAAGCATTTGCTACATATGTGTACAATGTTTGTTTTCTAATAGCTGAAACTGATATAACGAATACAATTACACAAAATATATTATCCTAGACTTCCATTGAATATAATAAATAGTGATTAGTTAAGACACTTTAGCTACGACACTACTCTGCTTGCTTATTTAAATTATCTACAGAAAATCCTCTTTCAATCTCTAAAATATTTCATCATTCGTATTGATAGGTTTACCAAGAGTTATAGTTATGGAAAAAACTTATCACACAGTTATAGCTATCGGGAAAAAATCACACGTGATTACTCAGTAGTACTTAGGTTTAACCCAAATTCATATTTATATTTGCTTTTGATGGTGATAAACACACAAATGTTTCCGCGGCTGGTATTAGATAGAGTTTATAATAGATGCACATGCTCGGTATATTTACTTCTATACTTCAAAAAGTGTATTTTACAAAACGTGTGTTTGCTTATCAATTACCTTGATAGTTCCAAAATCTCGGTCGTCATTGATTCCCCGCCAAAAATAGTGAAACAAGTTGAAAAATGGCAGCTTAACGATTTTTCCGTCAGTTGTCGCCACTGTAAAACCAAAGATGCATTACTTAGGTTGACAATAAATTCAACAGTTTGGAGCAACGTACTTTCTTTTTTTATAGGCATTTGTATTGCTGCCGTATCGACCCCAAGATTTCTATCATCAAATGAATTCACCTTGACCTCGGTCATTAAATGTGAGCCCTCAAACTTCTGTACCAGACCAGCCCGGCGAAATACTGGGCAAAGATATTGTGGTTCTTTTATGCTCAGCTCTGTTTGCACATATGTCAAGCTTTATTTATTCTATGATTGTGAGAAGCAGCAGGGAATAAACAACCTAACGCTAAACATAAAGTTCTATAGGAGCAAAGTAGTTATGAAAAAATTAATTTTAAATTAGCATTCAGGGCTTTGCTTATCACTGAGCATAATGAAAGATCGATAGAACTCCGTCATTCATCTGTGGGGTTGGCTACTTTGGTCAGATTTACTAACCAACAATCTTTCTGAAATTATTGATGGCTAGAAACCTCAGTAAGATGTATCGATTAATTCAGAATTCTCCCCGTGCAAAAGATATCATACTCGTGCAACCTCAGAATAGTGAATTGCATGATAAATGAAATTTTAAGATAAATTGTTCTGCCTGAGTAGAATTCTGGAACATATTTTCCCTCGGTGTAAAAGAAAATATCACTGTGACGATCCGATACTTGAGCTAGAATAAAATAATGCGTTAGTGAAGTACTCATAATTATGCACGTTTTTAGTTCATTATATTTCTCACCTTGCTCATTTTACCACTGCTACTGCAAGTTTCCTGTCGCTGAAATTCATCTCCGAAAGCTAAAGCTAGCTCGTAATTGCCCACCCTTCCCTCGAGGCTTTTTTTCAAAATTGCAAGACCTCATTTGAATTTTTTTTTACTAGAGCTTTAACCTTAAAAAACACCTTGCATACATTAAGTGCATCAAAAATTGTCTCTCTGTGGAGGTTTTGAAATGAGCCTGAGAGGGACAGTCAGACCTAGTGACGGGCCTCTGGCTGGTTTCTCCTTGTGGCTGAGCTTTTGCCAAAACGTAAGCTACCATTAATGGTCTTAATTTGAAAATCTACTTTTGTGCACCCGAAATTACTTAACCGAAGAATCGCGAAATTCAAATGCACGCTGACCAAATCATGACGGATAATAGCTCGCCAACAGAATCACTACTTGATTATCGGAAAATGTGTGCTGAAGAATGAGCACTGCTGAGTTTGCTAAAGTAAAAAATAAATTCGTATTTATTCACAATAATTATAACAGTAACTATTACAGTTTATTAAATCAAGCTTATTTTTAAATATCATTTACTATCTTCGTTTGAACAAGACTTGACAGAGAAAACCATAAGTTGCACGGGATGAGAATTTGCAGTAAGGAAGCCAGTAAGTCTCTATACGCTACTCTATCGTGCCTCCCTGCTGTGATTCTTCCCCACATATAATGGGCGCGATCTAAAGAAATAGTTTCTAGATTTTTCTCGTAATATTAACATTTAAAATTTAATGTTGTTTTACAGAGACTGGATGCACAATTTTACATTTTACTTTCGCATTTTATAATTTCGGAGCGTTAGGTGTTACTTAAGGTTATTCCGGCGCAATAAGACGTAGTTATTTTATCAGTGCTTGATAATGCACTTGATAAAGTGCCCTCAGAGAACTCTATCTCTTTCTAGGCGCTTGTGCAATTTTGTCGGCGCGCCTTTGGCTTTCTCTCATTTGTCGGGTCACCCGTGAATATTTTGCCTGAACATTTTAGCTAACCTATGCAATTTTATCATAAGTGGTTAAGTGAGTTTGCAGATGTATTCCATTAAAATAAGCCACCAAGTTAAAAACTGAATGGCACTTTGGGATATCTGTAATACTACTCAACTAGAAAAGCTAAGATAGCGTTCATATTAAAGCCATCAGTAGATAAAATTGACTAATACTCACACTAGCTACCTCATGCAATACTAAACTGAAATAAAATAAATTTGTTGAGCATTCATTATAATTTAAAAACATCTTTATTGTATAATGGTTACCCTAATTTTATCACTAATTTCATTTTTCATCTGTTTGAGATTTTGAAACATCGTAGAACAGTTGTTTCACAATTGCTTTTTCTTAGGGCCTGCTTAACGGCAAGGTTAACGGAGATTCAGTCTAATCTCTAATAAGCAACTAGAGTCCGCCGCGATTTATCGCATGCATAGACGAGTATTGCGAAAGTCTTAGAAATGTGCATTGCTGGTTTCTAAGTCTCTTTTACTACCCTCGTATAATAATCTGTGCCTCAATTTTCACCAAAAAGAATGTAAAGCGCAACTAAACGGAACACGTGGTCTAACTTTTCATTGATGCAGTCAGTGCTTACTTCAAGCAGCGGTATTGCTGCAAAAACTATTCTAGAAAATAAACGGATTCAGCATAGCGAGTTTCCACGCACCACCATAGTTTATTACGCAGTAAGTCCAAAGTGACTGGCAGTAATTGGATGTGCAGTTACCAGTATTTTGAAGATTTACTAGATATGGCAAGACATGCAAATTACAATGTAACCGCATGACTTTCGTGTCACAATTTGTTTGAGACATTTAAACAAGGTTTATCATCGTAATATGCTGACTCTCATTTAGGTAAAGGGCTTTCTACATTAACTTGGGTCAGGCATTTCTTATTTCAAGCTGAATTTAAAATGTAATCTGGTTGAATGTAAAACAGCGTTAGTTATGACAGAAAGCAAAGGCTGGTAAAGTTTGCCTTTGCGTGAGTACCTACCTGCTTGTACTTTTGAGCCTATCATGACCTCATCAACCAAGAGTCGTGACACGCTTGAGCAGCATCCAGTGAATGTACCAGGCCGAGCAGATGCATAGCTTGGGCACGTTCCAATCCAAACCGTGAGTACGTAAGCGCCAGCAGATAAGTTGTAGCACACGCCTTCCACTAGAATAGACAGTCAGGATCAGCTGAGTATGCAAGCACCAGACAGCAGATAGGTTTATACGGGCAGCACGCCTACTTACACGTTCTTGTTCGATCGCTGTTCACCAGGTATGGGAAAGATGGCAAAAATATTCCGAGTCCAAGCACCATCTCTGCTTTCGGATTGCATTCTGTGCCATTTACGGTGACGTACCTAAGTAAGAGGAGATGCCGGCTCTTGACTACGGCTCAGGCGCAAGTGCTAAAGCCCTCAAGATGCCACTGTCCTTTGATCTGTGATATATATTGGAGTTGCTGGCGAGTTATTAGCGATAAAGCACCAGTGCCTGACTAGAGTATTCGCAAAGGATTTTCTATCACAGAGCAAAGCTGTCGCGCTTTTGATCTTAATCTGCAATGAAGCAATTACCACCGAGTGCAGTATGAACTGTTGTTTAGCCCGGATATCCGCGTAGTCGATAACCATTTAATTCGTAGAGCGGTGTCGTTTCTTGCCTTAGTGTAAAACAGGGACTGAAACGTAGAATTTTCAGACCAAAATTTTAGTGATTGCATTTAAATTTAACTGCAGAGATGTACTGGTATAATTATACTAAATATATACCAATGAAACCGGCGGAACGTATGCTCCATTGCTTACATGGAATGTACAAGCTGCAAACTATCGTGCCTTCCAAAATTTATTTCATAAAACAGGAAACAATTATCTTATCGGAGTTGAAATATTGGAATTGTTCTGTGAATGTCATAGTTTTCTTGAAACCAATCTTTGATTTATTGTAAATAAAATGAGTTGAGGCAACTAGTATCCAGCTGATGGATTGGCAAAGTGAGTTCAAAACATAATGCTTGCTAGCATTAGCTGTTAACGAATTGGCATGCCTTATCCGCATGTAACTTACTACGACACTTTATACTGGGACACAGGGACTCCTAATTTTCTTCTAAAGAAAAATATTGAATTCCACTGGTTACGCTTCTTGGAGTCCTACTATCAAGTATTGGATTTTCGTCAGCCTCTGAAAAAATTGATAGCATTTTCGACAAATAACTGCTACCTTATGAAGGTAATGTAGTGTAATATAGTTCTTCTACGTCCGTCGCGTCACAAAGACTATTTTGAATTTTACGCAAGTGAGTTTTGTATAGCGTACTCACAGCCTAAGCGGCTTTCGCTACGTGATCAGTATTCAACAGACTTAGTCTCGCGTAACAATGAGAAACTAAGAAGGATGGCTGAGTTGGGAGAACAGTTGAGGAAGTCGTAGCGTCGAAGCAGCAGCTCAAGACGGCTGGAAAGGATGAGCCATATTCGGCAGTAAGAGGCCAGTTGTCGTTGCATAAGAACCCTAGAACTAAGTTATACAGTCTAGGCCTTGCAGAGAAAAAGCTTCTTTTGCCAACGGTCGTTCAGCAGAGGAATAAAACAGCTAATTTATTGTCCATGAAATACCTGAAGGCACGAGGAGACTAAAATGGGTGCAGCAGTTCAGTTTGGTGCGAAGGAGCCAAGCAGTGGAGGGCCTCGTGTCTCAGCATATTAACTAAGTGGTCAACTAAGACAACTGTTTTGCTCACAAGTTCTCTTACAAAAACAGAACTAATTTATTACGCCAGTCACTGTATTCATAAGCCTATTAATTTATTCAATCATTTAAAATGTGATGCCTTTGTTTTAATACTGCCAGAAAATATTTGCTGCAGACCACTTACACCAACCATTACATTGTCTACGTCTATTACTGGGGAAAGAGTCATAAAATTAACGTTGCTCCGAACATTTCGTCGCCGGGGCTGACGTGGAGAGCGTGCTTGCTAGAAAGACGCTCATTAGCTGCGACTGTCTTCAATACTAACAAGAGTGTTTAATCGTGTACTAAGAATTACTGCGGAGTTTATAAACCTGATTATGGGGTAAATTTCAGATTTCAGGGTATTGGGAATTTTTCTTTTTAAAAGACTAGGAATAAATGGAAACCCAAGAATGGAAAATTGAAAAATGACCAAATATGGTCAGCAAATATGGTCAGAAAAATTTACGTTTACACGGAATTAGTGCATCAAGCTTAACAATGTGAGTTTATGTAAAGATAAAGCCAGGGTGTGGTATTTTTCAGCCAACTTGATAAACGTAAGCAACTCAACCCTAACGAACGCTTGACCGGTACTTTAAGTTAGGAAGAAAGCCGAAACTTTTATTCAAAATAATGACATGCTGAGTGGCTGAGCCTGGGGGCAAGGAGCAATTGCTACCCATGAACAGAGGAAAGTATTAATATCCCCGTATTTCTGCGCAAATTTTTTTGGCCTCAGGGGCAAGGGAACCTACCCCAATCTAAACCCTTGCCCTGACCTGGAAATCCAAGTATCTTTCTCTGCACACGCAGCCTTAAAGTGAACTTTCCAGCTTGTAGTTGATACAATACAAAAGATATTGAGGCCAATCACCGACTGGATTTAGAAACACTAAACGTGGCGATTCAGCAAGTGCATTAATTTTCATTTGTCATTGATAATGGTTCATCGAAAGCTGGTTTGGTCCAGCGGTTAAGGTGCCAGCCCCGACCAAGGTCTGGCTGTGGTTGTTGGCTCGAGCCCCGAGGCATATGTGAAGCACCTGAATATAGATTTAGTTTTCATGGGATACTCATAAAAATGAATTATATTATGAATTATATAGTCCTCATAAAAATGAATTATATTTTTTAGATCATATTTGTGTAGTAGCAAGCAGACCCTCCTCAAGGATCTCCGATCGGGTAACTTCCTAATTTGATGGTGCCGATACCTTGACTAAATTTCTGTATTTGGATTCAAGGAAAATATCAAAGACTCATTACGCGATTACACAGCGGTACTGCTGTGAACAAAAGTCTTCCAAAAGAGGCTTAAGAAGGAAGCTTAATTTCACTTAGCAACTTCGGCAAATTAGCTTTCAGCTTTGTAGGAGAAACCTCACTAAAATCGTGCTGAAAATATCTCAACAGGGTACGGGAAGACGTGGAAACCGTGTTTGCTACAAAGTCGCTCCATACAACGGCGAGACTTTCATCAATATTAACAAGAGAGCTTCAATTGCATGCTGGATGAGTAAAGTTAACTTTGAAAATCTGATTACGAGATATTAAGGTATTTGCACAGGTCCAGGTAATCTGAAAATATTTACCGTTGTATAGATATATCAATAATTTCAAGTTCGGTAGATAATTATTACCAACATAGTTGGAGTAATATTTAATAATTCTCTGCAAATTTATGTTTTAATGTGGTTGACATGTATCGATGTTATTTTTTAAATAAAAAATATACTCTATTTCCTTATCAGTGTAGCTTGTGCATCAGCTCAGCAGGCTTAATAATAACTACGTATGGCTTTTCTAGTTATTTATGTCGATTATTGAACAATGTTGACGTCTTTAATAGTACATTAAAAAATTGTGTTGATCAAACATTCAGCTGGTATGCAACGAAAATACAAAACCCAGTTCCGCATACGGGCTCTATTGGAATTACCTATTGTCGTTTAAGTCTCAGGTGTAGGTGCGTTTGTTCAAGAAAGCTTTCATTTCAATCTAATAATAATAATTATGAGGATAATAATAATGCACTTGATAAATCGTCCTCAGAAAAATTAACCTCTTTCTAGGCGCTTTGTATTTGCTGCAAAGGGAAATGCAATTGAACGGTGAGCGATATCATGCTCGATAAACAAACAACATGAATCTAGTGAGCATACCCTTTAAATCCTGTCTTTTGGAACGCAAACTCACGCATTTTTCGGTGTCTATTTACCATAATTATGTCCTAAAAATCATTGACTTTGAGTATCTTCTTTGATTTAGCACACGAGTCTATGCATGGATTGTACTTGCGTATGTGTGCGTATTCTCACGTGAAACCATTCATGAAACTCGCCACATGTTGTTTCTCCTCTTTCAGATATTTATATAGCCCTGGGAGCGAGATTTAGATTTCTTAAACGTTAATTTTTTCATACGATAATTATTGTTTATTCCTATTAAAAATTATTGTTCCACGATAATAGCGTATTGCCAAAATCGGGTCCTGCTGTTAATGATCAATATAGCTTAGCTAGTAAGAGCATTTTTAAAATCTCGTCTAGATTAGTGCTGTTCCTAATATCGACCTTAATTTATTTGGAGCTAGTAAAAGCCGCAACAGCTAGTCGGATCCATCGTCAATGGCGGAGGTACCTCATCACAACAGTGCAGTCTGACCTGCCCTGGCTACGCATCGCGCATCTAATTGATCTCGAGATCATCTGTTAACAGTTTTGCAAGTCCCATCAATCGCTTCAATCGGCCAAGCCAGCTAATGAGCTACGTGGCTCTTTAGCTACCTACTAACATAGCTACCTAGCTACCTAGCTACCTAGCTACCCAGCTACCTAGCTACTTAGCTACCTAGTTACCGAGCTACTTAGCTACCTAGCTACCTGGCTACCTAGCTACCTAGCTACCTAGCTACCTAGCTACCTAGCTACCGAGCTACCTAGCTGCTTCATTGCTTCCCTACAGTGCCCTCACAGCACCAAAAACTCCCCGAAGTCTTCTGTTCTTGTCCTTCATCCCATTTGAATGAAATCTTTTAATGGTCGCACCTTAAATCCTATTACACTTAACATCGGAAAAGCTGCTTCTGGCTTTTGTCCCCACATGACTGTGCCTGGTTTGCCGCTAGGCTATAGGCTCTTGTGCTCATTTAGCTTTTTCTGCTACTCAGCGAACTTATTGTGTCATCTAATTTTTACTGTTTTTTGCTATTCTCTTACATCATGAGTTCGCACAGTAGCACAGTTATAAAGAATGGATCATTGCATATCATTGTCGTTTGATCATGGCTTCTACAGCAGGGGTTTTATAGAACCCTAATAGATATTTACTTCTCTTGGAGTAGTTTGAAAAAAAGAGTTAATATTACTGTTTTATTCTAATGTATCCTAAGAAAAATAAAATCTTAAATGGGGATGTGACTGACTATTCATAAACGACCTTATTTTCCTTGTACCATTGATCATTGTTCACTTGAACCTCACTTCTCGAGCAGCCGTCAGTAAAGGCTATCTATCCTTGGGGATCTTCCATTGGGAACCTGTACAATCTGAGATAAAAAGATTCAAACTACTGAATTTAAATTCAGGTAAAAATATCCCCGCCACCATATTATTACCTATACAACCATACTACTGCTAAAATGCCCTCCAAAAGAAGCTTAAAAAGAGTTTAATTTCGGAAATAGTGCTGATCGTAGAGAATAGGTTTCTAACCCAACCCCTGGGATCGCCACAAATTGAGGAACCATTAAATGGTCGCCGCATTAGAAAGGTTGTGAACTACTGGCCCTAGAAACTTTTCATAATGCAATTATACAGGATCCATAAATTGATGTTATAATAAGACCAGACAACAGGCCGGTGTGTGCAATCACTTATTACAGAGTAGATATCCATGAGGTACCCAGTACTTGAGTGGTTTCTTGGATGAGTGCTGTCCGTTCACATCAATAAACTGGATACCATCTGAGATAGGACCCGAGCCGTGGCGATGCGTGCAGTGTCACCGATTCCCTGGCGAGATGTGAGGCAGTCAAAAAGGGCTATACGATAACTTGTATCGAACACTGCTGAAAGATCAAGCAGAACAAGCAGAGAGACTTTATGAAAGTCTGCATTCCTAAAAAGGTCGTTGTTCACCCTAAGCAATGCTGACTCTGATGGGGAAAGTTGCTTTAAATCCAGACTAGAATTTACTTGCTGGATTAGAGCTCTCAGTGAAACAATTCGGCTGGACTTTCTCAACTCGTTCCACTGTCTTCGGTGGAACAGGAGAATGAAGACAGGGCGAACGCTGCTCAAATTCTCTTGGTCTAGTGTGGCTTGATTAATTAGTGACATCAAAACAGTTTATCTGAAGGATTCAGGGACATAACCTGGGGTAAGGATAAAATAATCGTGTTAGCTATCCATGGCAGCAGCATTTTTCCGTGTTCTGACACGAAGGAAGTCCTGTAAACAGGCTAGATCTTCAACAGAGCCAGCTTCACAATGTAGTGTTCAAGGCTGAGCTTAAAACAGAAAAGATTTTCTACAGGTTGATTGGTAAATTGGAAGAAATATACACGACCCAGCACAATGACAGAATGCAGTAGAGCATACGCATCAAGAATATTCCTACGCTTCAAGCTTACAGCATAAATTAGGAAATCGAAGCTGGCTGCAATGCCAAGGGGTGGGTAGATCAAAAATGCTTGCATAGCAAGCCTATTTCAAAAATCGCTCAGCCTTATTGCTCTTTATGTTGCGTCGCTGGACTAACTTGATCTAACCCTGCACATAGGACATAAAAAGAATAATAAATGATATGTAAACATATATATATATTTAATAATTTATTTATAGAGTTATAGTGAGAGATTTTCCATGGGCACACAACACTGCCCAATGAGCAGACATTCTTTGAGATCACGAGGTCCAGAACTTGGCCACCGATATGAGTGATATCACTAATGCATTGATTCAGCCTAAGTTTTCCAGTCCGTCAGGAAATGGCCTGCTCGTCTGCAACCATAGTCATCCGCATGAATGATAACTTGTGCACCAATTTATAAAACCCGGTCGTACGATTATTTTAGTGAGAATCTCTTTAAACTCCTTAAAAAACAAGGTTATATGTCTAAAATGGTGTCGGCAGATACCGGCTGTGAGAGGCATGGTTATGGATTGGGATCTGATAGTAACAGACTAAAATGCTGGTTCATGTGAAGAACTGCAGGGCGTATAGCCAAACTGTGCCCAAGCAAAGGTAGTAATCGGACTCAACTTGTCAGACCATATGATCTGAAAGAATTAGAACCCGGATTGAGAGATCTCATAAATACTGGCCATGGAGTAGTACGTCATCAGTGTCTTGCTCTGAAGAAGTGCACCGAGTTTCTAGTGGAACCCATTGGTTTTTATGCAGGGGCAAGGTGCTCGCTCTTTACGATCCAGGTCGTGGGTTTGAGTCCTGCAGCGAGCCATCCTTTATTTCCAACGGCAAGCTGTATTGATAGCCATAAAGGCTGTTCTGAAACTTTATAAATGAGTCTGTCGAATAAGCTTGCCTTAAAAACTAATCAGGACAGGTAGCTCCGTGCAGCCCACATAAGCAGTTCCTTGGCTATTAGTGAGTGAAAATTCAGCGGGCAGAGATTAATAGGCTGTCTCGTGCCTCCGACGGTGAGCCTGGGCATTAAAATGATGAAGGCAGCAACGATGATTGTGAGCGAATGCAGACTGATTGCGACTGTACTGTTTATGTTGCATTCGCCGGTGCCCGAAATACTTTCGGGAAATTATTTACTTACGTGAGACTTACCAAGTGACCTGAAGGGGTACGACGAATAATAATAACTATAATCCACTGCAATCCACACAATCCACCTCAATACACCACAATCCACTCTAACTAGGTCAACATCAACGAGACGTTAGCGTCGCCGAGCTAAAATTGCGCTGATATTGTAGTAAACATTCAATTTTATCTATCCAATTAATTTACTGTTGTTGTGCACACATGCACTTTTGGAAATGAGTTTTGACGCCAGACGCCTGTACCGAAATCCGCCACAATTCATTTTAGCTCCCGTCAAATGCACCATAACTCAGCTGCACACAACTTCAAAAAGTTTGGAATATAAAAATAGTCTACAAGTAAAATGCAGAAAATTTCTCGCGATTCTGATCACGCGTTCTCGCGAAGTCCACTTAAAAAAACATTGCTGAGGGCCCGGGCCAATACCACAATCAACTGCATTCCTCCGCCCAAAGACAGAAATCCTGTTCGAAACGTTCCTTTTTTGATCGCATATGACACCACAGTCTGCGAAAATTATAGTTAAAAAATTCCACTTGCACTGGCACAGCCGTTCTCTTGCAATGCACTACAATCGACTGCAGTAGCCCCGACCAATACACCAGTTCACTTCAATCCACCAAATCCACTGCAAGAAAATCTAAATCGATTGCGCCGAGCTCCAGTTTTTATTGCGTATTAAGGTGTGCCATGCTGTGTGTGCAGCTACGTAAAATAAAGAATTGTGCATCCTTGCACTTTGGCTACGGGTGGCAATCGACCCTAATGATCTGGTAAACTGCCAGAATCCACTCTATTCCACTGCAAATCATCCTCGAGACGCCATCACGAAGCTTTAATTGACTTTCATGTAGGACTGGACTCATTTAAAAGTGCACCCCCAAAAGTTTGCTCCACGGTGCGTACGCATTCTCTTGCTATGCACTGCAATCAAGTGCAGCTGCCCTGTCCCATACGGCAATCCACGTCAATCCACCGAAATCCGCCGTAAAAGTCTACTGCACAGGGACCAAAATGATTACGCTGGAAGCTCTAACTATGATTGAACGCTTATGTATACTTTTGTTATTGTGTTATTGCACAATTTCACTACAATTATCTCGAACATTCGGTTGCAATGCACTGCAATCGGCTGCAATGGCATGGGCTAATAGTGCAATCTATAGGAATCTGATGCAAAATGCCATAAAATTGGTTTCGCATAGCTTCAAATTTGAATGCATGTTGCAAAGCACACTGGTTAAAGTCAATCACATACTTTTAAGCAATTGCGCTTGAACAATCTCGGGCAATGCATGGCGATTTTTGTCAACAGCTCGGCTAGAAGTAGCAATCCACTACAATCCGTGGCAAGTCGACCACAAATTGACTATGCTAATTGTCATCGTATTTCACATTTCTTTGTGCTATAAGTGAAATCACAGGACTTTCAAGCTATTTTTCTTGTTAATTGTCAAAAATGCACGGTAATTTCCAGAAATAGCATAGGCCAATACTTATATCCGAGACAAAGCGACGAGAAATCTGCTGCATCAAGCTCACATTCTCATCTCATTCCACGTAACAACTCACTGCGTGCGAACAAACTTCAGCCCATTCAAGCAGCACTGACCATTCAATCTTTGGCAATGCATGGCAATCGACGGCATTGGCCCTAGCAAATACTGCAATCCATTATGATCCATGGCAAACCATTGAAAAGTGACTGTGCCAAGATCAAATTCATCTTACATGTTACGCTTGTTATTGCCATTGATTGCCGTGCATTGCCGTCGATTGAACGCGCACAATGGGTAAAAACTATGCGCACGCACAGATAGATGATTCGTGGAAAGAGAGTTGCTGTTTATTGCAGCCAATCTTGTCAATTGTCTACGGATTGCCCTATTGGCCCCTACCATGGCAGCGGATTGCCTTGCATTGCTGACAGTTAACAAGCAAAGCATCTTGAAAATGCCAGGGTTTTTGCAAAGTACAAATGTCCCGTAAATTCGCAGCAAATTTGGGTATTGTCCCGTGCTATTGCTTTCGATTGCCATTTATTGCTCACGATTTTACGGGCCCAACGAGTTAAAGGATGCGATTGCACTTTAAACGCAGTGCACTGTGGCAGGTAAAATGAAAAATGGTAAAATTCCCATGGACCATCATGAATTGCAGTATTTGCCTGGGCCATTGCCGCCGATTGCCATGCATTCCCCAAGATTGAATTTTCAGTGCTGCTTGAAAGGGTTATGTGCCCACACAGTGAGTGGTTTTTTCTAAATGAGATGAGAATGTGAACTTGGTACAGCCGATTTCTTGTCGATTCGCCACGAAATAAGGTATTGGTCCCTGCCATTGCTGTCTATTGCCGTACATCGTTGATAATTACCTTGCCAAATAGCTTGAAACTATGCGATTTCACTTTTAGCACGAAGGAATATTAATGCAATGACCATTGGCACTTACCACTGCCAAGTTGTGGTCGACTTGCCACGGATTGTAGAGGATTGCTGCTTCCAGCCGAGCCGTTGCCGTAGATTGCCATGCATTGCTTAAGATTTTACCAGCCCTATTGCTTAAAAGTATTTGGTTGACTTAACCAGCCAGCGCCGTTAAATGCAGTCAAAATTGGAGCATTGTGAAACCAATGTCAGAGCATTTTGCCTCAGATTCCTGGAAATCTCAGTACTGGCCATGGCCATTGCATTCAATTGCAGTGCATTATTGCCGAATGGTCGAGGTAATTGTAGTAAAATTGCGCGATTGCACGATAACCAAATATTAGAGCAACATGCACTAACTATTAGACATTAAAGTGTACGTATTCTGGTCGTTTTCTGTCTGGTTGTGGTGCATTAACCTAGTAGTCCAAGCAGTTGCAGTCGATTGCAGTGCGTTGCTGCAGGATGGGAGAGGCAATTACAGTTAAGTTATGCGGTTACACAATAACCAAAGTGTAGAGCGGTGTGCAACCATAATTAGAGCTTCTAGTGTATGCGTTTTCATCCTGAGCAGCGGATTGCAAAGGATTTCGGTGGATTCAGGTGGACGGCAGTATGGGACCGGGCTGCTTCAGTCGATTGAAGAGCATCGCACGAGACGTATGTGCACAATGGAGCGACATTTTCTGGGTGCAATTTGAACTACGTCTATTCCTATATGCAATATAAATTAAAGCTTCGCGATGGTAACTAGAGGATGATTTGAAGTGGAATAGAGAGGATTCCCGTAGTTTCCCAGATCATGTCAGGCGATTGCCGCCCATTTTTGCAGTTCGAGGACGCACAATTGTTTTTATTTTGTGAGGTTGTGCAAACAGCACGGTGAACTTTAATATGCAATAAAACTGGATCTCGGTGCAATCTATTTTGATTTTGTACGGTGGATTTGGTGGATTGAAGTGAAGTGTGAAATTGGCCGGAGCTACTGCAGTCGATTACAGTGCATTGCACGAGAACGGCTGTGCCAATGCTGGAGATATTATTCAGGACTAATTTTCACAAAATGTGTTGACATTTGCAATCAAAAAGGGAGCTTTTTGAACAAGATTTATTTCTTTAGGCGGTGGAATGCAGTCGATTGTGGTGGATTGTGGTATTGGCCTGGGCCACTGCAATGTTATTTCAGTGGACTTCATGAAAAAGCATGAGTGGAATCACGCAAAATATTTGAGGTATCTTTGAAAATTGTAGCGTAGTTTGATATTCCAATCATTTCAGAGCTGTTCAAAGCCGATCTATGATGGATTTGACGGGAATAGAATGAATCGTGGTCCATTTCACTGAATCATGGTATTGTGGCGTCCTGAATGCGAGCGCTCACTTGCATCAGTGAGCTCTCGCATCAAAGCGACGTGAAACTTGGTAAATAGATGGATGGATGGATGGATGGATGGATGGATGGATGGATGGATACAATTGAACGTGCAATAAATAAAATATCAGTGAAAAATTTGAGCTTGGCAACGCTAACGTCTCGTCGACGTTAGCCTATTGAGAGAGTGGATTGTGGTGAACTTCGCGGCAATTCATCGAACTCACCTGAAACCTTAGCGGTATACAACTAATCTCTATTCAGGCACTTCGCAAATGCCACGGGGCTCGACATCGTGACCTCAGTCAGGCCTTGATCTGGGCGAATTCCTTAACCACAGGGTCAAACAAGCGTGACAGCAGTAGACTAACCCGTGTAGTAGTCTGGGACCGAACATATTAGAAGCAGGGGTAGGGGTGGATCCTGTCGGCAGTCCGGTGATCACTTTATGCTGAGCAACCGCAAGTGAGCAGCTACTAGATTGAGTATTTTAAAGCAAGTCAAGCTAAGTTACGTAGGTTTTACAGTAAAAAAAGTCGATAAATCACATGCCGGATACACTGAGATTCTTACTAAGTAGCAGTAGAAGGCCCTCGTAAGTATTTACTAGCAGTTGCATTCCGTCTTTTGCTTTCATCAATATTAGCAGTTTAACTTGAGTTAATTAAATATTTGTGTAGGCAAATTATTTTAAAGTTATTACACCGATTTTTAAGTCTGTTTGCATTATTTTGCAGAACCATGAGGTGGTGATACTTGAATTGGGTTCACCACAATGCTACAGATTTACTCGACTCGAAATAGCTCATCGTAACTAAATACTCTCACGCAGACTTTCTATGCAATTCCTTAGTCGAAACCACAACATATTGTTGTTTACCTTGGCTATTGATTATCAACCCTTAGCTAGAACCATGACGTATGCAAAGAAGATACGATTGAGTTGATCAACGGATACAGCGAAGTTGTGAGGCTGACTAACAAGGCCCACCATGGCTCATCCACACCTAGCTGTACTGCTGCACCAGTTTCAGCCTTCTTGTGCCCCTAGGTCCTGTACGAAAAATAAATTAGCTAGTCTGTATAGCTTTGTGGAGTTGCAGACGGAGATAGAGTACATTGCATCGCATGATATTACATTACATTGCATTACCTACCGTGTAGCTCAGAGTAAATATTTTAAAAATATTTCTATTGTTCGAGTAAGTGCAAAAATAATCATCCGGTTGCCATTGTGCACGCTCAAGGTTAGTTTGAGGCCTTCGAAAGAATTTCCTGTGCAGCACCTGAATACATGTTTCTTATTGATACTTGTACATAAAATTGTCCGACTTGATAGATTAATGCAGAACTGTTCGCCCACTAGTCTGATACAATATGATTCTATCTAAGCTGGATCTTTTACTCAGTGTTTGTTGCAAGCTATCGTATTTTGAAACAAAAGTAAGTAGTCAGGTACTTGACAACAGCTTTCGTAAGAGTAAAGTTTTATGATTTTCCACGTTATCTATGAAATTCGGCAACGGGTAGCACGTTTAAAAGAAGAGTGCACTTTGAGCAGCACAAAGTGTGCGGTGTAAATATGATTTCCGTGTAAAGATGCTGCCATTACTGTTCAAAGCCTTTTGGTGCTAATTAGTTAATGGCTTTCGACAGGACAATCCCTTGTTTGCAGTCTTTGCTTAGTATAACTATCCCCGAGTCAATTTAGATATGGAAACAGATTAATCCAAAGCTAAGGTATATTAATAACAGGCTTAATAACATGCAACGATTTTGAATAAATATATCTTCGTACAACTCACCATTATTTCTGTGTCTGGACCAGCCGAAGAATTTAGGTTTAAACTTGGTAAGTACCATATATTGGACACAGGAACGACATCGCAAGATGCTGAAAATAAATTAAGAAATACGTCTATTAAATATGTCTGCGATAAAAAACCTAAATCAAATATGTCGCAACTCTTAGCAAATCAACTTCACACGCTGACTTCTTTGTAAAGCTGCGAATTATTTTAGCCAATTTTTTCAGCAATGACGCGTGGATGTATTTGAAATTTCCTTCAAATTATGCAGAGAACCGAATAAACAGTATCTCAAAGCACAGCTTGTCTCTAAGATAGAGACAGGTCGTCCGTAGTCACTTACCGTCGTGAAAACGGGCGCTGCCGAAAAACGCTATATTTTTTATTATCGTGATGGATATCTTTAGTTATTATCTATGGTGCATTTATACAAAAGTATTTACTATTAAGCAATGCAAGGTGGCGCTATTAAATTCAATTGGTACAGTGATAGCTCAAAAAATCTTTGAGTTGCTTGTTATCATAATGCCGAGGTGCAGAGATTCATCCCAGATCCACGGTGAAACGCAAACTTAGGATGAACAGCAAAGTCCTATTTTGAAAATCCAAATTAACCCTCTGACTGCTTAAGCCGTAAAGGGGTCATTAGAGTGATGACTCTGTTAATAACATTAAGTATTCACAAATGAAGTAGAGAACATAAAACAACATGGTTCATATTTTGAAGTCTTTTCTAGCGCTTTATGGGAACTGGTTTTTCTTTTTTTTGTGGTTTCAAGGCCTTCCGAAAGTTGCAATAACTAGTAGATAATGAGAAACATGATGTCAGGACTAGCCAAAAATCTAACGGTAATCAAGTATCGTGCACAGATGAGCAGGAAATAGCGAAACATAGTACACTCGTGGCCATTTTTAAATGACTGTTAAGGAGACATGTTGGATGAACTATAGCTAAGCCATCAAAGCAGCATATTGAAAAAAGAAATTCCCCCGGATAACTCAAATTTATGTTAAAACTACAATAGTTTGTGAATCTATTGCACCCAGCAGCATTCTATAAAACTTGATTTCTTAGTAAGGAAACTGCATGATATTTTTACTGCCAGATTTCTAATTTTTAGTAGATATTGTTCCGTTGTTCGGTATTTCAATTCCATTTCGTACCCCAATAATCTGGAAGTGTTTTTTAAAATCTAATTAAAAAAGATAATTGATAACCGTGAGGCATTATCGTAACCAAATTGGCGCCCCAGAAAACTGTCTATCTCTCGGGTTTTAAGGAACGAAAATCAGTGTTAAGTAATTATAATAGTAATTATTCAAACTTGTAGAAGGCAATAATAAATCAAGGACTTGCGTAAGGTTGACACAAGGTGATGGCTGCATAGAGTCAGCTACTCTTGTAAGCAATAATATGATATACGGCTTTGATTTTTTATGAAAGGAAAAAAGCAAATTCGTTTCAGGGTCAGTCTTGAGTACGGCATGCGGGGATGCTAAAATTATTCCTTGCATTCCGCCCTCTTCGGTCGTCGTGAAATGCTGCCACATGCAATCATCCTGCGAGGATGACCTTGTACTGGTGGAGCATCATTCACTCTGAATCCTGCATGGTCCGCCAATATTTAATATTGTATAAATATAATGTACTTCTAGCACCCAAAGTTAACTTAACTTCTGTTCAATTGTTTCAAGAACTGGCCCCAGTAACCGAGAAGGTCACCTAAGTAAAAGCATCCCTATTCTCAGCAGTGACCATACCAACGCTAAAATGAACCATTAAGCCTTTTAGGCTTTTATACAAGTCCTGGATGATTTCGACACGGCGGCGTCGGCAGCTTAATTCGGAATGAGATATTAACCAAACATCAATAGATTGCCATAGTTGTCAAGTTACCATCCATGCATATTTCAAGTCAATCTAACCAATCTGGGCACAATTGAACTTGCTCCGTAAATGAGTAATCACCCGCTCGTGTCCAAGTGAGGTGATATGCATGCCACTGCATGTACATGTAGCCGGAAACGTCCAGTTTCCTGCTTTGGCAATTTAAATTATTTCATAGCCTGACCGACGCTTTGACTTCTCAAAGAATTTCTTTGCAAAAATGGTTAACAATACTGACTTCTATAGCGTATCCTCTTTTTATACTTGCTCCCAGCCGATGAGTATAAATTATTCTGCCTATCCTTCTGTGTCCGACGCAATAGAGTAACACCTAAGTTTCTCTCCGTATTGCAAGACAAAAACGTGAGGGAAAACCATTCAACGTCTGTGCAACTGAAAATAATAGCATTTGGGATTAAACAATACGTCTTTAATCCAATTAAGATTGATCTAATTTAATGGTAAAAAAATAATTTTTATAAAGGGCCTTCAGAGAACTCAGTCTCTTTCTAGGTGCTTCACATTTGCTCAAAGGAATTCGTGCATGTGGTGCTAAATCTTTGTAGATTTGCATAACAAGATTTCTTAGAAAACTATTAGGAATGTGTTAAAAATGACAATTGTTTATAAAAATTCAATTTTAAATTAACCTCCACAATTTTGCTTGTTCTTAAAGTGCTAAGTTGGGTTCTAGGTTATGACCGTTGTAGAACGGGCCATTGAAATTACATGCACAAGATCTTCGATGTGCAATGACTTGAAAAATTCTTCTTCCTGCACTCTATAAACTCAGGCCCAATATGTATTACATTGAAAATTAAAATTATACCAGCGGAGATGTAATGATTTTTCCACATCTTGCATTCATCTTCAAATGTTTCCGAGAATTACTAGTTCGTTCCATCTGGTCAACCTTTGGGCCGGCAATTCCATGACTGGCTTGTCACACTTAGGTAACTGTAATATATAATGATAAACCGAGCCTAATGATTTCCATTTATTTTAAAGTGCCCACGGGTTTTTGAAGCCTCGTAGCTAACAAGGATACGTGTTTTCCGGATTTTTGCTATCACTGCAGAAACGGATAACATTCGAAGCTGAGCGAAAAAGTAAATAATCCATGTATTCGCTTTTAGCGTCGCCAGTATGCCAAATAAATTTGTGATACAAGTACCAAACTAATCTTCAACCATTCACAAAGAAGATAGCTAGCATTGACTTACACGATGGAATTTATCTCTGTCTTCAACTTCACCGAGCCACAAGGAAACGTTGGATGAGAAAGCTGGCGATTTTGTTATTGCGAACACAAATTGACAGCCACTTTCAGTCTTTAGTGGCGCTTAAAAATAATTTATGGCCCTTCTAAGGTACTAATCCTTTATTCGTTATGAACATAAAAATATTAAAGATACATTTGTATAGCACCCCTGGAAGCCTCAATCTCTTCCTAGGCACTTTATATATGCTTTAATGGAGGCCTAGTTACATGGTCAGTGGCAGCATGTACAATGTCAACAAGCATAGCATGGTTAGAGATCTTATGCATAGGGTTAGCACTCCTATATGGTTAGTGGCAGTATGCATTCGTAGCACGCATAACCATACACAATACGAATTACATGAACCAACTAACAGTAACGATAAATATATGCGTTTTAGCTTGTTTTTAAATGTCCTCAAGTCCATAGATGTCGTGACGGCAGTCGGAAGCGTGTCCAGATTTTTGATACATACTCGCTGAAGGCACGGTCTCTAAGTGATTTGAGGTTCATTCGAGTTGAGCTAAACTGTTAGATTCAGAAAATCGGGCAGTACGATCTCTGGCCTGGTGTACGAGCAGTCCTAATAGATAGGCTGGAGCCAGAAATGAAAGTGACCTTAAAGCGATTGACGGAAGCTTGGAGTCGGAGAGCTGCTTAATTGGAAGCCACCGCAGGTCGCCCATATGTGGCGGGATGTTGCAACTGCGACCTCACTTTTGAAAAGCCTGGCTGCAGAGTATTGCACTAACTGCAAGCCTCTGATTGCATTGGCCTTTATACCAGCAAGTAGTAAATATCAGAAGTCGAAACAGGACGTTATTGAACCAGACGTGGGTTAATTTGAAAGTAGAATCCCATGCTAAGCCAGTCCGAATTTGAGCATTGTTATATAGCTGAAATTAGGCTGACTCTACTGTGGAGCTAATGTCATTGCCTTGCGCGAGGTCAGTATGAAACGGGACACCTACATTTCGTGCAGGTGCAACTGGAGACGTGCCAGAAAAGCCGATTTTGAGTGTTAAGCTTTCCAATTTCATTTAATGGTAAAGATTAAACACAAAACAGTTCTTCGGTCGCAAACCTATTAGTCACAAAAGAGTTCTGCCGTCGTAAACCGAGGTCATGTGCCAGGGCATCTTTAAATTGAAGGCAAAACATCAGAACTTGTAAAGCAAATGAAAGTGAAAGATCACTCAGCATAGCGAGTAAATAAAGGCACTGAAATAGGCAGGATAATCAACAAAACTATAGCTACTGAAGGTCAATATAGATATGTTCTCAATAGCTATGAAGATATTGGTACCGAAAGTGCATCGGCTGACAGACTAGTGAAGCTGGTTCAATTTACCTGGAAGTGCATGGCTTGAAAGGTCGATAAATTATTAATGAAGAGTTTTGTAATTTGTCAGTAATATCAGCAGTAACTTTTTATGCAACTGAACTTCTTATGAACTGCTGATTGTAAACTTACTTGATCTGACCATTGAACTTATTTCATATTTAATTAAAAACCAGACAGATATCAATGAAAAATTTATTCATGAGAGGTTAAGCTAATGGTGGAAGAATATCTGCTACCTATACAATTTAATATCTTTCCGTCTGTAGCTGCTGTAGGCCACTGAGACTAAGTAGATGTTAAGCAGGAGAGTTTTAACAGCTAACTCAAAGCCTAAGAGGTGTTGTTAAGCATTCAGTAGCTAGCACACTTTATCAAACAACGCAAGAATAAGTGACACGCAAAGATGTGTCGGGAGATGACTTCGGTAGTTAGTAACATGGAAGCAGCAGCTAACGACGTTTGAAAAGGGTGGGCCACAGTCGGCAAAAGCAGAGTGGCAGTCGGTGCCTAAGAATGGTGGAAAAGATCTTTAAAGTCAAGTGCATGCAGAGCAAAATCCTTTGCTGTAAGCAACCTTTAAGTGAAGGAATGGAGCAGCTAATGTATTGTCCATAGAGACCTGAAGGTACTAGTGGAAGCTGAAACTGTTGCAGCTGTTCAGCTTCGTAGGAAAAGAGATAAGCTGTAGCAGCATTGAAAGTAGCTGAAGAACTTGATGCTGTATCAATTGATCAAATAATAGCCATTGAAAATCCTTTAGCAAATGAAACACATGATAAAACTTCTGCGACATTTTAAAAAGCCTTGCAGCCATATTAATCGCAACCAACAGCGGCCTCGTGTTTTTTTCGCTATTATACCCACAATGGAATTAAAATTACCCTTCCAAGAAAATAACATGGAGCTAGTTATATCTTTTACTGGTTAACTTGATAGACAATAATCCCTAATGTTAGATAGCTATCAGATGTACGTCTAGCTGTGATATCAGTCTTCTTAGTGAAACTTTTAAAATATATGCAGTAATGAAAGACGACATGTCAATTAAAGTATTGGTGATGGTAGCAGAAACGTACCAACTATAAGAAGAGCCAAGCCTTCGATTCTACCCACACACTTGGAGTGTTTGGTGACTAGCTAATCTGTTTTATTGTAGTTGAGTTAAACTAAATTTGATAACATCAAGGATCGAATGTCCGCGAGTTAAAAATTCATTTTACCAGTCGCTGCAGCTGATTTCAAAGATATAAGCGACAAATAAAGGCGACTATAGTCATCCTAAAAGTGAATGCCGATTGCAATGGCCAGAATCGCTGTTCTCATCGGCTCAGTATAAATGCATAGAAAATTTAAATAACAACGAAAATGTATTGGTATAGCGTCCTAGTAGAACTCGTGTCCCATTAGTTTGACCGTGTGTCTCCTTTGACTAAAAGCTAGGATGGCTGCCGGTTGATCAACGGATACAGAGCAAAGTTCTCACGCTGACCCACAAGGCCCGCCACGTCTTGGCTCTTCCATACCTAGTTGAACTGCTGCGTCAGTTACAGCGTCCTCGTCCCCTCAGGTCCTTCATGGACATTAAATTAGCTGTTTCATTCCTCCGCTTAAAAACTTTAGCAACAGAAGCTCTAGCTTAGCAGGTCCTAGACTGTGTAACTCGCTTCCAAGATTCTTATGCAACTACTCTCCTGCTGCCGACTATGGCACATCCTTTTCAGCGGATCTGAGCTGCTACTTCCATGCTACTCATTACCTCAACTGCTCTCCTGACTCTGCCATGCTTCCCACTTTCTCTTTGTTGAGTGAGACGAAGTCTGATGGCTACGGAATGCGTTCAGAAAGCCTCTTAGACTGTGAGTGGTCTATACAAAACTCTCCTGCGTAACACCCACATAATCTCTATGGCTTTCCGAGAGTTAAAGACGAAGATACTTGCAGACCTACATGCGTATTCAGGCGCTTCACTTACGCCATGTGCTCCAGCCAATGACCGAGGTCATTAAATAGATTCGTCTTTAAGCACGCCACCTTAACCCTTTGGTCCAACTAACTGTGGCGAGAACAGGATAGGACTGATGACGCACCCAGATGAGGGATTCTAGAGGTGACTAATTTATTGAATGGAACTTGATTACCATACGGTAGGGATTGATTACAATCGGGCAAACGAGATTTGAACCGCACAAGTGCCTCATTGGCAGACTGATTGATATTCTCAAACTTTCAAATTGGATGTCGTCATCAACAGTGTCGAAGGTAGCCGATAGATACAGCAAGGCCCGGGCAGTGACATTCCCATCAATTTTGCAGCATAGTATATTATTGGTCACAAAGGAGAAAGCGGTTTCAGTGTAGTTGTCTCGCATGAATCCTAACTGAAAGTATAGTGAAATTGTATTTATTTAAATATGTGCTAAAGGCGCATAGTTACAATACAGTAAAATTCCTTGATCAAAAAAAGAAAGACATGAAACTAAGCAATCATTTTTTAGAACTTCTGAATCTTAATCTGGGCTACTGCAGCGTCAGTTAATAAATAGCAGATTTGAAGGACTCGCGTAATACCCCTATTCAATGAAGCATTACGTATTCGAATCACGGTTATGGCTGGAATAAGTATGTCTTCTGCCAGTAAAGGTCACACAGATGTGACACAGGGTCACCAGGAGACAATTTTCTTCACTAGTTACTACCAAAGTTTAAAGATCACCAGCCAAAACCAAGAAGCATCTTTCATGGAAATTCAAAGGTTGCGTCTCAGCAATTCTTTTATTCGTAGAGGCTTAACGGAGACACAAATGTGTGCAATTTCATCCGTGACGAAAGCTACAAACTATTTGGCAGAGCCAATAATATCTGGGGAGCGAGAGAAAAAATCCTAGCTGATTAAACAGCCTCTTTTTGTATAGCGACAGAAGAGCCTTTACGGCTATTACCACCGCTTGCAGTGGCGATAAAGAATCGCCCACCGCAGGAATCGAACCCACGACCTCGGGACCGAGGTCGTGAAAGCAACCGCCTTACCTAGTGTGCCATCACGGCTCACCGAACTCACTGTGGATACGAGCGAAGTGTTCGCCACCACAAATTGGAGTCCGATATTAACAGCGGATATCAGTTTTCGAGCGGAAAACAAATCCGTGGTTTTTCTAAGCTTCTGGGCGTAAACCCGGAAGAACTCTTCGAAAAATTGGCTTGATCCTCGTCAGAACCCGAACTCCTAAAGCTGCGACGAAGCCTGGGCTGAAAACGATGAATATTTTAATTTTTTGGACAATTGATATTAATATGCATGACTGTAAATTAACTGCAATTACTGTAAATTAAATGTGCAGGAGAATGCATATTAAGGGAGTTCTGGTTCATCGATGAGGGTTTCGAATATTTTGGCAGAATATTGGTGTAGATGAAGAAGAAGTTACTTACTTTGCTTAATTTACAATGCTTTTGATGTTGAGTAGCTGGATACAATCGACCTTACCTAGTTCTCACAGCGGGACAGAGAGATTTAACAAGACTGGGCAATTATTTGGGTTTTGTCAGAGAACTCATTAAAATTTTAGCGGGGCTGATATGATAACGAGATCCAGAATATGGCCCCAGATAAGAGAGGGTCAAATAACCTGTTGGACGAAAATGAAAATCTTAGGAAAGTTGAGAAATCAGCGGACCTGGCTGCTTCTAGGGTTCTCAATGTGAATTTTGTAGTCTCCAGCAACCACTGTGGCGTGCCACAGATGAATATGTTAGTGAGGTAGTCCGAAAAACTGCTCCATAAACGGGGTTAGACAGCCAGAATTTTTCAGCAGATCATAACTGTGAGAGGCGAGGTCTTTTGGTAAGGACTTGATGGCAACTGATTCAAACGGTTGTCCATGGGAAATGTAAGTCTTTCAGACAGTAGAATCATGAAAAACATCAACTACTAGCCACCCGTTTCTTCTGACTGCAGGGACTAAAAGTACTGGAATCCGGACATAGGTCTCAGTTACACAGCCACCAGAGAAGGGTGCCATCCACATCTTGGTCAGCAGAAATGCATCTAGGCTCTCCCGGGCAACCCGACCGCGAATACGTAGCCCAGTGGCTCTCAGGGAGTGGTCAAATACCAGGCCAAGTTCAGCGAGCTCAAAATTCCTACCTGCACTTGAATAGAAGTAGTGGGTATTGCAGTGAGTGTGTTTAGCATTTTAATTTTGACTGCAACTGCAGGTGACGGAAAGTAGTTCATTAAGAGGTGACTTAGCACTCTCATGTAAAATATTGAGTGCTGGACGCTTATTAAGTGGCCTGCATTCTATGCAGCATGCAGCTGGGGCGACAGTTGCCTAGCCAAAAATAGTTGGAGACTATGGAACAGCCAATGGTTGGACGATTCACATAATCCTGAGGCAAGTTAAGTAAGATACTACCACGAGAAATGCTAATTGGTGCTTTACATTTTACGTTCATAGGTTCTTTATTCGAGTGGTTGGTTGGGCGAATACAGGATGTAAGGAAGTTCCTACTGACCCTTTGAAGAAGGCCTGTCAGCGATTACTGACTAAAGCGACGGGGATATCACACGATAGGCTAAGCAGGTCTTAATTTTTTCAGCAGCGAATTCCAGGCCAGCTCATACGCTATCCCAGCAAGTATACCTGAGGAATACAAGAAGTTATATTATAAAGAAATTAGGTTAGCACGGGGAGATGGTTCGAAATATTGCTGAAAGCAAAAGCAAAGTCACAGCTAGATGTGAATTTCCATTAAATCACAAACAGTCTGTATGAAACCTTGAAAAATACTTTTTACTGGTGATAAACCCTGAGAATAGCCGATCTGTATTATGGAACTTACGCGGGCGGTAATTTCCTATAGCAATATTTGATCAGCTGCACAACCGGCTAAACCTAACTACCAATGGTGACGTAATTGTGAACTGTGACTTTCACACTTTCTATGGATGGACATGCGTACATACATATCATATCTGTTTTGGTTTTAATAAGGGTACTTTGAATTGCTCACACCTCTCATTTGCAAATACGGTCCTCAGAGGAACGAAAGGTAGCCAGCGTCATATGAGAGATATTTTTTAGAATCTGGTTAATTTCAACGTAAACGCTCATTTAAATGAAATAATAATTGTAAAGTAGGTTTGGAAACATCTTCTAGATTGAAAGTGATCAAATATCACCCAACAGAAATAATTTTCGATTTTCAGTTACAGCAATTATCGGATTGCAACTTGCTGATAAATATAAAATTGCAGCTTGAAATTCGTAAATTGAATGCATATGGTCTCGGCTGTACCACTCGCACTACAATGCAAACGGTACCTTTTAAACCGAATAAAAATTCTCAGCTTTAGAAAAACAGTGGAAATACCACAAGACCGGTGGTCTAAGGTTGGCCTAATCGTTCCCACCTTTCACGACAAAAACATTTTTCGGAACTAAGATAAGTTTAAAGTGCCTCTGATTGCTGTTTAAAAAAAATTTCAGTCAACGCAAAGTAGTGGGATGGAAAGTTTCTAGAAGATCTAGTCACCTTTCAAAGAGCGAGCAGTAATACATGAGAGAAATTTACAATTTCTAAATTCATATCGACAAGCCGCAGTGTGCCTACCGTATGTTTCCCGGAGGATTACTAATACCGTAAGTTTAAACTTGATTTTCTTTAGAATTGCAATAATGGGGATTGCAATATTTATTGCAGGTAGATGATTATCAAGTCATAATGCCAGCACTGCATGGCACCTAAAAATCCCCTCATGGTTTATTGCTAGGTAATGCATCCATCCAGCAATGAGCAGGAATCAAGATAACTTTGTACGCCCCACATGTTAGTAAAGCTTTTGCCAAATTCTTAGATCTGAGATTTGGCCTCCTTGCACGAAGCATTACACAGCCTCTCGTGCTAATATGTTAAGACATACAGATACTTTTAGAGTTATTTAATCAATCAAGACTAAATTTAAATAGATAATGTCGCAGAGATCTCAGATCTAGCATCCCATCGTCCAATCATCATTTACGGAGAATAGCTAGCAGAGGTAGAGGAATTTGATTGCTATTACTGCGATCTTAAAGAACTTACTTAGTAAGCTTAACTTAAGGGATATAATTCCTCTAAAATCTATTCTCGATTCAGTTCTTTTAGCTGGACCACAAAATAAACTTGCTTGCATGTACTTTTTGCGACACAAATCTCTGCACCTCAAAATATGCTTTAGATGGGTTCTTTCATTGTAACTTGCCTACATTGCACCGTGCAAGACCGGCAAAAAATGCTTGGTCTCCATTTCCTGCAGAATTGTTTAGAGTGAACGAAATTTAAACAGTAGCTCACACCGAGAAAGATCCAACATTGCATGTTTCTGATGTAATCATGAAGTTTAATTACAAGGCCCTTAACCAGGATGATTGAGTCCGGTGCGTCTGCATCGACTAAAGCAGCTTCATAGTCCTGGTGGAATGTGACAGGAGCTTATCTTCTACCATTTCTGAGTTAACTTTAGTTTTTTATAGCTTTGTGGCCATTATATACTTCGTCCAGCTTCGTCCAGCCATTATTTCTAGTCATTTTTCAGACTCAAGTATGTTGGTACCTGCTCCGGCACATGAGCCATCAGAGATTTTTAATTACAAGTCCACGTTAACCTTCATTTGGGTTCGATTGATTAGATGCGATTGGGCGGAGAGATTTATGAATTATCACGCCGTCACCAGACCCTGTTCTGCCTGTGTTGCTCTCGTTCACTGCCGGCTGCCATGAGCCGGCGTGTTCGACTGCCCTGTCCGCTAGAGCTGGCATTGCACGGAGTGAGAGAAGCTAGCTTGAAATACAACAAAACAGTCTTGTGGGGAGGTTCTCCAGTCCCAGGCTATCGGTTCAAGCTGCACTGCATCTGAGCTTTTGCACTTAAACCTTCAGAGCACCACACTAACGCGGACAGTCACAAATAGTAGTTATCCTATATAAAAATTGTCCTATCGATTACAGCAAGCTCGCTGCTGTATAATATTTTGAATTTCTCACTTCGCTACCTACTTCCGTACACCTTCAAGTGGTGCCAATACCATTATCGGAGGGAACCATTTCATGTGAGCACTCTACTGGCCATGATCACCCATACGCATTTACCGCCTTCGGTCGACGATTCTTCGCCAAACTGCACTTATTGCCACACTTAGGAATACGAGATACCCTACGCCTGATTGCTTTGCCCTTCGTCTGGCCTAATAAGAATTTACATCTTCGCTCTTTGGCCCGCACCTGCATAGCTTGCCAACGCACCAAGGTAACTATGCAAAACTCGACGCCAGTTGGGCAGTTCCCCAACCGGTCACGTAGATTAAGCCTTGTTCGCGTCAACCTCGTTGGACCTATACCGCACTCTGATGGCACTACATGCCTACTCATGGTTTTGAAAGTTTCTCGCGGTGGCCTGAAACAATTTTTCTGGCCAACCTTTTCGCGTCCACCGACGCACAAGTGTTTTTTATAGGTTGAATATCAGGAGCCGGCTTCCCTGTATTTCCGGCTTCCTACCGCGGAGGACAATTCTCGTCGTTTCAGTGGGTTTAACTCATTAGGGCCTTGGGAATACGTAATATAAATACTACTGAATACCACCCAGCCGCTTACGGCGTGGTAGAGCGACTGAACCAGCAGCTCAAGGTAGCTCTAATGGCTTGCATGCCGCCATGTTCTTGGCATAATGAGCTGCCTCTCGTGCAGCTTGGACTTGCGTCACTTGTTATCACTGCATGCTGCACCGCAAGTGCGCTTTTTCTCGTTAACCTCCCGAACACTGCCCCGAAGCCACCCCCCCCCCATGATCACAAGTTTAATGCAAACTGTAGTCTCATCCCCCAGTCTCAGCTTTAGACATTCGAATACTAGTGCTAGAATCATCAATGGCTACCTGTAAACCTCAGCAGAATATTCTATGGGCTTCCATACGGCTTCTGTGAAATCCGGACGCAGTGGTCTGTACCTCTGCTAACATCTTGAGACAAAGAAGTCTGTACCTCTGATCAGATCTTGAGACAAAGATACAGCTCCACATAGCAGGACGCGTGCGTTATTCGGTTGCTTATTCTCTGGCCTATATCAGAGACTTAGAGAAGGTGAAAGTATTTAGCTATATGCTTTCTGCTGGCTCTTCAGCATTCACTAGATCAAGGGCACGATGCAATGCCTTAGTTGTTTTATGGCTGAGCTTCATGGAACTAAAACCACTAGGAGTGCTTGGTATTTTGCATACCAAATAGTCCTGAACCAGAAGTGCCAAATTTTCACTAAGCAGATCATAGACATGCTGTCGGACACACATGTTCTAGCACATTCTAACCCGACGAAAAAGGGGGCCTTAGGGAGGATCAGCCATTAAACGCAAGTAGTGCTTGCCTGCTATACAGCGGCAAGCATGTGAACCATTCGACATTAGCATTTGCCTATGCCGAAAAGATCTCAACATAACCATAAAAAGAATTGATTGAATTTGTTTATTCTGTGGCTCTTTTTTTATCAGTGCACGATCATAAAAGTCATCGGTAAAAACGATCAGTCTCTATTGACCTGCACACTCCGGAAACTTCTTAGCCGAGCACCGAAGAAAGCGGTCAAGCCCTGACAGTTGAAAGACAGCTTTACACTAAGTAATGATGGCGGTAAGAAATGGGAAATTATTTTGTTAACATTTATATCGATGGTCACTAGATTTGGAATACATTACACTACCTCAATGGGTTTTGTAAGGTGCGAGGCATAAAAACTATATCGGCAGACGTGGTCCTTCATCTGAATGCCCTCTTTGCCTTCTCCAACATCCCGCCGAAGTAAGTCACCTATAGCGGGCTAGAATTAACATATGAACATTCTGATGGTTCTCTGAAGACTGGACATGGATCACAGTTAAGTCATTTAGTCTAACTTAAATGCCGAATAGGTCACCAACATGCTAAAACCAAGGAAGGCAAATGCTAGCCGAGACAGCTTGGATTTGTTCTTAAATAAGCTGTAGATTCGGAATACAAACTGCAAGAGAAAAACGTTCTGTTGAGACCAATGATGTTAGGCAGGCCCCGCCTTTCGTTCCCACCTCCGTGGTTCTCCAGAGTCGTAAATTCTCTCACTGGCTAGGAGCAAGTGGCAGCAGTTGCTTTAGCTAGACACCCGGCCCAATCCGTAAGAGCAGTAAACTAAGTCGAATTACCAAAAGCGAGTCAATACAGTGTATCACTGTCCCGTCAGATGAGCAGCTTCGAGACGGTATGATCACGGCGACTCGCAGCAGTATTGCCTACACCATCTAGGGCCATGTGGGAACGTAATACTGACAGGAGCCTAAATCTATTATTCGAAGGAATTACAGAATGGCCAACTTTCAGAGTAATAGATAATGATCTAACAAGAAATGCATAAGGAACCGAGAGATTTAAGCATCATTCAAGACTGACATAGCCCGACGTAGGTGAGTGGGCCAAAAACTACCAAAAATGCTGCAAAAAAACTTTGAAAGAATACTTTCTTAAAAGATACTCAATATTTAAGAATTTTACATGAATAAATAAATAAAAAATACAACTAGAATAACATTTTTATGCATGCAAGCTTTCAAATATACTTTAAAATGGTTTAGTTATATAGAAAGAGTTAATACAACCTAATACAGTTTAAAAAACTAAAGATAGTTTTTGCGATTTATCGAAGACAGTCGTCCACCAGGACTATTCAGCATGCTGGCATCAGTGCCACCAGGCATCAATAAAGGCGAGAATATTTTGACTTGAGCCAACCGTTACATACTGAGGTATTAGTTATTCAATGTCACTAAAACATGTTTATAAAAATTGCCACGTAACAGCAATTGAGTTATTAAGGCGAGACTAAACTTGACATATTAGAGCTACTTCCACAAAGCTGTTAAAGAAAATATTTATTTATTCTTGGTATTATAGTAATTGATTTTGATGACAAAAAACCATATTGATCAGTTAAACTTTATGCTTAAAAATAAATTTGTAGTTGTGCCCTTCTGTTATGAGCTTATTTGCTGCTGAGGCTAGCTTAGTACACTTTTGTTGGCGTGCGTTCGTCTTCCACCTGTGTAATGCCGTGCCGATTTCGTCAAATATTCTTTGTGGCAGTTTAGCATTCACTTCAAGACACTTAAATAATGAACGTGAATGACAGTTGCTTCAGTTGGTTTGTATACAATTCGTGATATCCTAGAGTCATTCGCTTTGGTCCAGCCAGGTTAAGGACTCACGTTAGTGGGCAAGCTCTGGTTTCAATGATGACCTATGATACCGGCTCTTGTGACTATGTTGGACACTGGTTCAATAACTGCATAGAGCATAACTGCATAACTATATAACATCATATTTATTTTTTTATTTTTGGTTGTTGCAGCAGGGCAGCAGTGAGTTTCCACTACGAACCAACTTGAACGCATTGAAACTGAGAAAGTGTATATGTAAAACTCAGGTCTTCATTTCCTGCTTACAATATAATGCCGAAAACCTCGACTCTCTAAGTAATCTATTAGGCTTAAAACTAAGGATTTATTTTTGCAAGATTTCTAACCTATTTACATCAGAGTTACGTGCAACTCTGTCTCAAGTCAACTACCTGAATTATTGTGCAGATTTACTCCTTATATTCAAGTGCTACTCATAGGAAACAATGGAAATGGCTGTATTTTTCGAGGCCTCGTTGTGAAATTCTGAAATATTAAAAAATATATAGGGCACCCATTATTATGTAGTAACATTTAAGTGCATTATTTTAGAGCTGCTTAAATATGTTTAGCTTCTTTAAAAAACTGATAGCGCAGCAAGCCATTTTTTGCTACTGAAGCGGTACAACGTTTTGCAGTTCTGAGCACTTCTATGCTTGCCTCTTGGTCTCAGCCTAGAGACAAATTGCTCACTCTTTATGACCAATGTCGTAGGCTCGATTCCCGCAGTGGACAATCATTTGATGCCCGGTGCAAGTGGTCGTGACTGCCATGAAAGCTCATCTGGCATTATACAAATGAGCTTTCATTCACAAATTTAAGCCAGCAATCCTTCTTGTCTCTCATCTGCTACAACCCTCTGGATAAGGCGATTTTAATCACTTTCCCTTTGATTCTAGAGATGAATCCCATTGGAATGCACATAGGCAGCGGAGTCTTTAAGTGCGCTATGTAAGAATCATCAACGTTTCAACCACTCTGCCAATTTGCTTTGTAGAGATACAAATTGACTTAAATCAGCTTACGTTAAACATCATTATATGAATTCCGTTACGTGTTAGCTTAGATCTGAACCTCTCTGAAATCGACTAACTGCTTGACCGTGAATGACACTTCTAATTATGGAATGTCTTTTTATGATACTAAGCGATCTTTTAAAACTATTTGGAGAACATTTGCAATTCATATTTTTGGAAGACCGGTAGATTTTTAATTTTTATGTAATTAGAACTGCTTTCCTTCAGTGACTATGTAATAATTTCCTAATCCTACTCCACAGTCAACTTGGCAGCCACCGGTCAATGTCCTTCTCAGGAATCTTGGATAGGCACTGTTTTTTGTGGCTAATCTCTGAGAGGATTTCGACACCGTTGATCACTAAATTCGTTATCTGCTTCTATTAATTGCTTGGTATTTCTAATACTGTGACAAAATTATAAACGTCCCAACTCAGCGGGTGATTGCCAGAGCTAATTTACAGGCGAACGTAATCAAATGAGCTTTCGAATACATGGATTAACATAGGATTCGGTTGTAGGGTGATTTTAGTTCGCAATTTATACTCCCACCTCGAGCAATGCGATACAAAGGAAATATGCGCTTTCATTGCTATGCATATGGCATAATTGATTTGAAAGATACAGCTTTGAAGGCAGACTATATCGCTTAATGAGTTTGGAAGCAGTTTTAGACGATTAGGATTGCACGCAGAGAGGTTGGAATAATGGAAATTGCAAGAGTCTAGACGGAGGTTCACAAATAGGCAAACGTTCCGGATTTCCAACACCTATATAAACAGAACTTTATTTTCGTAATTTTTCCTCTGCTGAAATTAGGCGAACCGAGATTATAGGCATTGTGTCAAATCAACTAAATATATAATTTCAGAATTCTTTATCCAGATTGCCGATAAGCGTCAAGGCAGTGATATTAGAAGAAATGGTCTTAAGATTATTGTTCTTGAGCAGTGACGCAGAAACTGAGTCCGACTTTGCCTATTCGCTTGAATTTTAGTCTTCATGCTTTAGGAGGCTACTGGCAATCCATGAATGAACGTCGTTTATGTAAGCTGCTAGCTTTTTATTGTGGCGGATTCTGCACAACTGTGTGACAGTTAAAATAATCAGTAGTGCTAAATATAGCCAGCGCATAAGTGAAAGCCATGTCGTTTTCGATTGCATCAGCCACATTTGTAGAGTACAGATGAATAAACTAATCATCCGAATTGACAAAATAACCTATACTTAATGGATCTTCGTGTAATCATTTTGCTGAATCTACACCCAGTTGTCTCACGAGGATGCCTGTGTCTGTCACTAGGCGATTAAAAGGACCTAATCTCATGCGTCGAGTGCAGCAACTAAATCTAATAGAGTAAGCACAAGCAAAAGTACTTAGGTTCGAATAGTCCCAGGTCAGCAGAGTTACGAGCGACCTGACATGTTGACATTTGTGATTCTGGTGCAATACCACTTTGAGAGCCATAGCCAGGCGAAAGTGTCACTCTGAACCAATGAAAAGAAATAAAGGCAAAGTTATATCTTGTTAATTTCATACCTTGGCTATAAATCTCTTGAATCCACATGCTGCGACCAACATAAAATCCAGTTGAGAAGGCTCCAACGTTTGAACCAGAACAAGGTATGGAGTTAATTCCAATAACTATATTGCCGACCGGTAAACTGTTGCAAATGCCATCGACTAAAAATACAAGCTTGATTATATCAGCTGAATTTTACATACGTTTTACTTGTAAAGAACTAAGTTGCTATAACTTAAGAGCTTGCGGTTTCACAATTAAAACGTAAACGAACAACATGAATAACTAATATAGTAGTACATGGCCACTTTTAATCTTCGGCTAAGAAAGTATGAATAAAATCCCAAGGTTTCCAACGTAATGACCGTCAGACATTTAATAGTTCGGGTAGTGGCAAATGTTGATCAATGTTCAAAGACATCATACCACTACATTGAGAGATAACTCCCCTTCCACCAGCGACAGATTGCTCGCCTCATGATACCAAATACTAATAGCGTTTCTAGACAACGGCCGAATTATCTTCCTAAAACTCAAGTTTTGAGAACATAGTATACGCTAAGTTGATCAAGCTAAGACCTGTTCCAAGCTTATCTGTTCGTTGCTCTACCGTAGCAATAAAAACCTGCCTGCATACGAACAATAAAGCGCTTACCGCTTTCAACTGGCTACACCAAACCAGTGGTGACGTTAAATACGCCACCGTCTAGTAACATGCTTGTCAGCTACGATCGCGTGTACCCATTATCACTTCGTTATCGTAGTTCAAATGCATTTCTTAATGTCTTTAATCCTTCTAAGACTCCTGAGTTATGCATGAAGAAAGGAAAAGTACCCCGATGCGGCCGATGCGGACCGGAAGCCGAGATTCCGCTTGTATGGCGGGACCTACGAGTTGAGTACCAACTCGTTTGGTATTCCAAGCACCACTGTCTCAAATCACTCAGCACTTTCTCCCACAAGACTTGCTGTGAATTGATCTAAATCAGTGTTAATCAGACCTTCTATAATTGTGGCGGCCAACTTATCGTTTGTCTTTGAAATCCATGATCAATATGCAATAAACCCGCTTTAATAGCAGACCTCATTTCTGAAAAAGCGCTTGACCTGCTAAAACTTTGAAACTTTTGTAAAATTGGTAAACGGCTCTACATTAGCAACCGCGACCAGCTTCTCCTTTTTTCACAATCCTATAAGCTGAAGGTGAATTCGGTATTTTTACACGCTCTTACTTCAATTTCAAGCCGTTTTCAGTACCCCCGATGCAGTGCTTCGATTATACTGCTTCGAGTTCACCCGCCAACGAGTTATCAACAGTGGCATTAGTCTATCGACCCCAAAGTATCAAGTCCTTCTTTATTTAATAATAATAATAATAATATTGCACTTGATAAAGCGCCCTCGGAGAAATTAATCTCTTTCTAGGCGCTTTACATTTGTTGCAAAGTGATATGCAATAGAATAGTAAGTAAAATCATACTTGAAAAACAAACAAAATGAATAATATGGTTAGGGGTGACATGCACAGGGTCAGCATGCAAATGTGGTTAGTGGCAGCATGCACAGTGTCAGCAAGCATAAGCACATCTATTATTTAAGATTTTTCTTATCTAATTCGATTGTTTGCAAGAAATTGATCCTGCAACGTGATGAAGGATTTCAACGTTCATTTCAACAACTTATCTGACGCCTTCATGCCTTCAGAGCCAAAATGTGTGCTATGACTGGCTCGATGTCTCTTGTGGCTCATGTGCATGTCCCTGCTGTCATCAAGGCTCAAATAATCATCTAGATTTTCTCCTAAAATTGCACGCTAACATTTCCAAATTCTGATTAGATGAGCGCATGTATATCTTACTCAGTCTACAAGATGAGTCCTCCCCGCCTTAAATCAACTCAGAATCGCGTAACTTCAAGACCCTCAACATCAAATCTGGCTGCAGGAGAATCTCTGTATCGTAGCCTTGTGCCGATTATTCCTACTTTTAGCCTATCATCATTGGTAGATTGCTACAGCACGACACAAGCGGACATACTAGTCGAGTTTGCACCTCTGACTAAGCGCACTCTAGGCCTTCGACTAGACGACATATGGTTTACGGCAGGAGTCAGATTAGCTAGGTCTCCTTAAGGTCAACTTAAAAAACATACGGAAGGTCAGGACTTACTGTCCATCGACGAGCAAACAGTACCATTTCAAATCGCGAAAATCGATTCTAGCGAAGGCAAAGTATAGCTTCTATGAAAGCATAGTTGCTTTACAGATGCACAACACGAAAATACTGACGTCTACGATGCCATCTTTTTACCCACTTCCATGTCCTTTCATTTCCACATTCTCACCTAATGATCCTTGTGATGATCGGCTGATCGCTTCTCTAGGTTTTCTATCGACAAGATAGACACAATCACAGAGCCCCCCTCCACTAGGGTGGCAGCAACCACCCTGGAATTGTATCCTTAAATTACATATACCTAAATGTCTACATTTAAGGAGGCCACCTCGTTCTTAAGCTCATATTCCAACTAAAGAAAACAACTCGTCCTCTAGAACCGATGCCCATGGTCCAGCTTCTACGATGCACACATCTGCTGCTGCCATGCTTCGCTAGCATCATTAGTAGCTCTTTAGCCTCAGGACATGTCTTAGAAACTTTTAAAAAGACTGAAATAAGGCGACGACTCAAAAAAGCAGCATTAGACCAAGTGAACTAGAGCAACCTTCGCCAAGTCTCTCTACTACCGTTCATATCAAAGACGCTGAAACGAGTCGTGGCTGATAAGCTGAACTCATTTATTAAGACTTGAAGCCTTGCTTGTAAGTCCCAGTCTGATTTTAGAGCTATTACATCAACAGAGTCAGCATTGCTTGTGGTGGACAACAACCTAATTGGAAAAGCATACGTGGGTAGGCTATCTCTGCTTGTTTAGCTCGATCTTTTGGCATCTTTTGATACTATCGATCACCAAGTTCTACTAGAGCACCTCTCATCTCGCCTGGGCATCAATGGCACTGCTCTGCAATTCTTCAGTATATCAGTGGGAGACTCCAGAATATTGACGTGAATGGACAAAGATCATCCGAGGTACGTCTGTAAAATACGGTACCTCAGGGCACCGTGATAGGTCCGGTTCTTTTCAAGGTTTCTATTCTCCCTCCTGCCGATGTGATTGCAATCTAGGCCTTCACTTGTACTCAGATGACACTCAATTGTTCCATTGTTTTGATTTCTCCCAGTCCTTGAGCAAGCTGAATTCTTTTAACTTCCTTGATGCATGTACTGATGCCATACACACGCGGATGGCAGCGAATTTTCTTAAATTGAACGATGATCAAACTAACTTACTAGCTATTGGAAAACATGTGTGTTTGAGAAATTGGAAATGTTAACGCTTGAAATCGGCTCTATTAGCATATGTCCTGTTGAATAAGCTCAACTTTTAGATCTCACGTTCCAAACAAAAGAAACCTTTCGTTGGACAACAACAATTCCACAATCAAGTATGCTTAGTTTCAGCTAAATAACCTAACTAAAATATTCAGGCCTGTTTAGACAGGAATACTACATCTAACTTGGCCCATACGTTTGTGCCATACCGTCTTTACTTCGTAACTCGTTGCTTGCTGGTTTTTCGGCATGTGCAATCAGAAGCTTACAGCTGGTGCAAAACTCTGCAGCTATGTCTGCCTGTCGTGTGCATTGCAGTAGTCACGTCGCACAACTTCTTGCCGACCTGCACTGACTCTCAGTAAAAAACGCGCGGACTTCAAGGTTTCATCACCCACGTTTAGGTTTCTTCATTCTTTAGCTTCAGCCTACTTATCGGATCTACTTTCCCACCAGGCTAAGCACAACACCGCTCGCTTTTTGAGATCTCATTGTTTACCTATACCTCATATAAGCCTCAAATCTTTTAGAGACCGTGCCTTTAGTTCGTATGCTCCCAAGGTCTGGAACTCACTCCCGACTTGCGTTACGAAATACCTATAGCT